>SJYA01001185.1:266655-349665 GCA_006410615.1 Neotragus moschatus
CTCTTCACTTTCTGCCATAAGGGTGGTGTCATCTGCATATCTGAGCTTATTGATATTTCTCCTGGCAATCTTGATTCCAGCTGGTGCTTCTTCCAGCCCAGCGTTTCTCATGATGTATTCTGCATATAAGTTAAATAAGCAGGGTGACAATATACAGGCTTGACGTAGTCCTTTTCCTATTTGGAAACAGTCTATTGTTTCATGTCCAGTTCGAACTGTTGCTTCCTGACCTGTATACAGGTTTCTCAAGAGGCAGGTCAGATAGTCTGGTATTCCCATCTCTTTCAGAATTTTCCACAGTTTGTGGTGATCCACACAGTCAAAGGCTTTGGCATAGTCAATAAAGCAGAAATAGATGTTTTTCTGGAACTCTCTCGCTTTTTCAATGATCCAGCAGATGTTGGCAATTTGATCTCTGGTTCCTCTGCCTTTTCTAAATCCAGCTTGAACATCTGGAAGTTCATAGTTCACGTATTGCTGAAGCCTGGCTTGGAGGATTTTGAGCATTTGTACTCATTTGAAACGAGTGCAATTGTGCGGGAGTTTGAGCATTCTTTCACATTGCCTTTCTTTGGGATTGGAATGAAAATTGACCTTTTCTAGTTCTGTGGCCACTGATCAGTTTGTCAAATTTGCTGGCATATTGAGTGCAGCACTTTCACAGCATCATCTTTTACTGTTTGAAATAGCTCAACTGGAATTCCATCACCTCCACTAGCTTTGTTCACAGTGATGCTTCCTAAGGCCCACCTGACTTCACATTTTAGGATGTCTGGCTCTAGGTGAGTGTGAGTGATCACACCTTCGTGACTATCTGGGTCGTGAAAATATTTTTTTGTACAGTTCTTCTGTGTATTCTTGCTACTTCTTCTTAATATCATCTGCTTCTGTTAGGTCCATACCATTTCTGTCCTTTATTGAGCCCATCTTTGCATGAAATGTTCCCTTGGTATCTCTAATTTTCTTGAAGAGATCTCTAGTCTTTCCCATTCTNTTCGTGACTATCTGGGTCGTGAAAATATTTTTTTGTACAGTTCTTCTGTGTATTCTTGCTACTTCTTCTTAATATCATCTGCTTCTGTTAGGTCCATACCATTTCTGTCCTTTATTGAGCCCATCTTTGCATGAAATGTTCCCTTGGTATTCCTAATTTTCTTGAAGAGAATTTATATTCAGTATTTCATGTAAATATACTTACGTTTTATATTGACTATAAGGCACTTAGCACGTAGTAAACAATCACTGAATGCTATTTTGTTATCAATAAAAATAATAGAAAGTACAACCAATATCCCTCAAACCACAGATCATTATAAACTACAGCTAATATTCCTAAAAAATATTAGCAATCAGTGTTCACCAATACCTACAAAGAATTATATACCATCACCAAATGAGGTTCATTCTAGAGAGGCAAGGCTGATTCAGCATTCAAAACTCAATCAGTGTATATATTAATAGAATGAGGAAAAAAATACCACATAATCATCTCAGTTGATGCAGGAAAATCATTTGATAGAATTCAACCTTTCCTTTCTTTTCAACAAATTAAGAGTAAAAAGGCATTTCTGAACCTGACCAAAGGCATTTATGAAAATCTTACAGGTAATATCATATTCATTGGTAAAGACTGAAGGCTTTCCTCCTAAGATAGACAGCAAAAAGACACCCATGTTTACTGATTTTATTTAACACAGTGCTGGAATTATAGCAAGTGAAAAAGGCAAGAAAAAGAAATAAAAAGGCATACAGATTAGAAATGAATAAAATTGTCCCCATTTGTAGATGACATAATCATCTACATATAAATTAGCAAGGAATCTCCAAAAACCTTCTAAAATACACAAGTTCAGTGATGTTACAGGATATAATAATATACACAAAAGCCAAGTACACTTGTATTAATACATACTAGCAATGAACATGTGCATGTTGAAATCAGAAATAACCATTTACTCAAAAAATACTTAGGTATAAGTCCAAAACAACATTTATGGGACTTGTATACTGAAAACTACAAAGTGCTAATGAAAGAAATAAAAGAAGATATACATAAATGGAGAGACCTACTATGTTCAATAACTGGAAGTTTTAACACAATAAAAATGTTAATTCTCTCCAAACAGACAGATATGTTTAACACAAGTCCTCTCAAAATTCCAGCAAGATTTTAAAATACTTATGAATAGGTTATTCTAAAATTTATATGGAAGAGCAAAAGAATTAGCTTAGCTAAAACAATTTGGAAAAGAAGAATAAAGTTAGAGAATGCAATCTTTCCAATTTCAAGACTAATTATACAGCTGCTAAAATCAAGAGAATATATTTAATATTTTGTAGTAATCTATATTGAAAAGGATCTGAAAAAAAATCACTGAACCACTTTTCTGTGTACCTGAAACTAACACATTATGTATCAACTATACTTTAGTAAAAATAATTACATTTTAAAATGGAATATAGGTAGAGAAATAGACACATAGATCAACTGAATGGTAGAGAATACAGAAATTGATACACACAAATACACATAACTGAAATGCTGACAGTTGCAAAAATAATGAAGTGGAAGAAAAACTGCCTTTTCAACAAATGATGCTGGAGCGATTGAATATATAGACAAAAACAAACAACCTTTACTTAAATCTCACACCTTGTATAAAAATTAACCTAAAATGGATCACAGACTTATGTGTAAAACCTAGACTATAAAGCTTTTAGAAACAATAAAAAAAATTACACAGAAAAAGGTTTTTTTTGGATCTAGGAGTAAATAAAGTATAGCTCATAAGAGTTGACACCAAAAATACTATTCATAAAAAGAAAAATGAATAAATTGGATTTCCTTAAAATTAAATACTTTGGTCTGAAAAGGACCCTGGTAAGAAGATGAAAAGACAAGATACAGCCTGGGAGAAAATATCTGCAAACCACAGAGCTAAGAAACAGTAAGTGTCTAGAATGTATAAGGAACTCTCAAACTCAACAGTAAAAAGCAAACAATCCAATTAGCACATGGGCAAAAGAAATCCTTTTATCAAGGAAGATATCAGATGGTAAATAATCCCAGGTAAAGATGTTCAATATTACCAGCCACTGCTGCTGCTGCTGCTAAGTCCCTTTAGTCCTGTCCAACCCCAAAGATGGCAGCCCACCAGGCTCCTCTTGTCCCTGGGATTCTCCAGGCCAGAATACTGGAGTGGGTTGCCATTTCCTTCTCCAATGCAAGCATGCATGCTAAGTTGCTTCAGTCATGTCTGACTTTGTGCGACCTTATGGACAACAGCCCTCCAGGCTCCCCTGTCCACAGGATTCTCCAGGCAAGAATAGTGGAGTGGGTTGCCATTTCCTTCTCCCTAGCAGCCACTAAGGAAATGCAAATTTAAACCTCAATGAGGTATCACACCTATCAGAATGGCTAAAATGAAAAATATTCACAACACAAAAATAGTTAGCAGGGATGCAGAGAAATTGGGATCATTCATATACTGCTAATGGAAATGTGAAATCGTTCAGCCACTCTGGAAGATTAGCAGTTTCTTAAAAAGTTGTATTCACCATATGACCCAGGAATTATATTTCTGGGCATTTACCCCAGAGAAGTGAAAACTTATCTTTACACAAAAGCCTGTATATTTATATTTATAACAGCATTATTTAAAGTAGTCTCAAACTGGAAACAGCCCAAACTTCTTCAATGAGTGAATGGTTAAACAACTATGATGCACTCATACTATGAAATACTCACCTATAAATATGAGCAAATTATTCTTACATGCAACAACCTAGATAAATCTACAGAGAATTATGATGAGTGAAAAAAAAGTCAGTCCAAAGGCTGCATGACTTATGAATTCACTTATGTAGCATTCTTGAAATGACAAAATTATAGAAATAAAGACAACATTAGTGGTGAAGAGAAAGCTGAGGATGGGGTGGCCTAGGAGGATATAGATCTGGCTACAAAAGGGAAACATGAGAAATTCATGTGATGATGAAATGTTCTGTGTCTTGACTGTATCAATGTTAACATACTCTTTGTAATATTATAGTTTTATAAGATGTTACCTATTGGAAACCGAGTACATGGGATCTTTCTGTATTAATATTTCTCACAATGACAACTGGATCTACAATTATCTCAAAACAAGGAGTTTAATTTTAAAAAACTGCATATCACTTTATTCTTTTCCAATTATTTTCAAATATATTATTTCTAAAGGAGAAAAAAGCATCAGTGAATGTGGAATTGTATTTTCCATTTAAGTTTGTGAAGGAAGCATCTAGCAATTGTTAAGCATCCTTATCTGTGGTCATCTGGAAATTCTTGGCCTGACCAATGAATTCCTGACTATTTTTAGTCTTAATAAAAAATAATCATTTATCAGTATTAAAAATGAAGAGTAACATTTATTGAGAAAGGTGTTCAAAGAGCTGAGTATGTTAAAGGAATACTTTGTATATATCCACGCAGGCAAAATATGGCAAAAAAGAGAAGAGAACAGAATGAAACCATTTACCTCCTCTTTGGCAATGCGCATATCATCAGTAACATCAGAGAAAACTGTAGGTTGGATAAAGTAGCCTTTATTCCCCCAAGGGCCTCCGCCACATTCCAGCTTGGCCCCCTCCTTCTTCCCACTTTCAATGAGGTCAAGTATTTTTTCATATTGTTCTTTATCAATCTGTTGGAAAAATATCACATGAAAAGTTAGAAAAAAGTGACAACTTGAAAAGATAACAGTTTGCCCAGCCTGTAAATAAAGGTTTCAAAATGCTCAGATATTGTTATTAAGTTAAATATTCCAACCAAAACAGCTGACATAGTCTCAGATTCATTGTTGGGCATGTTTAATTTTCATGACTTTTCTTGAAGATAAATGTTTGTACTTAGCATTTGTTTTACAGTTATATGAGAGAAGTATATTGGCACTGCAAACATGTATATACCTTTTCTTGCGTGTATGCCCAGACACTAAGTCGTGTCCTACTCTTTGCGACCCCACGGAACATATCCCAGCAGGCTCCTGTGTCCATGGGATTTTCCCAGGCAAGAATACTGGAGTGGGTTGCCTCCTCCAGGGGATCTTCCTGACCCAGGGATTGAACATGGATCTCTTGTATCTCCTGCATTGGCAGGCAGATTCTTTACCTTGAGCCACCTGGGAAGCCCATACTTTTTCATACAACTGTCATTTACTTCACAGAAAGAAATGCCTGTTAATCATTAACCAGTCTTACCTGGAAACTGTAATCCTAACGGAAATTAAAAGAGAGAAGATAAAAAAGAAAACTTTGATACTGGGTTTCATTAGACGTGGTAGTTATAAAGCAGATGCTTTGTGACTTCAGGAAGACTTTCAGATGTTTAGACCTCAGGATGAGATTCTTCTCCTGACCACCCTCTGTGGCCAGGTCCATGCTGACCACAGCCTAGTTCTCTCACCCACTTCAGGTTCTCCAGGGCAGTCAACAGGTCTGGTTCTAATTTCTGACCTGTCCTGATTGTTGCCAACCTGCTTTGTTAAATGGACCACATCTAAATATATTTTAAGAACTACAGAACTGAAATATTTTGTTAAACTATATTTTTATAAGGAAAAGAATGACTCCAGAATTCTAATTGGGAACATCAGGAGAACACATCTCTTCTCCATGCACTAGAATTGGGCCTACCTATTACTTCAGTTCCTACTTGGTGCAGGGGGAAGGAGGGGACTCCAAATCACTGGTGAAGACTGCTTTGTCTCAGATTTGGCTGGAGTTAAGATTTAAAGGGAAAACACCGGAGATCCAGGAGTTAAGGTGAAAGCCTCTCGCCAATTTACCTTGTCTCTACTCACTACTTAAAAACTTGTTCTTTATCTTTCTCTTTGACACTACAATCTCCTGTGTCTTCTAAATCACAGGAAAAGGCTTCATAAAGTTCTCAATGCACACAATCCAGCTCCTATATCCAATTAGATTAAGCACTATGTGTGTGTGTGTGTGTGTGTGTGTGTGTATATATATATATATATATAAAACAAATTCTTTCTTGGTAAAGTCCTTTTCCAATTTGATTTCAAAGACCAGAATGTGCATTTCCTTAAGGATTTGGAAATAATCAGTATTTTTCACTTGAAAAAGAAATTATGATATCTCTATATATACATAATTTAATATTATAAGTTATAACACATATTAAAGCTTATAAATGAGTATCTCCATAAACTCTTTCTTATAACAATAGAGAATATTTTAAAAGGTAAAGATGTCTCATGGACTTTTAAGTCTTTGCCTTCTCAAAGTCCCAACATATCTACTTTTTCTATTTATTCAGTGCAACCCACGACCAAAATCTTTTCACTTATAAAGATTAAATTATTATGTTAAGCAGTTAGATCACTAGATTATTCACTTAAGAACCCTATGGATGGAAATTTACTTCAAGTCTATTTTAACTTCCTCTCTCAGGAATAATGAAGTGTCCTAGTTCAGTTTTTGAGCCTCTGGTTGAATCTTGCAGATCCCCTGATGGAGAGAAGTATTGCCTACCAACATTGTATATTAAGTTATCTTCTCTTTCCTCATTCTCTCTTCTTCTTTCCTTTTCTCTTCACATATATATTTCTATCTACCTATCTATCTATCCATTGATATCTATCATCTATTTATTTATCTATGTCTGTTTGAGATATTTGTCTCAAATGGGAAATGTGCTTTACTTTTCCACAGATAGATTTAGAGAAAGAAATAATCAGAGGTAAAACCTTAGAGTCTCACAATTTCTTAGAATAGGAGACCAAATAAAAATTGAATTTACTATATGTCTTGGCATCCATATGAAAAGTTACCAAATACAATCAAAATTAGCAACTACTTCTATCTACTCACTAAACACAAAGATAAATATAAAATATAACAGGCTTAGACTTAACAAAACGTATAAGTCCTTTTTACCAGTTATTTTAGGGCTTTTAGGTTTCAATATTTGATATTGTCTAAGTCCTAAAATTTTCCTAGTTGAATATCTTGGCATGAAGAGGAAAATACAAGACAGCTTCTTAGCTTTCTATACTGTAAACTCTATGAAATCACGTAAAAACTCTGCTCTGGATCAAGACCTCAAAGAGTAGGAGTAAATTTAGCATCTAAGGTCCAGGATCTTGAAAATAGACAAAGAACAAAGAACTGTGTAAGGGAGAGGGAAAGCTGGGTTTTTGACAAGAGAGACACTCTCACTGACGGTGGTTCTAAGCCCACAGAAGAAAATGGGGACCCTCAGGAATAACTGGGCTTTAACAACTAAAATGGGAAGTTTGATACAAAGTCAGAACTCAACAAGACATTTTAGGACACTCGTGCTATTTTTAGAAGGTCAGAGTGACTAAAGAATTTGGAAAGAATTTAGTTATGCCAGCTGCCTATTATCTGTGGGGTGGAAGCTAAAAAAAAAGGATTGATGCTGAGGATGAAATAAAGAATAGGATGGTATAAGAACTTCCAAGTGGATAGGAACTGTATATAGGACATCAGAGGTGTACAGATTGAGAAAAACAAATCTTTAGTATTTGTTATTTTTCCTCATGTCTTTAATTTCCAACATCTCTTTAACTGTTTCTGGATGTGAAAACTAGCTAGGCAACACAAAATCAAGATACTTTCTTTATCATTGGGAGTTCAATTCATTATTTTTTTAGTCACTAAACTGATGCAGTATCATCACCCAGGAATATATGTGGATGGGAAATAATCATATTCAATTAAAACCAGACCTAAAGAAGATACTTTACTCTTACACCCTGTGAACGTTATTCCATCAATTTTACACCCACCTGAGGGCCTTGACTGACTCCTGGGGTCAGAGGATTTCCAAGAACATACTTTTTCGCCCGCTCAACACTCCTTCGAACAAACTCATCGTAAATTGATTCTTCTACAAAGAGACGGGATGCAGCTATACAACATTGGCCCTGGTGATAGAATACTCCTTGGTGTGCAAATTCAACAGCATTGTCCACTGCAGAGAAGACATTCATGTTAAAGAAGAGGCATTTTCTAAAAATAATATGTTTTTTATATATCTTTCTTAGAGGCGATATGGTGGTATAAAAAAATCATGAGTCATGTA
The DNA here is from genome assembly GCA_006410615.1 of Neotragus moschatus. Taxonomy (NCBI): domain Eukaryota; kingdom Metazoa; phylum Chordata; class Mammalia; order Artiodactyla; family Bovidae; genus Neotragus; species Neotragus moschatus. The sequence goes on from SJYA01001185.1 coordinate 274,769, forward strand.
GTCAAACATAGATTCAGTATATTCTACCTCTTACCAGTCAGGTGACAAATGAGCCTTTCTGATCCTTTATTTGCTACTCAAATGATAGTAAAATAGCAAATTCTGAAATATAATGGTTATCAATACAACTTTAATATGAATAATTACAAAATTTGGAAAGTAATCTATGATTAAATCTTACTTCAACTGACTTTTATAAGCATTTCCGTTTATAATTCAATGACTGAATATTTCTTTCAGGTCTCAGGTTTTAACTAATGACAAAGAAAATATAAAATATCCACTATGTTAAGTATGAATATAAAAACATTCTTATATACTCTGATCAATAGAAAAAGTGGTATTTCTAAGAAAAATCATAACCCCCTCAAAACCCCAAACAATTAATATTCAGAATTGCTCGACCACCTTACAACCCTATTCTATGAAAATTCTTCCAAATTTATCTAAAGTGTGCCATATTATTTCACATATGCCTATAAATTCTTATCTGTTTATTTGAAATGGTTACACAGGTCTTAAAAAGAGGAAATAGTTTCTCTCATTAGTAGATCCTAAACAACCAGAAGAAAGCTTTCTTTGCATTTTAATTTTATGAATGCAGGAGATTTAACATTATAGCAACTGGCTATTGCTATCTGTATTTGGGGCTTCCCTTGGTGGTTCAGATGGTAAAGAGTCTGCCTGCAATGCAGGAGACCTGGGTTTGATCCCTGAGTTGGGAAGATCCTTTGGAGGAGGGCGTGGCAACTCACTCTAGTATTCTTGCCTGGAGAACTCTGATGGACAGAGGAGTCTGGCGGGCTACAGTCCATGAGGTTACAAAGAGTTGGACATGACTGAGCGACTAAGCGTAGCATCTTTATTTTGCAAACTAATCACATATGCTTAGGTTGTAGCGAAAGCATTTTACAGAAAGGTCTGGTAAAATGAGAAATCATGTCATGTCTGTGGAATGTATAATAAGGTAGCATACTCTAAAAAGTTGATTGTCTCAAACCAATAATGCAGCTCTTAATGATACAGAAGAATGTTTGATCGTTTTCTGCTAATTTCCAGTTGGGAAATAACTGTGGCATTCTACTTGATAATATAATCAGAATGAACTTAGGATATAATGGAGTCCTATCATAATTAGAGATTTAATATATGTAAATTCAACTATACCTGCTAGAAAAAAAAAATGAAAGGAATTAAATAGTTGGTGTCCTTTCCTCTGGCCATTTCATTCAATGAACATGTGATCCAGACAGAAGGGAGATGACAAATGTCCAGCTTCCTGTTTCTCCAGCTGGTCTAGTGCAACATGTCTGAAGGTATCTTACCACACTTAACGTGATACTAATATTTAAGGTACGAAATTAAGAATATACTTTATGGCTCCTAAATGCATAACGATTTCTCTAGAGTTCAGCTGAGAAAACACCAACTGAGCTATGAAGGAAGCCTGAGAAAACAGGTCCTGCTGCTAAGTTGCTTTAGTCGTATCCAACTCTGTGCGACCCCATAGATGGCAGCCCACCAGGCTCCCCCATCCCTGGGATTCTCCAGGCAAGAAAACTGGAGTGGGTTGCCATTTGCTTCTCAATCTATTCCTAATTAGGAAGAAATCGTGTCTGTGTTGGACTTATTTAGGCTTTACAACTTTAGGACAGTTTAACAGATTTTTAAGAGTGTATTTGAACTCTGGTTAATGCCTTACACTTTCACATTAGAAGGAAACCCTTTACTGTATGGTACTACCTGGCCAAACAGGAGGAAGTGTGAGAAGTGAGCAGAGAGGCTTTTACTCACAGTCTGCATCAGCAAACACAATGCAAGGACTCTTTCCCCCGAGTTCCAGGGACACCCTTTTCAGATTGCTTTTCCCAGCAGCTTCTTTGATCAGTTTGCCAACCTGAAATGGAGCATTACAAAGAAGGAGGCTTAATCTGCTCCCATCAAGGCAAGTTTCTTTAGCAATTTAAATTTATATGACATTTGTGGGAGAAATGGGAGAAATGGCATGCTTTCAGATTTGGCTGCTTCCGCTACCAAAGGCTCTTCCATCCAAGCATAAACATATGCTATATCATGAAAACAGATATATTGAATGTAATAACTGATTTGATGTACATGATTTTACTATACATGGCACAACACGAGTTTACTTTTCATTTTAACCAGAGCTTCATCTTTCTTCTGTTCAATCTGACATATCATGATACAACCATAACTTACTCTATTTTGACTTTTCATCCCTCTGTTGAAATACAGAAAACTCTATCCATATCCAAACAAAGTGGCATATATACCACCCCCAAATCTCTGCTTCTCAGTACATGCTCACCCAACTTGGGCTGCCTCCAATCCTATCATTCCTTAGGGTCCAGCTTGTATCTTAGTTCCTCTTTAGCATTCTATGATGACTCAAGATGAATGTGACCCTTTCTTTCTCTCATTCCCAGTAAATTCCCTCAAAGGAACTCTTCCAGAGTTTCTCATGGTTGTATCATTTGTATACACATCAATTTCCCAAACAGATGTCACCTGCCTGGTAGCCGTAACTGTTTCTCTCTCACTCCCTCTTTCTCCTGCTGTCCTCCATACCTTGAATATTGGAATTTGGAGAAAGAAATTGGATCTGTACTCTGTGCTGCTACTTTAGTTAGCCGGAATCTTGTACTTGTTTCTTCTTTAACGCTAGGGGCCTATCTTCAGGAAAAGAGTTTTCTTTTTTTTTTCCTCTGCAGATCAAGATTATTTTCTGTAGTGGTTTATGTTTTTCTCGTTTCTGAAGCCTGGTCTGTTTTACAACTATTTCCTCTTTATTGTTTCTTATTGAAGTCTTAGTACACTAAAATGATCTTTGCTTTTCTTTTTACAAGATGATTTATTTTATCTTGCTTCTTTTATTCTCTGGATCACTTTTCTTTTTCAATGCATCAATTTTAATAACAAGTTTCTATCCTGACTAAATAAATGATAGGTAGACATTGCTGAGTGTGTGTTTAAATTTTAAGTGACTACTGAACTGACCTCTACGGTGCTTTACAGAGTAAAGCATTAATTAATCTGCTAATATTTTCATCTTATGTAAAAGTTACATGCCCAAAATCAAACCTATAAATGTAAGTTAATTAAAAAAACAAACCAAAAGTAGACTGGAAATGGGGAAACCCTATTTGAAATTTCTATGATATCCTATTTTGCTTCCACAACACATTAATATTTCTCATGACCAGTTTCAAAAACGGAATTTTCATTTGAGGTGATTAAGAATTTTGTATTCCCTAAAAAAGATTCTTTGCTTTTTTCCCTTTGAATTCTCCAAATTCTTTCTGCATCTTTTTAATTTTACTTTCTTTTTCTTTTATTGGCTTAGAAAGATTTGCTGGAGATACTTTAGTAAAGTAGATAATTTTTGTCTTGGGGAAGGGAGTAAAATCAGAGGTATTTTTCTAAAAGCTACAAGTGTTAAAAAAACTAGTGTGAAGAATGGTTAGAAGTATGAGTGAGAAAGAAAGGTTATACTTTTGTTTGTGTGATTTGCAGATAAAAGATTTGCTTGAGTTTTCCCAAGTTCAGTTCAGTTCAGTTCAGTCGCTCAGTCGTGTCTGACTCTTTGCGACCCCATGGACTGCAGCCAAAGGTCTAGGTAAAGTCAAAATAAGGAAGAATCAGTCTTTGCCCCATACTTTTGTTTCCTCATTTGGAAAAAAAGTAAAACTTTATAATTTTTTTCTCAAAGAAAAGGTAAGCACTGGAATGAAGAGAAGGGAAACACTATTAAGACTGTGGTAAAAGATATGTTCCATGATATTGTGGCATTGCTGTGTGGGGCAGAAGTAGCAAATGCTCATAAAAATGTTCTAACTTAGCACATCCCATACAACGTGGGTTGGTTACTATTTTAAACGAATCTAATGGGACATTAAAATTCTAACCTTGCCAGAAACATTTCTATAATGAGCATAGCTGCTATAAAGGACTGCAAAAATATAAAATCCATAGTTTGCCTCTTTCATGGCATTTGGCAAGTTTACTTCTACCTGCTAAGCCACAAACTTGAAGCTAAAAGAGGACGACCCAGAAAGACTAATTTTTCTGTGTGACTTCTAAAGTCATCTTGCTGCTGCTGCTGCTGCTGCTAAGTCGCTTCAGTCGTGTCCGACTCTGCAACACCAGAGACGGCAGCCCACCAGGCTCCCCTGTCCCTGGGATTCTCTAGGCAAGAACACTGCAGTGGGTTGCCAGTTCCTTAGTCACACTTAATTCTTTAATACTCAATCAGAAGTAGTTACTATACTGGTTTCTGGAGATAAGAATGGATAAGATAGTCTTTGAGGAGAGTCAGCAAAGTGGAGAGAGATACATAACAAAGCAAGGAGCAAGTGCTGTTACAATTATATATCAAGGACAATGGGAGCACAGATGGAAAGCTTTTAAATTTAGAATGCTCCCGGGACTGCAGAGGAAGTCCAGGTGGCCTGTGGTGGGAGCCACATTATGGTAGGAATGGCCAATCATGAGCAAAAACTTATGGGAATGAAAAAATACAGGGAACAATCAGAAAATGATGGGGCAGTGATGAAGAAATATTATGTGGAGAGGGGACCTCTTCCCTCACACCTGAACTAGTGTGAAAAATTAGGGTAAGAGAATGAACAAGAGAATGAAAATGATGATAGAACACATAGTAATCGTGCCATTGAGTGGATACTAAATGTTTTTAATATGTTTAATATGTGGATACTAAATGTTTTAGTTTAATCGTAGGATGCTAAATGTTTTACTACTCATTAGCTTCTTCAGTTTTATTTAGTACAATTCAGTAAGGTAGATATTATCATTCCCATTTTACATATAAAGAAACTCAACTTTAGCAAGGATACTTAACTTTTGGAAGACACACTGCTACAAGGGGTAGACTTAGCATTTGAACACAGATGTTTCTTAGTTTTCTAATATCAAAGTTTTGGGGGAGAGGGGCAGATAAAGTGCTCCCACAGTGCTGTAGAGTCTCAGGGATGAGCTAAGGCAAACAGCCAGTGCCGTGGAGATGGCATCTGGGAACAGCAGCCTCTGACTCAGACGAGCTAGAAAAGTGTGTGGGCCAGACTTGGACCATAAGCAGTACATGGGCCCTGATGAGGATGGTCTACAGTACTAGGCTGAGGAATTTGAAATTTCATGCAGAGGAATTTACCTCCTCTGCTACGATTTCAACCTGTGACTTCATCATTTTCTAGCTTACTGCTCTATCTCAGACATTCCCAAGTGTTTTATCCCCAGACTCCTGAATGAAGAATTGGTTTTCTCCTATCTCAATTAGGAATTTGTAGGATGTCGACTTTTTCTACTCTATGTCTATAAAACAGCAAGAAAAAGTATATAGTTATCTAGCTTAAAAAGGATCAAGAAAACTAAAATTTTATTTTCTATTACTTTAGTTCTCTATGTAAACTTAATTTTTATATTGAAGTGGCTAAGCAGGAGTACAAAATAATCAGATTAGCTTTCCCTTACTATCTGGAATGTTTCTTCCTGTTTCTTTCTCCACAAAGTTTTAAAAAGTAAACATTTTCAACACCCAGAGCGTTGAGAGAGCATTTACCAGCTCTCATCTCCTCTGAAGTGCTAGGATCCTGTTCTTTCACCTTCTGGATAGCCAAGCTGGAGCCAGTGAAGCAGAAAAGTTAGGATCCAGGAAGCTAAGCTGCTGGCTTCTTTTCGGAATGTTCACGGGAGAGCGCCAAATAAGGAGCTAAGGGTGAGGCTCTGTTCTTTGATCTTCCTAATCTACAGGTTAAAGTTACAGTTCATTCATACACATCACTGTGGCCTAATTTATATCTTCTATCATAAACCTTACAAATCATATGACAAGTTCTGATCAGTCATATTTCTCGTCACACAAAGTAATAACATACTAAAAACAGTTTACTCCGGTCCTCCCACATGGGTAATAGGTATTCCGTTTCATCTCAATGACATTTGCTTATGTTCTATAAACATGTTTGAAGGCTAGAATAAGGAACAAATCATTAAAAGAACTTTTGTTTTAAGGAAATGTCGGCTTAAAGGCAGTAACATAAAACATGCTTCTGACTGCTTCACTACTGGCCTAAGTAAATGATGTTACCTCTGTCGATCCTGTGAAGGCCACTTTGTCTACATCCATGTGAGAAGAAATGGCTGCCCCTGCAGTAGGCCCATAACCAGGGACAATATTCACTACTCCAGGAGGGAACCCTGCCTAAAAGACAAGTAAAATAGAACAGAGTTGATCATTCAATTCTACAGAAAAAGAGGACAGTATGGAGCCAAAGCTCCCTCCTGATGCTAATCTTAGGAGTTACTCTACAAGGAGAGATTTATCTAAGTGGTTTTATCATTTATTATTATTCTTATTTCACTGCTTAGCTCGCTTAACCTCAAGGGTTGCATTAAAGTCAACGTTTGACTCTTATGGTTCTTTACCCCAGTGATGTCTGTCTCAAATTTCATAATACTAACTCAAGATAGTACGTGTAAAAGTGTTTGGTAAATTATTCACATGGAAGGAAAACAATGTCTTTTATTATCCATTCAGCAAAAATAAGAAGCCAAAGCATGTTAATATTTTTAGCTTCTACCTGTTCATTGTCAGGGCATACTAATTTGTTTGCAAATTCCTATCCACGTTATTTAATCAGAAAAAATGTTAGGTTAAAAATGGTCACTGAATTCATGACCAAGCATCACAGATTGATTCCAATACCAATTATAGAATCATCAAGTATAAAGCATTGTGGCAAATGGAATAGCACATTAAAATTTCATGTTATTTGCATCAAAAGGTCTCATTTTGACATTTCTTTTGCCTACTTTTAATTTGAAGTGCAGAATATTTTTAAGATACGGGTCCAGATTTTCTAAATTTTAAATTTCTCGGAACGAATGCTTATTTTTAAAATGTTGGTAAGATATGAAGGAACAAGGACAAGAACTTGTTTATAAGAAAAAATAAAACAACCTGGATAGTCAATGAAATAAATTTTATGTGTTCTTTTGTCAGCTTTTGAGCAAGGAAGTAAATGCAAAAGAAACTGTAATAGAAAAGAGAATATAAACTTATTCCTTCATGGGTGAATTGTTTAGAAATAATATAGCCCAATACCACAAGCAAGCTCAGAGGGCTCCAACCTTCAGATAGACCAGTTTAAATAAATATGCAGAATTTCCAATTCATTAGTAGCAGTTATAAAACCAACTTACATTTCAACATTTGGAAGAAAATCATACCAATTTCAACATGAATCTGCATTTGTGAATCTTGGGAAAAGAAATAAAAAAGAGCTCATAGGTGACAGTTTGACATGAAGCTTTTGAATCTGACTTCCTGTCTCCCTTTGGGCAGAGGTTCATTTGGGTTGACTGCCAGAAATCCTTGCCAATAGCCACGTGTAATGTGTCCCCACTGGATAGGCGCCGTTGGCAGATAATGTAGTTTACAGTAGCACCAGATGAGGTCTTCCTGCTATCAGTTAGGATTCCTGAGATCATGCACACATTTTGATTTAGCAAACATACCTCTTTTATTAAAGATCCCATGTGAAGAGCAGTCAGAGGGGTTTGCTCTGCTGGTTTGACAACCACTGTGTTTCCGCAGCTAAGGGCAGGCCCTATCTTCCAGAGGAACATGAGCAACGGGAAATTCCACTAGAAAGCAATATGTAACAATAGATTCTTTGTATTACTGAAAGCCACATTTGCTAATCTAACTTCTACATTTTATGCTCCCTGTAGATGTTAAATAAGAATTGTGGTAGTTTTGTTTAACCATCTGTTATATCCTAATTAAGTTCATTGCTCAAAGCAACTTATAATGCTAAAAACAATAACAACAACAACAAAAACAAACTGCAAATAAACTAGATACAGGAAGAAAGTAGGAGAAAGTCATAAAATTTTATCAAATGCTATGATTTTGAATTTATTTTCTACCAGGAAAAAGAAATCACTGCATGGTTTAGAAAACAAACCTTACTATTAAATATATTAGAAGTTGTCTGTGTTTAAAAAGTATAACTATTCTTCACTCCTTAATAGGTCTTTAATTATAACTATTTACCCAATAATAATATTTAGTAATATTTACTTCCACTGAAAACAGCTTGCTAAAGGCAGAAGTCTAAAGTCTGGAGACTGGCAGGTTGGTTCAAATCTCAGCTCAATCACTGAGCAGCCATGTGCATTCAGACAAGTTATATGCACTCTATGTATGATTTCATCATCTGCACGTGCTGAAAGCAATTCTCTTTACTTCAGAATGCTGTCCTGAAGATTCATAGAGAAAGTGGCCCAAATGTTTAACACAATGATTGGTTCACCACAAACAGTAAATATTAGCAATTACTACTATTCAGGATTGTGTAATTTTATGGATTTTATTGGGAGTTTTGAACTAACAAGCAATTTCATTCAAAACATTGGTACGTGTATATTTTAGTCTCATTGGAGCAAAAGATAGTCATTACCACTTCCTGATTTAAGAACACCAGGGCATTTTACCATCTTTTTTTTTTTGCCTTTTTGAATATGTCATTTAAAGTAAAATCATTGGTAGTCTCCTATTTGTTGGACTTAAAAGGAAATTTTCATGATTCTGCTTAAACATGGTACTTTCTCAAAGAAGAATATGGAGTATCAAAGCCTTTTATCTAAAGGTAAAATATATTCCATACTGTGCTTCAAATGCCTCTGGCATGGTTTATTTCATTTAGTTAAGAAATATCATTCAAGAATTTGAACACTCTGGTTGCTACTATTCTCCATACTGAGAAGTCTCAATGCAGATATACGAAGTGTTGGAGAGTAGTTGGCCATACTAAACTTCATTAAAATGGCTGTGTCTTGCACAATGACTGCTTTGCTATGTACATGTTAATCATAAGTCTTAAACAGAGTTTACAATATAGTTTAGAGTAAAAGGTTAAGATTTGGTGATACTGTATTATGGAAACACACTCAAGAGGTGTACCAGAGTATAGATAGGATTTAGATTGCCTAGTTTGTATTCAAAGGGTATAGTCACAGAAAGACCTAAGTTCAAAAATGACTATATTTGCTCCACATTTAGCAAATATCTAAGCATTCATTTGTGCCTGAGAAAGCATCATTACCAAAAGAAATAGAATTAGAATTCATTTCTTTTGAGACTGAAAGTTACATAAGGGAACAACTTACAGGAATGATTTGGCCACACACACCAACAGGCTCACTTCTTGTATATGTAAAAAAGTTTCCGTCTGGAAAATAAAATGCACAAACATTTATGGACAAATGTGCTTGATAGTCACAGAATGGTGGTTTGGGGCTGATGTGAGAGGAAGATATAGACAATAATTTAAAAAGAGTTTATATTTCTGATTATTTACAAAATGAAAAGCCTAAAATAGGGTGAGCCCTCAAATAGTAATTTGAAATAAGAGGAACCATAAAACTGAGTTAGGTGCACAATTGTTAAAGATCTGAATAATGTTTATTCTATCTCTGATCCTCCCAGAGGACTACTTTCTAATTCATACTTATTCTCAAAATTTCCTTTCTTTCATGATAAAGGAAATAAAAGGTGTGTAAATAGGAAAGAAACAGAGCTCTGTTTCTGATGACTCTTAAGTTCTCCCAGTAATTTTTTAAGTACCTAATATAATTTTAAAAATAGTAAAATTAAAACATAGTAGAATTAAAAAGTAGCTCTCTATGAGTGGCAAGTTTTTCCCACTGACTTGTTCTAAAAAGTCCTCTTTTTTTTTTTTTGCATACCAAATGATCAAAGCAAATTCTCTTAATCTATGAAAAAGATGTCAGAAGTAGAAGACATTTCCTTTCAGTCTGGATCTGATTGATTCATATGCCTCAACGAATGATCACATGTGACCTTGATGTGCTCATCCTGAGTTTGCACTGTGCTTTCTGATTTGTTCTGTTCTAGTTCCCACAAAAGTTCCCTGGCTGTCATAGCAAGAAGGCCCCTTGTCAAGATGTATTTGTACTCTAAATGGCTTCTCCTGTTTTGTCAAAGGTAAAATAAAAGTTTCTAAACTATCTACAGTTCTTGGTCCCACCATGGTCTCTCTCTCCCCTTCCTCTCTTTCCACTTCTTGGTGCTCACTTCTAAGCTGAGGGCTGCTCCAATTAGATGGAAATGCACATCAGGGCCAGTCCTGGAGGATATTTGGTTTTCATAGTCAGTAAGTTTATATGAATTAAATTCAGCTCCTGGTGTTTTCCAAATTGATGTTTTTCATATTCTTATCCCATTATGGGTATACTGTATTAAAATACTAAAAAGCAAACATATTCACTCACACAAATTCTTAAGCTATAAACACAGGCTCATCTTTCTTTGAAACTATTTGAAACAAATCAATGTGAATTAGTTTGTTTAATTAGCCTGCTCTAACTATACTGAGTTAGACCAGGCACACAGAATGACCAGAGCTTACTCATACTGGAACATACAAAGAGGCTTAAATAATTACATTATAGGAAGAATGTAAATGTCACTGTTGGAATAAAACCCAAATAAATAATTTCAGAGGCCAGCTTTGAAAAGTTTCCTTAGAGAGACAACTGCTTAAATCAGTAATTGTGGGCATACAGATGTTCTTACTCTAATATTTTCTAAAATACCTGTAGTGTTATCTTCTGCATGATTATGCTGGAACAATTTTAAAATCCATATGATGAATCTTAGCAGAATTTCCAGGTTCAGAACTGCATTGTCTCAAAGTCAAAAAGAAAATAATTTTCCCCTACTTGGTTGACATCTTTAAAAGGGAGAGTTTGGAATTATTCATCTCTACAGGATTCTCCTCACCCCTACCCTCACTCTGGGTGGTTTCCTAAAGTTACTTACCCATGGGTATTGTACGGCCCTGGATCTTGTCAGCCCAGCCTGCACAGTAGCGTAGTGTTTTTATGCAGCCTCCTAAATCCATCAGATATGCATTGGAAAATAGTTTTCCACCATTCATTGCCTCCATTGTCTGAAAAAGAGATCATCCCAAGTCTAAAGTTCCATAGATATTTTATATTAAAAAGATAGTCAATATTTCATCCCTTCATGGCAAACAGATGGGTAAACAATGGAAATAGTGACAGACTTTATTTCCTTGGGCTCCAAAATCATTCAGATTGTGACTGCAGCCATGAAATTAAAATACTTGCTCCTTGGAAGAAAAGCTATGACAAACCTAGACAGCATATTAAAAAGCAGAGACATTACTTTGCCAACAAAGGTCCATCTAGTCAAAGATATTGTTTTTCCAGTAATCATGTATGGATGTGAGAGTTGGACCATAAAGAAGGCCGGGCACCAAAGAATTGATGCTTTTGAACTGCAAGGAGATCAAATCAGTCAATCTTAAAAGAAATCAGTCCTGGATATTCATTGGAAGGACTGATGCTAAAGTTGAAACTCCAATACTTTGGCCACCTGATGTGAAGAACTGACTCATTTGAAAAGACCCTGATGCTGGAAAAGATTGAAGGCAGGAGGAGAAGGGAACAGCATAGGATGAGATGGTTGGATGGCATCACTGACTTGATGGACATGAGTTTGAGCAAGCTCTGGGAATTTGGTGATGGATAGGGAAGCCTGGCGTGCTGCAGTCCCTGGGGTTGCAAAGAGTTGGACACTACTGAGCAACTGAAATGAACTGAATATTTTGAATAGTCATGTGCTAGGGAATTTTGAAAACAGTGGAAGAAATCCTGTGAGCAATCTTGTAACTTCCTCTTTGTAAAAAGGAGATTAAAAAAAGAGTTAAAATGACTTGCTTAAGGACATAAGATATGGATAGAAAAGTTATTGAGATTCTGGTTTCTAAACTTTAGTGCCCTTCTGTCTCATTCTGAGTGTCCCTAGTGAACCAACTTTCCAGGAATTGGTCACAATTTGATATATGCACAGCTTGTGAGATTGGTGCTTAGTCTCTTTAGTCAGATCAGGGTTCCAAGAAGATTTTACTTGTTGCATGATACAACAGTGGGTGTCTATTTATTGTCAGTGACCATTAATAATGCCTCAATAATCATTTTTAATTTTTACATTCCATATGGATATTCTCACACAATTCACACAAATTTAAGTAACCTCTAGATTTTTTTTTAATCCATGAGTTTTCTTCAACAAAATTTTGAATTGTGAAACTCTGAGTTTTGTCACTAATACCATAATATTTGAATGGTTAGTCTGTAAAGTTCAACATTTTTTAGTCTAGTGCCCTAATGGTTTTAGGATGACTATCTCTTCTTTTCCTTCTTTTCTTAAGAAGAACTTTTAAAAGTTTGGGGCCTGATGTTCTGCTGAGGCAAGAATGTACAGGTGACAAACTCTTAAATCAGTTCCTTGTCTGTTGTACAATATTCTGTCTCTGTAATTCACCAATTAAATAAATTAAGGAAGCCAAGTTTTAACATATTCTGCTTTCCTCCTGTAGGACATTTTCACTTAATGTTATACTGTGTATAACTTCTAATTCCATACTTTTGCATATTTTATGCTGAATCTTTGATTGGATAATAAACACTTTGATTAACTAACAATGTTGATTTAAAAAAGAAAGCCTTCCTGTTACTGCACATTAAGGTTCCAAAGGTAGTAAAAGCTCACTCTGAAATCTTCCGTTGCTGTTGCTCTGTGTTAAATTGGCTTCTCAAGGAGAAAACAAGGAAACACCCCCTCTACCCATTTTATGTGCTAATCCATATAACTGCTGAAATGTTTTTTAAAAGGAGTATACATAAAAATAACATTTTTATAAGCACATGAATGGATTTTCCTTTATTACTCTCTCACCTACAAAAAGCATATAATTTAATCAAGACCATTGTGAATGTGTATCAGTTCATTTCAGGAAGTGAAAAAGTGCCCACTTATTAACTCTTTTGGTGGGCTAACTGGAGAAATAAGAGTCATTTTAAAGAAATATTCTGGGCACCATTAAGAAACTCCATAAGATTTTTTTCACTCAGTTCAGTAGTCAAGTAAATTCAAGAAAGTGAAGTGATGTCACTCAGTCGTGCCCGAGTCTTTGTGACCCCATGGACTGTAGTTTACAAGGCTCCTCTGTCCATGGAATTTTCCAGGCAAGAGTACTGGAGTGAGTTGCCATTTCCTTCTCCAGGGGATCTTCCCAACCCAGGGATCGAACCCAGGTCTCCTGCATTGCGGGCAGACGCTTTACCGTCTGAGCCATCCAAGAAAGCTAGTCTATTATTCTAGAATCTTCATGCTGCAGACGACCTTGTTAAAGACTCAGAAATTCTACAATTAAGGAAAGACATTTGTTTAATTTGTTTTAACTCAGCATCTGCCAAAGTTTAGACTGCAAAATCTATTTTGGGAGTAGAGTCCGAGTGCNGTCTGAGCCATCCAAGAAAGCTAGTCTATTATTCTAGAATCTTCATGCTGCAGACGACCTTGTTAAAGACTCAGAAATTCTACAATTAAGGAAAGACATTTGTTTAATTTGTTTTAACTCAGCATCTGCCAAAGTTTAGACTGCAAAATCTATTTTGGGAGTAGAGTCCGAGTGCAGAGTACTTACTGTCTGAAAATAAGCTCAGTGGTATGGTTCATATACAAGAGCTGGTAGAAGTTTTTTGTTTTGTTTGTAGAAAGTATATTATTGTTATTGTTGTTTAGAGAGTATGTAGTGACCACTAACAACAAAATAATTTACCACTCCGAACCATGAATGCTTTCTAGAGATTTTGAGTTCTGCCCAGTTCAGTAAATACTCACCGCCAGGAGCAGACGATCTCTTTCAATTAAGTCAGCCAACTTGTTTAACAGCCGTCCTCTCTCTGAAGCATCCATAGTACGCCATGGAGAGCCTATCTGAAAAGCTTGTCTTGCGGCCTTCACTGCTTTGTCAACATCCTCCTGCAAGTCAAAGTGAATTCAATTAGTGGGCTAAATATATTCATAAATTCAATGGTAATAACCATATAAAATAGACTAGAGTTCCTCATAAGCTGTGTCTTCATCAGCTCAAAGTCCAGCACATTGTACAGACTCAACTACTGTATATTAGAATTATACCTGCTGCCTACTTTTTGGAATGATGAGTGCCATATACAAAGCACATGCATGATTTCCTAGAATAGAAATATATTTTAATAGTTGCTATCATTGGAGTGTTTACCTTATATCAGATAATGTTCTAATTGCTTTACATATATTAACTCACTTAATTTTCAATAGCTTTATGACACAGATACATTCTCTATTTTACAGATGAGGAAACTGAAGCAAAAAAGAAGGTTGAGATTTGCTCAAGCTCAGTAGCTGAAAGTGGCTAAACTATGATTTAAACAGAGCCCAGCTGGCTGTAGAATCTTTGCTCTTCACCACTACATTTTACTGTTTTGGTGACTGGGTTGCCAAAAGTTCCAGGGAAACTCAAGATCTTAAACAGTGAGTATCTTCTTGGATCTCTGTTGATCTTATGGGCTGTGTATTCTCATGAAGAACCTACTGAAGGGCGAATAAGAACTGTGTTTTGCTGCTGAAGAGCAAACATTATAAACATGTCCTCAGTCCTCTTGTGCAGAGGGAAAAAAGGCATAGAGGCAGCAGGGTCTGGTATAAAGAAGGGTCAGTATATTACAACCTCTCATTTCCCAGCTGGTCAGTTTCTTACTATTAAGACACTGCTTTAATTATATTAATTCAAACAAAAGTAATCAAGAAATTTCACACTCAGTCGAGGTTTCTTGCCTTCATCAATGTGTCTTTACTCACACCTTTTCCTAAACTGGTTCATTCCTCCTGTTCTCTCCTCCTCTGCCTCAGTTAAGTACTCTCCCTGACCACTCACTCCCATAGATCTTTGTTCAGATCCCATATGAGCTCCCATAGAATCCATCTACTACAAAAATCACTCTCTCTTCCATTACTACTTCATGTGTCCTTTTTCCTTCCCCCATCAAATCAGTTGCAAATACTTTAAACACATACATCATCCCAGTGTTCTTCTGTATATCACTCTGATCACTATGTGAAGCTACTACATAAACTCCACAAATCATGATACCTCTTAGGCCAGTGTTTTTTCCTTTGGGTAGGAGTGATAGTTCCCTGAAAGAAACTGAAGAGAAAATTGTTCTATTTTTTTAAGTTGCCCAAATTAAACTGAACCCATTCAACAGTGGTATCTTCCCTTGAGGAGGCATGGATCTCAGATTAATATTCCCTGTCTTTGATTATATTTAGTTAAGAAGTCCCAAACTGGAAATTCCCTGGTGGCCCAGCAGCCAAGATTCTACTCTTCCACTTCAAGGGGCACAGATTTGATCTCTGGTTGAAGAACTAAGATCCAGTGTAGTGTGGTCAAAAAGTGAAAAAAAAAAAAAAAAAGAAGTCATCCCAAACTTACAAGTCTGCAAATTAAAACACAAGCAAAGTAAATTATTTTTACAATATTTATTGCCACACTAAAATGATCTTGGGCCAGAGAAATATTTTAGAAGCATAATCTGGTCTAAGTAGTAATATTATCACAATATAGACTACAAGCAAATATTCTTTCACTGTAAGCATCATACACTTGTATATATTACTGTTTAACATTTGAGGGAATGACGATTATATACAATAAAATAAATGTATTATTACTCTCCATTCCTAAGCTGCTAAGTCACTTCAGTCGTGTCCAACTCCGTGTGACCCCATAGACGGCAGTCCACCAGGCTCCCCCATCCATGGGATTTTCCAGGCAAGAGTACTGGAGTGGGTGCCATTGCCTTCTCCAGAAATGCATATATATATATATATATATATATACACACACACACACATATATAGTTCCTATTTTGAGCATTCAGTTAACCACATTGATTGCTTATATTTAGACATTGTTTTAAGCCATAAGGTCTCACCTTTTCCAAATCATTTTGGAAGAGTGCTGTTGAAAAACATTAAAGGCAAACTGCAAGAATCTGAAATTGCCAGCATGATCTGTAGATACCACAGCTTATAAAATACATGCTCTGTGTTTAAAAAGGTCTGTCTGACACAGCTTTCCCTGGGATCCTTCTGCTCAGTGTTCTATCATCAGCCTTAGCCAAATATGGTTTATCATCGGCATCCTGGCCTCTCAAAGGGATATGGAGTAATTGGCTTCAAGACAAGTAACTCTGCCATATGGAAAATATGTTCCTGGAGAATGCCGCTATAAATAAGGACAGTTTCGTGGTTATATTCTTTAGATCATGCTTCTCCTTTTCTCATATATTTTATCTTTCAGGCACAGAAATAGAGTAATGGTAGTTAATATATAGCTCTGGAATAAAACAACCCAGATCTGAATTCTGGTTCCTCACCTATTAACTATGTAAGTTTTGAAGTATCCATCTATTCATCCATTTATGATTTGTTAAACACTAAAGATTTGCTAAACAACACTAAAGATTTGCTAAACACTCTCTTCTGTAGCATTCTTATCTAGTTGCTAACGATAAAATAGTGAAGTAAAGAGACCAACCTTTTGAAAGTCCTAATTGTATGGGAGTTACATACAACTACATAATCATATCATTATTATAAATCATGAGAAATTTGGTTCAGTTCATTCTGAAGTGAACTATATTGTTATATGACTTCTCTAACCTTCCATTTTCCTCTTTTTTAAGGTGAATATTTATTTATTTAAGCTGGGTCAGGTCTTAGCTGTGGCAAGTGGGATCTTTTGTTGTGGCACACAGATACCCTAGTTGTGGCACACAAGCTTAGTGGTTGTGGTGTGTGGGCTTAGTTGCTCTGATGCGTGTGGGATCTTAGTTTCCCAACCAGGCATTGAACCTGTGTCCCCTGCATTGCAAGAAGGATTCTTAACCATTGGACCACCAGAGATGTCTCTTCTTATCTTTAAAATGGGGATAATTTGCCTCACGTGCTTCCCAGGTGGCTCAGTGGTAAAGAATCTGCCTGCCAAAACAGAACATGGGCTCATTCCCTCAGTTGAGATCTCCTGAAGAAAGAAATGGCAACCCACTCCAGTACTCTTGCCTGGAAAATTCCATGGAAGGAGGAGCTTAGCAGGCTACTGTCCAGGGGCTAGCAAGGAGATGGATACCACTTAGCAACTAAGCCACCACCATAATTTACCTCATGGAGTTGTGTTGAAGACTAACTAAGGTGATATGTGAAACATTTTCTGTGTGACAGACATTATGTTAAATGATCATTAAGTGGTAGTACGTTCTATTGGAGTTGGAGTGAGTCAAAACAAACTTAACTCTCAGCAATTCTAGTGTATTTTAATCTTTCCTTTCCGTTTTCACTGCCCTGTATTATTTCAGGCTATCATTTTGCACTGTTGCTAACTCTCCTAAGTCCATTCTCTTCCCTCCTCAGATTGTTTGCCTACTGCATGCTTAGTCGCTCAGCAGTGTTCAACTCTTTCCGACTCCATGGACTGTAGCCTGCCAGGCTCCTCTGTCCGTGGGATTTCCCAGGCAAGTATACTGGAGTGGGTAGACACTTCCTCTTCCAGGGGATCTTCCCAACCCAGGGATCAAACCTGCATCTCCTGTGTCTCCTGTATTGGCAGGTAGATGCTTTACCACTGAGCCACCACTTTGTGGTCTTGCCTATTCCTATCAGGCTAATCTTCCTCAAATAATTTGACCATATCACTTTCCCTTCCCTGTATTTGCAAATGCTCCCTTTTGCCCACAGTCCTGAAGCCAGTCTCCTCTTTCTGATTTTCAAGGCTTAGCATTTCGGGCTCTAAGTCATCTACTCAAACTTGTGTTTATACGTTTTCTACTGTAGGTAGCCCTCTATTTCTCACAATTGCTTTTGTAATTTTCCTTCCTAGAACGTTCTCCCAGCTCATACCTTTCTTTCAAAATCCTTCATATTCTTTAAGACCCAGCTCAAATATCACAACCTACCTAAACCTTTGCCAAACTAAATCAGCTTGATAATAGCTACTAGTTAAGAGCTTACTACGTTCCTGGCACTATGCTACTGCTGTAGTTAAGCATCACAGACTTGATTTTATAGGACACGAGATGTAGCAGTAGTAGAACCAAAATTTGTTTCCAAATCTGACTCCAAAACCCAGTTTTAGAGTAGCTTTAAAGCTATCCTGATAATGATCTCCTTCGCAATGAATATTTACTGCTATCTCTAGTATAAGCTATAATATTTCTTACTCTTTGGGTCTACGATAGGCAGTTAATAAATATTTAAACATTTTGTTATGTATCTTATAATGAGTTTCATTACGTTACATTGATTTCATATAAGGGTGCTCCTTATACAAGTAATCTTCTTATATTGATATTTATAAAATAATTCATATCTTAATTGATTCCATTACATAGCACAGCTTTTACATTAATCAAACTATTAGGTATAGAGGTTTTAAAAAAATTATTATTATCCCAAGCCTATTATTGCTTGGATTTTTAATCCAGGACTAGCATATCCAAAGACATAATTTTTANTTATATTGATATTTATAAAATAATTCATATCTTAATTGATTTCATTACATAGCACAGCTTTTACATTAATCAAACTATTAGGTATAGAGGTTTTAAAAAAATTATTATTATCCCAAGCCTATTATTGCTTGGATTTTTAATCCAGGACTAGCATATCCAAAGACATAATTTTTAAATAACTAGAAAACAATTTGATACATTAACTCAAATTTTCTACCATCAATAGTGCTTTTACCTGATAGTGTTTAAAGTGTTCCTTTTTTAAAGTAAGGGACCACAAGTTCAACAGAGGAAGTTAAGGAAGGACTGAACTCATCCATTCCTGCCAGACCACGCATTTCCACATTATATTCATCCATATTTGGAGAAAATAGTTATCAGACCAGTTTTACACCTGTCACAGACACTTACTGTAATGGACATTTACTTTTATCCCCACCAATTATTTGCTAGGTCATGCTGTAGTATTAAAAGCAGCTTGTGGGATTAGGCGATATAGCCTAAAAGAGCCACTGAAGTGAAAAGAAAACAGTTCCCACCCACATCTGTGCTTTGCTTTGTAACCTCCATTTGTTCTTGCCCCTCCTCCTCTCTTTATAATACCATTGAAAGGCTGTATGTAGCCCATTGTTAGCTCCATTCTACTCATAAATTAAATCCTTAAAACCTCTTGGCTCATTATCTAAAGAGTCAGTTCCAGAATATTAGGTTTACTGTGACCCTGTAATTTACTAGATTTGTACCTTCACTAAGCAACGTTAGAAGTTACTATACATTTGTCGGCAAACTTGAGAGAACAGCAATAATTATTTAAAAACAAAAGCTGGTTGATTGTTTCAGAAAAGAATATGATGACAAGAGCACTGGATCTTAAGCAAACAGTTGCTTGCTATGGACAGTTTATACCATAAACAATCTAACTTGAGAGATAAGTATTCAGCCAACTCCATTAGCACAGTGACCTGATTTGAAGCTTTGTTGGACGTTAATGAATGTTTTTAATCTACATTTGCACAGACAGTTCTTCTCTTCGACAAGCAGCAGTAACCGTCAATAAGCAGAGAGCAAAAGGATAATAGATATTTCTAAAGCTTCAGGTGTGATCATCAGCTTTCCCTCACTCCACTTTAGAAAGAGGGTAAATCTCACCAATGATGCCAAGTCCTCAGATGGTCTGACAAGATTTCACCTGAAATTCCAGGCACAGATTTGTTTTACTGAGGAAACTCATTCCAGAAGCTAGGGGCAAAGTGAGATGTCCAAGGCCCCAGAGCTAAAGAATTAAGAAATGTTTTTTACTTTCGCTAATGCAAACTGCAAACGGTTCTGCGGTCTCCCTCCTGAGAGGCCGGGACACCTCTGGAGATAAAGAGCAGGCAACCATCAGGGGCTCAACTCTGCCCTCAGCTTGCCTGTTGTTGCTTTTCCCACCTCTTCAGGGTTGTCAGAGCCACTCAAGCAACTAGGATATTTGAGGTCATGTAATGCCTGGAGAATCCTGGGGACAGGGGAACCTGGTAGGCTGCCGTCTTTGGGGTCGCACAGAGTTGGACACGACTGAAGCAACTCAGCAGCAGCAGCAGCAATGCCAGGCTGCAGGCTTCCCCGGTGGCTCAGTGGTCAAGAATCCACCTGCAATGCAGGAGCTGTGGGAGATGCAGGTGGATCCCTGGATCAGGAAGATCCCTTGGAGGAGGGAATGGGAACCCATTCCAGTATTCCTGCCAGGAAAATCCCAATGAGCCTGGTGGGCTACAGTCCACAGGGTTGCAAAGAGTCGGACATGACTGAAGTGATTTAGCACACATAGAATGCTGGGTAGATCTCTTAGGAGTCTCTGATTAAAAGCTATTTTTCCATATTGAATGTGAAGAACCCATTTTTCTCTTATTTCTGGGAATGGCTCATTGGGACCCAGGGTTCTGCGTTTCCTGAATACTTTGCCACGGATCATCAGTACTTCTCTGCCCTAGTTCAGTCTTGCACCATTTCAGAGAGATGCAGAGGGATTGTCTTAGTACAGTTCCCAATCATTAACTTCCATACTTGGCAGAACCCCTGCCTCCTGTTATATGTTAATAACACCTGAGAGGAGATATAACTTATGATTTAATATACTTGTTTAGTGGTTCTCAAAGTGTATTCCCTTATCCTGATCCCAACAACATCAGCTTCAGCTAAGAATTTGTCAGAAATGCAGGTCTCAGGTCTCACTCTAGAATTATTGAAACAAACTTTGGGATAGGTGGGGCTCAGGGATCAGTGTTTTAAGCAACCCGCCCCCCGCCCCTCAGGAAATTCTAAAGCATCCAAAATTTCTAGAATTACTGCTTTAGTCAATAGTCAATATAGTACTAGATTTCTGAAATGTATGAAATATACAGAAACAAAACTTGATAAAGGAGTAAATTATTTCATTTATTCATTAGTTATAGTGTGTTAGATACCATGGGCATAAAGGTGAGATGTAGTTCATCTCTACAAGTTCACCTCTGAACCAAGTTCATCTCATGTCTTCGATCTCTACAAGAAGCATATTGTCTCAGACAAATTAACCAGTAAGCAATAAAACACAAGGTTTAGAATATACATAAAAATCGCTTCTCAGCCTTTTGGCTAAGATGAAGTATAGAATATACATAAACGTGGTGTTCTATAAAGACATAGAAGAGAGCAATTATACCTGGAAAGGTTAGAGAAAACTTAAAGAAGTGTGAAACCTGTAACAATGGAGGCTTCATTATATGCCTGGCGCTGTTAAAACACTTCACTTACTTGCTTTCTTTTTTTTTTTTTTCCATTTCTTTTGTGGGGAGGGCAGTCAACCACAAGGTATGTGGGAGCTTAGTTTCCTGACCAGGAATTGAACCTGCACCCCTCGCACTGAAAACATGGAGTCTTAACCACTGGACCACCAGGGAAGTCCCCCCTTTTCCTTAGTTAAACTCCCCCAAGTTTTTTCTATCTCCCTCTCTTGCACAAAAAGGAATAGAAGCGCCAAAAGGTTAAATGATAAACGCAGCTGTGGATCTTTTGTGCTCTTATCATAGATAATGACTTGAACTTGGTCCCAAGGACAGTACCACAGCCATCATTTAGAGGCAGTAACCAATATGCAATGTCCGGGGCATGGTAAATGTTGGAACTCTTACACTGATAGGGAAAATTGGAAGCCAGAAGCAAAGATTTCTTCCCCATAGTCAATGAGAAACGCTCGAGGAATTTATGCATGGATGAACTCTGGTGCATAGAAAGTGAAATCTGAAAGCAGATGACATGTGTCTCCATTCTATTTTGCTTCTACTTCTCAAGCCCTTGGCTCCTCTGTCTAAACTCTGCATTCTTGCCCCTCAAGGCATGGGTCTTATTTCTTCTGATAATACTGCAACCTGAATCCAGGGCCTTTAGGTTTGCAAGGTGTAATATCTTGAGATTAGTTGATTGGGAAGAAGATAAGGAAAGAATGGAGAAAGGACGAGAACACATGACTGCTGCCATGAACTGACTGTGTCGAGAGTAGTAGTATCCCGAGTTTTGCTGAGTTTTCATCTTCCAATAAATAGTCTTTTCATGTAGCAAAATAATTAACCTCTTTATATCTTATATGACAGAAATTAAAATCTTGATAAGAGCTAGACAACTAAAGATCAGAAAAATCTTTTCCAATTAGACCATATTCTTCTTAAGATATGTGTTCAGATAAAAATTCTGAAGCTTTTAATCTCTTCACTCCCTGACCTATCTGCCTACAATGTGGGAGACCTGAGTTTGATACCTGGGTCAGGAAGATCTCCTGGAGAAGGACATGGCAACCCACTCCAGTACTCTTGCCTGGAAAATCCCACGGACAGAGGAGCCTGGTAGGCTATAGTCCATGCAGTCACAAAGAGTTGGACATGACTGAGTGACTTCATTTCTTCTTCTTCTCTTACTTTAATAATATTAACAAAGAAAGAGAGTAGCCCTGCTGGTCACAGGTTCTGGAGTCAGAAGCACAATTCAAATCAGCATTTGAATGCTGATTTCATTATGTATTAGCAACATCATCTTGAGTAAATTACCCTTTTATTTCTGATATTCTATCACCATTTGTAAAAGTGGCTAGCAATAGTACATAGGGTTGCATTGTGGACTAAACTTTTAAAAAAATCAATATTAAAAATTATCACCATAAAAGTTAGCTTTTGTTGTTGTATTATTAGCTAAAAAGAAACAACACAATTTGTCATTCAACTTAAATCCTTTAAAATTCAGTTTTTTAGGTACTGATTAATGTTAATTCAATGCTTGTTATTGCAATGACTTGGCAATGTATTGTTACTAAAGTCCTGTATTAAAATTTTTTTTTAGTTTCCTTTTGTCACTTAAGAAAAATGGTTTATATAAATAAAGGATTTCTCCGCTTTTTAAACCTATGACCGCTCACTTCATATGCAGTCTGGTCATAAAATAAATATAGATACTATTTCAATTCAAAAACAAGCAAGGAAAATAATATGAAAAGAAACTCCACACCCAGAAGAACAGGCTCATGATTATTACATGACTATTGAGTATCCTTTATGTACCAAGAATATTTCCCCAGATGCCCTGGAAACCATATTTTCATGACAGGACTATTTGAAGATGGAATAGGGGTTAGGCCCTCAGAATGGTGAGAAACAAAGACGCTTGGCATAAAATGCAAATAGTGTTACAAAACTCACCTTGTCTCCTTCTTCCACCTCACAGAGTTTCTCCTCAGTTGCGGGATTAAAGACTGGAAATTTCTTACCACTCACTGAACTATGCCATTCATTGTTTATGAAGATCTGTAGACAGAGGGAAGATAAGTAAAAAGGCATTTAAACATCCAGCCAATTTCAGAAACTTTTTATAAACTTAAACTAAAGCACTAAGTGAACCCACTGTTACAACCTCACCTCCCTCAGCTACTTGCCTTCTCCAGGAATCCTTTGACTGTTTAAAACATTTTACACACAAACATACACACGCATGCATACATAACACACTAAAATAAAGTAATCCTTTACAATTTCACTAAGATATGAGGTCATTTAAAGAACAGAAAATACAGACTGGAGAAAACAATTTAGAAAAAGATGCTGTTATCTTAAATAACCATGAATTTGAGGCAAGAGTGAAGGCTTAATTGGGGTTGATCTTTATGAATCATTGTCTATTTTCCACTTCAGATTCTGAACATGCCCATCTTGGGCTACTGGTGATTTGGTATGGTAAGTGACTATTTTCTGATCCTTTAGCTTACTGTCTTAAAAGTAGCCTGAGGGAGGATTTTAAAAGAAGATTGCTTAGGGAAAAAATCAGTTCGTGACATTTCTTCATTGACTTTTTAAAGACATAAGGGTTTCATTCTTCTTTTTAAAAAGTTGTCTAGTAAATTATTTGTCCTCAGATGAAACCAGGTACTAGATTTCTTAGTTCTATCTATGAAAAAAGAGACCTGCATCTAACGAAACAGGAGGTCCAGAAAATAATTGAATTTTGTTCTGTGTACACAAAGAGTAAAAATGTTAAGAAGTGTTAGTACGTCATTTAAAAAGTCTGAGTTTCCATTTTTGCAATGCTGAATTTGCATTTCTTTGTGGAAACTATAATATCTTTGCTATCTCATTCATCTTTTCACAGAATAAAAATATCTTATGCAGTCAAATTAAGAAGGACTATTTTTATGGTGAATAAAGTGCTATTTTGTTTCTGACAAAGGCAAGAATTTGTTCTTTCTCCTCTCATTCCATTTTTCATATTCATTATTGAAATACAAAAGAGTCATAAGTATAGTGTTGAATATTATGTATTGTGACTTCCTGTTAGATTATTTTTACAACATGAACTAGTTTATTTAATGTTTAACCACAGGTAATTGACCCATGAAATTTTAAATGAAAGGTGATATACACCGTGGATCTGTAATATATATCTTAACTCAGATGCTTCCTCTTTACTTGATATTGAATTAATTGTGCAACTCTGAGGGAGAATATATTGAAACACTGCCCCTCAAGGTTTAAATTGGTTGTTATGCTAAATACAAATTAATGAACTATTAAAGATTCCCCAGTGACAACTCTCAAGATTGTACATTGTTGATTTAATTATTTGAAATAAAAGTAGTCTTTTAAATTAACCTATGAGTTTGCACTGACTTAGCTATTCTGTGCAGTGTCCAAATTTAGCTTACCATTCTGTCAAATTAATAAGATATATATTACTGTATATCACAAAATGCTTCCACATAATTAATTCTATATTCTGTGATTTACAAGATTGTTACTCAAAAAAATTTTAAAAATTATTACAAAAGCATTCCCTGTTCTCCTACACGTCTACTATAAAGCTTGTCACTTTTTAAAAAAAACTCATTTTTAAAAGTCTGCCTTCCCTCTTAAGCTGTAAGTTAAGATAAGGTCAAGGACAGTGTGTGTCTGTGTCTCTGATTTAGCCTCAGAACAAAAAAATCCCAGTCAAAGTGTTCAGCACAATCCCAGCCCTCAAGTGATCTTAACCTCAGTGAAGAACTCTTAACTAAATAACTTAAAATTGAATCAAAGAACCGAGAATCCAGTAGTTACATATGGGTAGGATCTATAATATTCTGCACATGTGTCCACTTTGATATTTTGACTCGCTAAAAAAACAAGAGGAAGGATATATTTCCTTATTTGCCTATTCATGCCAATATAACCTATGTATTTGGAGCAGTTCCAAAGAATTGTAATGCTAGCCTGGAACTGACAGGAAAAAGATGTGGACATGAGTAAATTAAAGGGGAAGCAAAGCAGTTCAGATAAAGAGACTAGATGTCCAAAGACACAAATATGAAAGTTCGAGAAAGATAGAAGTATGAGAAAATCCTTGTTTCTCTGATAGGGTAATATAACACAGACAAAAACCATAAAATTCCTGTTAGCCTCTATGAAAAAAATATAAACTTCTTAGTTGAACTTAAAGAAAAATAAATTTACATTACAACAACTGACTTGCTCAACATCTTCTGGAGTCAATCAGCATTGTAGCTATTTTTTTTTTTAAATTTACAATATTTTATTTAATGATAAAATTCATTTTTAAAAGATGGCTGAGGGAGAAATAAAAAATTGTTATACTACTGTTGTAAACATAAGATTTAAATATTCAATGAAATTTATCTTTAGATACTAAGAAAGGTTAGAGGAAATTTATGATGAACAAGAAAATACCATCAACTTACAGTCACAGCTTAATTGTACATAGAAGCCTGGCTCTGATTGCTTACCCGCTTTATACCCTAGATGAAGTTTAAATGATTTTAGCCTACTTGTGAAAATCAAATCTACTTTCAAAGGATAAACATTTATTATCTTTCGAAAACAAAGGTATTAAAAATAATTTTTTCTAAGTTCTAAAGGCAAATTTGAAGTGAAATTCTTTCTTTTTGGGCCTAACAACAAATCTTAATCTCGTACAAATAGTTGAAACAAGTGTAGATACCTAAAACTGACTGCTTTGAAAGAAACGAATACTAGGCTGAATGTGTAAAATTTGGTATGTTTGCTAAAGAGTCCTTCACTATATATTATCTGTTTTTTCCTGAAGTTATTGTAGACTTTACCGTTCATATTCTTCAAGTTTACAGTGTTTTCTTTCCTATGTCTTTAGTCCTATTTTTTCCCCAAGCGATCACTGGAAAGCACCTTAATCAAAGTGTCCCAAGTTCAGCTCATTGTCATTTCTAGCTTTACACTGCTCTCACTTCAAACTAAGATTCTAAAACTTGTTCTTGCATTCTCTCTCTCTCTCTCTCTCTCTCTCACACACACACACACACACACACACTTTCCCTCTTCTGTTAAAGACACACAGAACCCCTACTCATCCTTTTTTTATCACTGTGTTCTCTGTTACTTGAAGAAGGGAAAGTCTACCCACTCCAGTATTCTGGTCTGGAGAATTCCATGGACTGTATGGTCCGTGGGGTCACAAAGAGCAGGACACGACTGAGTTACTTTCACTCACTCACTCACTCTGCTGCTGCTGCTTGGGAAAAAAAAAAACAAAAAAAACTTTCCCTGTTCTCCCTGCCCCCTATCTCTGCCTAATTGATTTTTCATCTTATTATAATCTTCCTAAGAAAAACATTCAAATTGTGTCACCTTCTCAGAATATGTATGTTGTTCTCCCTTCTCTAACTCCTCAGCATGGTGTTTGAGGTGTCTCACCACTTGGCCCCAAGACCGTTTTCCGGCCTTTTATCCCACTCTTTCCCCTTTGTTTCAGCCTCATTCTACTCTGTTTCTCAGACTGGAGTTTCATTATTTCCTTCTCCTCATACTTCAAGCTCTTTTAAAACGTCATTTCCTCCTGAGGATTTCACTAGTTGGTCCAGTTGAATTTAACCTCTTTTTTTTCCTCTTTCCTAACATAGCATTTTAATATCCTACTAATAAATTACTTATTATGTTTTGTTTTGAATTAAAGCTAGCTATCTATATATCAGCTCATCAGCTAACAAACAGAAACTAAAGACATCATGTTATTTGTCCTAGATTCTTTAGCCAGCCTTGCAAATTTCTAATTCTGCATTTTCTCTGCTCTAAAAATAGTATGACCTCCTCAATTTTATATCTCTAAACTAAGAGAGCACAAAGTCTCCCCCTGTCAGAAATATGTCCAGAATTCTACCCTTCCACAGTACAATTTCATCAAAACTCTAATAAAAAGAAGATACAGAATGTATTATATTTTGTTAGGCCTGTGGTGAATCTTTTCATCTCCCACCTCAGTTCTCTTACATTGATAATTTGTGGTTTCAGCTATTCAATAATATGTTCTCAATATATTACAACTAACTTTAAAAAAAAATTAATTATTTTAATTGGAGGCTAATTACTTTACAATATTGTAGTGGTTTTTGCCATACATTGACATGAATCAGCCATGGTTGTACATGTGTTCCCCATCCTGAACCCCCCTCTCATCTCCCTCCCCATCCCGTCCCTCAGGGTCATCCCAGTGTATTACAAATTGTTTTAATCCCTTCATACATTCTCTTTGGTGAAAGAACCATTATAATATGTATGTACCATCTATTTTCATTATCAGACTCTTGTATTTAAACTGTACATAAAACTCCCTTTTCAGATTAAAGTCAGTGAATATTTTGTAAATGAACATTAAAGTAAGATCAGAAGTTTATCTATCCTCCTCCAGGCTACTAACTCTTCAGTGGCAGACGATCTCAAATTACCAGCAATTACTCTGCATTATTCAGTTTCCATCTTTAATATAGGGGAACACAGTGAACTTAATTTTTGTTCAAATTTGTGCTTATACTCATATGATACAAAATCGTCATTTTTGTTTTATCAGAAAAGTGTTGGTCAAAAAATGAGTAGACTCCTGAGAAATACTCTGTTAGTAATAGGGAAACATGGAAGATTAGTGAGCTATGGCCTTGCTTCCAAGTGGCTGTGATCTAAAAGGAGAGTATATTTATATCATGATCAGTCAGTAAAGAATTGAAGATTGTAGAATGCAATGACCAAAGCAGCGCTTTGATTAGGAAGTTGCACGGAGAAACTCATAGAAGAAAGGAGCATGGCCTGGAAGAATGCACCCTTGAAAATTTGGACTGAATTGGTAGAAAGAAGGAAAACAAGGAGCAGAGAGAGGGAACCCCCTTGGGATATTTGAAACACAGTCAAGAGATCAGTCCCAAGCAGAGAATTCCAGTGGAAACAAGTCTTAGATAAATTTCAACAGTGAAAATGAAACCAATTAGTGATGGATCTTGGCACCCAAGTTACTCTATCCTGGATGTTATAAGATAGTGACAGGATCAAATCGATATTTTAGAAATACTGATTTTAATGTGCCAAAATGGATTTGAGATAGAGCAAACAGAGTCAGGCTTCTCCAGTGGCTCAATAGTAAAGAATCTGCCTGCCAGTGCAGGAGACACAGGTTCGATCCCTGGTCTGGGAAGATCCCCTGGAGAAGGAAATGACAACCCACTCCAGTATTCTTATCTGGGAAATCACATGGACAGAGAGGCCTCATGGACTGCGGTCCATAGGGTCACAAAAGTTTCCAACAAGATAGACAGTGACTAAACAACAACAACAAACAGAGTCCAGGGGATTAGCCTAGAGACCATTTTAACATTCCAGCCATGAGGTCTTAAGGCTTTAAAGAAAAGTGATGTATCACTATAGTCTGTAAATTATCAATGATATACATTCTCCCCCAAGCAGCAGCCTTTCAGTATGAAAACAAAATTTGGCACAGATAATGAGATGAAAGAACCTGGCATTGTACCACCCTTTTCTTCCCCTTAGCTGTGGAGAATTTATTGGTAGGACTATCTGGATCATCTTGTTCTCTGTTTTAATTTTATCCAGTTTGTATATGCCTTACAGCCAACTGTGTAGCTGAGTGTTTTTGAATAATCATCCTTCCTATAGTTATGTAAAATGGAGATGTACAGGTTAATAAATGTTTATTAAAATGATTTTGAAACCATTTTAGGTCTTTTGGAATGATCTATCCTGATTACAACTTCATTTTCCCTTTGCTGTTTGCCTTTAGCAAGTTTGGAGGGAAAGGGATCATGCTATAAAAGTAAAAAACAATTATTGGATCCTATTTAACCACTATATTAACTATATTCTAATTATGAAGTTTGGACTCAGGATACTTTTGAATAATATATATGTGCAGTAGACTCCAACTTCACAATACTGATGGGAAATTGTAGATGCCTAGGCATACTCTTAAACTTCAAGTGCTTCTTATTTGGGGAAACAATCAATGGAAATGTTGAGGCAACTTAATAATTGATTTTTACTCTTTAAATTTTAGATATGTCAGATTGTAAGAGATACATTATACAAACTTTGATTTAAAGAAAGAAAATGGCTGTTTCCTGAGTGTAGTTTAGTGTCCAAGAATAAATCATAATTTTGAATGAAAAAAAGCCTTTCCTGAGGAAAAGTTCTTATATCTTAGCGTGTTTGGTATAAAGATACAATTCTAAATAAATAGGCACTTTTCTCAAAATATGACTGGTTTAGATGAAGTTAGATTTGCCTAATAGGCAAATAAAACCTATTAGCCTTATTTGCTGAGATTTTGAAACCCATTGGCTTAAAAGGGAAGCCCTGACTCCCTCCAAAAGTCTCTTGGGGTGCCCCAAATTCACCAGATCTAGGCAGAACTGCACCCGGGCCAGCAGCTCTGCATGTCCTAAGAGAAGGCAGCGCTGTCTTGGTGGCAGAGAGATTTTAACAGATCACATTTTCAACGCACAAAGAATCTCTTTTAAGTCATGCCAAGAGTGAGGAAGGTTGAAGGGATTCTCTATTTTATGTCACCTGTGTGAAATTCCAAACCTGACATCCCGAGTCTCGGCCATGTGGATTAATGGGTACAGTTGGAAACGTATAGGAACTGACGCATGTTGCAAATGTGTTAACTTTTCTCCAGCATTAGGAAACTAAAATGTACCAAAGACCCGGAGGGTGGGAAATAGGGCAGGGAGAAAGAACCAAGATGGGAGCTAATAAGAGAGAGAGACTAAGCAAAAGTCAGGTGGGGGTGTTAAACATTTAAAAGAATCAAAGCTAGATCTTCTGGCAATTATTTTTAACCCAAACCCTGAGGCAGCAAAGCAAAATGTTGAGACTCAAAGTTAAAAAAAAAATCCAAAAGGAAATTAAGGAGGAAATAACAGATGGGAGGAAAATGCTTAGCTGCAGTCAAAAGAATGAAAACAAAATGAGAGGGTGGCCAAAACAAAAGTAGGAGAAATAAAGTTTTTCTTTTTCATTTCTGTTTTATATTACAGTCTGAGTTCAGTAACATGAGTGTATACTCTTTTCTTACTTGTCTTTGGAAGAGCCTTTCATCCTTTTCAACTCAATCAGGGAAAAAGAAAAGATGCTGAAGCTTTTCTGTTTTGAGCCACATCATCATTTTGTCCCATAGCTGACAAAAATACTCATCAATAATTTCCATACATTATGTATACCCTATATCAGAGGTAAGCTGCAGAAGCACTGGAAAGTTCTGTAAATATTTAATACTTAACAATATAAGACCCAATAATATAATTGCTTGCATATATACCTTCCTTCTAAAGAAAGTGCCAAATGTAGAGCATAATTCAGCTGTTTGATATTTACATTTCTTTGACTTCTGAAAAAGTATTCGGAGAGCAGTGGAAATGGTCAGTTAATGGAATCACAGTGAGGGAGAGAGTTGTTCAGACAAAATTTTAAGAAGTGTGATGTTTATGCAAATGACCAGTCAAGAAATTCACATTAATAATTCCAACATTACAATAAAGGCATCAAGTATCAGAAAGTCAAATATTAGCAACATTTTACAGACCTTGCAAGCAATGCTGGTATTTGTGGGAACTTTTGACAGTCAGACTCACACACACTTACGCACTTGCATACATATATACTCAAAATGTATCACTATGATGAAATCCAGTTTACACGGAAGTTTACTTTTCTGATTTGTTCATTAGCAGTGGCTCTTAATTAAATGTTTAATAATGAAGTAATTATTGCTCATATTTTTTGGAACAGGGCTCAATATGGCCACTTCAATCTAATAAACATATAACGCATTTGGCCACAATTATAATAGCATCATAAATACCCAAACCACCACCACTCTATGCTAGATAATTTCCACTTTAAGACAAGTGCATGGCCATTTTATCAATGCTAGTATTCCCAGGAGGGTTCTTTTATGCTGATCTGTGTTATATCATCCCATAGATTACCCAGACCATTTTAGAGATACTAACTTTGGACTTCCCTGGTGGCTCAGATGGTGAAGCATCTGTCTACAGTGTAGGAGACCCAGGTTCAATCCCTGGGTTGGGAAGATCCCCTGGAGAAGGAAATGGCAATCCAATCCAGTACTATTGCCTGGAAAATCCCATGGACAGAGAAGCCTGGTAGGCTACAGTCCATGGGGTCACAAAGAGTCGGACACAACTGAGCAACTTCAATTTCACTTTCACTTTCACTTTTCAATCTAACTTTGGGTTGCTCTTCAAATGAGTTGTTTCTCATACTCTTCAAGAGTTTTTCTCACCCCACCTCCTTATTCTGGCAAATAGTTAATGACAAATATGTGCAGTCCAGTTTAAGGAAACCCTGTGAACACTTGTTCTGAGAGCNAATTTCAC
Source organism: Neotragus moschatus (assembly GCA_006410615.1). Lineage (NCBI taxonomy): Eukaryota > Metazoa > Chordata > Mammalia > Artiodactyla > Bovidae > Neotragus > Neotragus moschatus. The sequence continues at coordinate 306,468 of SJYA01001185.1, forward strand.
TTTCACTTTCACTTTTCAATCTAACTTTGGGTTGCTCTTCAAATGAGTTGTTTCTCATACTCTTCAAGAGTTTTTCTCACCCCACCTCCTTATTCTGGCAAATAGTTAATGACAAATATGTGCAGTCCAGTTTAAGGAAACCCTGTGAACACTTGTTCTGAGAGCCCTTATGAGATGGAAATAACACCCTCTTTTAGGGAATGTGCTATTTACTTTAGGATTTTGTTGATAAGATTTTCTTAAAGCTAGGCAGGTGTCTGAGAACAAAACAGTTTGCCAAGACACAGTCTTCAGAGATGAGTTAAATATTACATTCTTAAAGAAGGTTTATATCCCAGGAAAAAAAATCAAAGTTGGTTCCATCACTGGCTTGTGGCCATGATCTAGTTCTTGCAGGACTTGGCACTTTCTGAAGGAGAAAATAAATACTTCTGACCTGGCTGGGTATGAGTGGACTTTCCTATTTCTCCCAGAAAGCGTGACAGCCACTTTCTGGGAGAAACAGGATGTCAGGTCCCTAGTTCAATGGTGACCAGGGTGTAGGTAAAGTTATAAGACTGACTCAATGCTTTTAGACAATTGCTGCTGGTCAACAGACCATGCTTTAAGTAGCATCAACAAATCCTAGAAGTCTAGTCAAAATCCGGAATACCAGATCTCACGTCAGACCTATAGCATTAGGATTTGCATTTCAACATGGTCTATTAAGTGTCATTTGAGATAATTAAATTTGAGATTATACTGCTCTGAAGTATCTTCTTTCTACTAGTCCACCTGTTTAGGGATCTGATGTCCAAATCATCTCTCTTCTCTTATCATCCAAATTTCCATTCTCTCAGAGTAAGGAATGAATGATACAAGTTAAGTAACAGGTGCAAAATCACTTGTTAGAGACACTCTAATGAGATTCAAATATTAAATACTGCTATTTTCAGTGTTGAGGGGGAAAAAATGAACTCTGGTGGAAAAGAATCCGATCTGAAATGAGAAGATTCTGCTCATTCTCTCTTTGCCTCTTAAAATCTGTGTGACCTTGAACAAGTCACTTAAGCTGTCTAAGCTCAGGTTCCTCAGCTTTAAAATGAGACATCTTCCCTATCCCCTTCCTGGCAGCTACTTATGAACTTCAAATGAGACCAACAGATGAATGTAGTTTTGAACTATGACATGCAGTGCCAGCATTTGTTTGCTTACATTGGCAACTGAAAATTTTTAGAATTCTAGGAATCATCTTGGGAAGGAGAGGGTTAAAAAGAGCCTGGACCAAGGAGCTAATAACTAAATGCCAGGCACTTTCCACAAATTACCCTAATTTTCACAGCCACTTTCCAAGGTAGTCATTATTATTCCTAATTTACAGACAAGGGAACTGAAACTCAAGGAGCTTAGAAGCTTGGCCAAGGTCATATCATTAAGTAAGTAGAAGAGCTGGAAATCGAAGCCGGACTTATCTTGTTAAGCTACCTCACCTTGCAGCCATCCCACTATTTGTTCAACTGCTTCCCAGCCAAGACCAAACAAAATATTGCATCAGTCAGAGGGGAACTAAACGATCTCCCAAATGAAAGCAATGCCACGGCACAGTCATCTTTGTCTTGAACTGAAGTCCTGTCCTGTTTTAAGTACCCCTCAGTGGTTTGCTCAGATGAAACCCATCAGGCCGTCTGGCAGCAGCCTCATCTCGTCTTATCCATGCTCTCTCTTTCTCACTTCATTCCGACCATGGTCGCCTTTGGATAGTTCCTTGAATATACCACGCCCTTGTCCACAGATGTCCCTGCAGGTGTTCTTACTCTGGGTCTTTGTTTCCTCAATTCCATGGCCACCTTATGTCTGCCTCCCTCAGGCTTCCCTTAACTGTCCCCTTCCTAAACAGGCTGTCCCTGACACCTCATCCAGAGAAAGCTCTTCTCATATTGTCTCAGCTTTCAGTTTTCCTCTTTTTAGCTTTCTTCCCACCCCCTCCAGGAATACAAGCTCCATGAGGCAAGAATCATTCTTGCTTCCTGATATCATAAGACTTAGCAGAGAACAATTCGATGATTTGGTAAATAAAGGGATATAAAATGAGAGAAAGGAAGGGAAAAAAGGAGAAACGAGTGAAAAGAATGGGGTATTTGGAAATGCATGTGGCCTGAATTTGTTTGTTTTAAGAATTTAAAGGGAGATAGTGATGAAACACACACACACACACACACACACACACACACACACACACACACTTTAAATTGTGCCTAGCACATAGTATTCAATGATTCATAAACGTTCTTTATCAAAAATATATCTTTAACCTACATGGGTTAAGTAATACTACCAGAAAGCTGGGGAAATATATCCTCCTCCAAGCAAAATTTATTACTCCTTAGGAGTTGAAGAAATGCAGTTCTCAGAGAAATAGCACACCTATGTCATAGTCTTCTGCATCATGGCCTCTCCGAGCTCAAACCCCACCTTTTCAATCAAATTGGAAAGTCTGTTTGTTTCCAACCTTTTTTATTGTTCTCCTCTTTTTCTAAATTGGTGGCAAACTTCCTCCTGTTGGCCTGGAAACAGCTGAGCAACAGCTGGAAAGGCTCATAGGCATGTCCCCTCCAGTAATCAGGAATGGACAAATGAAAGTCAGAATCAAAGAGAGACTAGGATGCCAGCAACTCCATGTCCCAAAGTAGTGATACTGGTCTTAGACGAGTCACTTGGGGTGAGGGCTGAAGCTGCCAGCATTCCAAGTCTAGCTTTGTCATTTACTAGCTGTGTAACTTAAGGAAAGTTACTTAGCCACTCTGTTCTTCAGTCTCCTCAACTACAAAGCAGGAATAGTAACATCCTCATAGACTCTTCGCGACCCCATGGACTGCAGCCCACCAGGCTCCTTCGTCCATGGGATTTTCCAGGCAAGAGTACTGGAGTGGGGTGCCACTGCCTTCTCCGAGGGTTATTGTAAAGAGTAAATAAAACCATCATAAATAACTAAAACAGTCATTGGCACAGAGTAAACACAATGAAACTTAACTATGATATTTCCTGTCTGTGTGNACCAGGCTCCTTCGTCCATGGGATTTTCCAGGCAAGAGTACTGGAGTGGGGTGCCACTGCCTTCTCCGAGGGTTATTGTAAAGAGTAAATAAAACCATCATAAATAACTAAAACAGTCATTGGCACAGAGTAAACACAATGAAACTTAACTATGATATTTCCTGTCTGTGTGAGTGTCTGTGTGGGTTTGTGAAATGTCATTAGCCAATGAAGATCTTTTCTAGCATGAATAAGTCATTCATTATTGAATGAGTTACATTTAAGAGCCCATCAAGTATTTGAGGGTTTGATTCCTGTCTGAGAAAGCTTTCTTCTTGAATTTTCTATTTGTCTTTAAGGTAGAAAATAGTGTTGTAAAGGGAGAATGGAAAACAAAGATACCAAATCCTGTAAGAGAAAGTTCTTGATCCCTGAAATCCAGGATAAACCCTTGGAACTTAGCTCCAATGAAATCCTTGTCAGGTGGGGCATGACTGTGCAAGACAGAGTGACACAGAAGCTAGGGGATGACAATGAAATGAGAAGAGCACTTGTGGGAAATAAATCTAGGAAAGGCTGAGGAAAAGAAGGTCCTGGAAAATTGGATGGAATTCAGAAAAATAAATCGGACTAAGATGGCTAATGTTAATCGATCACTTCCCATGTGTCAGGTACTATTTCAAGGGCTTCATATGCATTAAATGTATGTTGTAGAATTCCCGTTTTACATGTAAGGAAACCAAGGCAGAGAGAGGTAAGGTAGTTCTCCCAAAGATCACACAGTTTCCCAAGAAGCTCGTCCTTTAAAAGGATGAGCAGAGAGCTGGCAGAGATTTTGTTTAGAATTTGTTTAGAACTGGAAAGGGGTGAGGGGATATGAGGATAGAGACAGACTCTGAGTTTGAGAGCATTTATACTAATGTTACTGAGATTTTAAACTCCAAAAACTTTGGTATCATTTTATAAAGTATTTCTTAAACTCTGATCTCTGTTTTATGTACCTTAAAAAAGAAAGTAGACTGTAAAGTCATAAAAGTTATGCATCAATGGGATCTTTTGTTTGGACGAGCAGCAGTCTCAAGCTTGAGAGCATGTATAGTCTTCTACTGTAGTTGCAATAGCTTTTTGTTACTCAGTCTTGCTTGTCTCTTTCCTCCACCTTGCCCCAACAACCAACATAATCTAATGATAATAAACATGCACACTAAAATTGTGCAAGAAAAATAACGTAGTTTAGGGGCTTGCTGTAGAAGGTAATTTCTCAGACACTATAAAATCCCTTGCTTATTTTGTTTGCAACCAGGAAAGTTAGCTAATAACCATCTTTTTCCAACTCCTCTTGCAAGTGCAAATCCAATACAGTTCTTCAGTTAGGCACAGTAAAAAGAAAATGCAAAGGCATTTGAAAAAGCTCACCCATTTAGATTTAATTACATACATAACTGGTGTCCTCCCAAGTGTGAAAATGCTGTAACCAATAAATCAGATAATAAAATGCTATCTGAGCAGAACAGATTTATAGGGAAGATGTGTGAGCAATCGAAATCACTGACTTGCTTGCATTGGGTATTTTTACCCAGAAAAGTTCTTATATGCAAGAGCAAATTCTTGCTCTTGGAATCTTGCCTCCTTTTGAGTACTTAGATCAGTTAGTTTCCCTCAAGGGTGTTCTTGTGTAATGACTTTTAAATGAACAGGCGATATTAATCTTAAAATCATCTCTATATGCTAAAGAATCACTAGATCTGTGTTTGTATATATATTTTGAGGACTATCTCATTTGTCCACTACTGTTTCTCACATGTTTAATTAATAACTACTTAATGAAGCTTAGTTCAGTAGAAAGAATATTTCATGTTAGAGTTCGCTGGAAATTCACAGACAAGAAAGACTTCAAACTTTTGCAAACCAAATTTTTAAAAGATGTGACATTCAGACTACCAGAAAATGTGACATTCAGACTATCAAAATATCTTCCCAGTATCATGGGGAAAAACAAAACAAAACTGTGTTATAATAGTAAGGGGATAGATAATTCAATCATTGTCAGTGGTTTTGATCTTTATAAAACAAATGCATTTTTAAATGTATTTACTTTGGATTGAAATATCTTGCAAATGACAAACAGTAAGAAAGTTGGGAGAACTGGAGTCTTGTTATCTGTTAGGAGTGCTTTTGCCAAGTGCAAAATCTTTGGAGAGTATAGTCTCATCGCATTTTTCATGTTCCCATTTGGAATAAAATCAAACGGACAAAAAAATATTTTCCCTTTTAATAAAACCTTGTAAAAATAATACTTTAATATACTTTAACTGTTGGTCAACCATGTTAAAAGCACAATCTGATCTCTGCAGACACTTTTCTATGGAAAAGAGCCAGTCAGCTGAACAACTTCCTCATTTGTTGTGCTTATGAAAATGAAAATTTAACAGACTAGAATTTCAAAACCATCCATGGTTACAAGTAAGGAAACAATAATAGCAGGACTTTATCATTAACTTACAGTGCTCTTGGAATTTCCTTGGTTAAGTCAGACAGCAAAGTGGCTCTCCCTGAGTGGGAACAGTTCTTTCTTACTTTCCTTTCTGCATCACACCATAAAGCTCATTTCTTAAATGATCTTGGTTAGATTGGTTTTGTTTATTTGTTTCTCTGAAAGTTCTAGGCTCTGACTAGAAAGCAGGAATGTAACAGTGTGAAACAGGCAAAGTTCAGAGATACTCTTGATTGACTCCAATAGGATCCATTTCCTCCTTCTCTCTAACTGTGGATTTTTAAGTCTGGGTCTGGCTCCTGCTCTTTTTTCTCTAAATATTTATCAGCTAACAATTACATGTCACTCCAATGGAAACAAATTTGGCTGAAGAAATAAATAAGAAGGCTTTCTTTTCCCAAATATGCTAAATAATGCAAGGACCATGTAGTTTTTCGTAACTGGAGTTTTCCTTCATCCAATTATCAGATTCAGGTCTTTCAATTTTAACACTCATTTGACATATATAAAAATCATGTTACTTCAGTATGCTCTGTTTTACTTCACTATACTCTGTTTCTCTCTCTTTTTTTTTCTTAAAAAAAAAAAAAAAGATTTCCCATTTGTTTGCCTGTTTCCAGTAAGTTTCTCTAGTAAGTATTTGCCTCTCTTATACATGCTGGGTGCTCTGCCTAAAGTTAATAGAACTGCTTAGTAAAGTCCACTGAATCCTGGCACAAGAACCTATTACAGTGAAGAGCATTCCTTTTACTTAGAAATATTTTAAGAAATAAATTTCTGAAAAGTTGCCTGATACGATTTAGAATTCATTATGTGATCAAGACACTAAACCCAGAACTGCATTTTGCAAGCTTTTTATTTTTATATTTGCAAAGGGCTATCTACGCCAGTTTACTTAAATTGACCTTTTGTGCTTTAAATAAATGTAGTTTTTATAAAGCTGAGGCAAAGCAGCAAGCAGAAGTTGTACTAACCTTAGTATATTTAAACTGCAAATTGGTGAGTGGGGCAGGTACGTCTGGCATGGCTGAGGACGACATTGCTGGTTCCACTCCTCAACACAGGTGACAGGCTCAGCGATTTGGTTCTGATAGAGCACTTGGCTTTATTTGTTCCTTTTTATCTGCTTGGGCTAAGGTTTATTTGCATACTGGGATATGATTGGATGAACAAACTCGGAGCAAAAAGAAAACGACACTACTTATTTGTAACACCTAGAGCAGGAAGCCCTTGACTTTAAACTTAAATCCTTAAGAAACCAGTGCTCCAGTATCGAAGCTGCGTCCAGACTCAGGGCACTATTTGCAGACGAATTAATTTACAAAGCCGAAACCTGTGATAAGTGTAGGAAGCACAGCTGCTCTGGCCACTAAGGCCAGTTATTATTTTTTTGGCTTTTCGTGCTTTTTATGTTACTGTGAAACTTTCTGTGTTCTGACAGACTTGGAATCAGAGAATTCGAGGATTGAAAAGGAATCTCAAAGGGCGCTTGTTCTTTGCAGAGGCGAGTGAGGCAAGGACCCTGGCCAGGTGATGGTGCTATCAGCTAGTCTGTCCATGTCCCAGAAAAGCAGGGTGCTTTTCTTTAGGTCCCCTCTAGAGACCCTACCCCAAGGTCTCTTTAAAAGACTCATACCCATCAAATGTATTTCAGTGCTTGGTAAGCAGACCTACTAGGATTTCAGGAGCTCTAAATTATCTTTATTTAAATTATCTTTATTTAAATGGTCTTTATCTAAATTATCTTTTATATGTGGGAACAGAAATGTCAGCAGGATTTTTTAGGGAACTCAGACTGTGCTGTCACACACTCACCACAATAGCAAATGGCAATATCGTCTGCTGAAACTCGCTTAAAATGAAAGTAACCCCTGGTTTTGGAATTTGGCTGGTATTTATCAATCACTGACGCAGGCAATTGTACCAAAAATGAATTTAAACAGGACTCTTGAGTAATATAGGTTCTTAAAATGAGATTAATGTTTCAAGTTAGGAACATTCAAAAAGGACAATTTTTAACTATACTACTCCCATTTATAAGTATAAAAGTTTATTTTATCGAAAGTCCAGCAAAAGTTACAGTCAGAACAAGATGGAAAACCTTGGGTGCTTTTAACCAATTACTAAGAATTAACAGTAATAATTATTATTTCTTCCAGTGAAAAGTGCCAGCTTTTCCAAATATGGGATTTAAGTAGGGAAGCTAAGGTTTGTTGAATAGTTACTCCAAATCAGGGGCAGGAACCGTACTTTCTCTTTCCACCCTCACTTGGTTCCCCATTTTACAGACATAAAATAGCTTGTTTATGAACACCAATCTTATAAGTGCAAAACCAAAATTTCATTTCAGGCCAGTGTGACACCAAAACCTTGGTTCTTATTCCAATTTATTCTACTTGTCCTCCTCTCCATAAGAGCGTTCCCAGATGGGCTCGAGAGTCGGCTGTTTTGTTCTCTGAGTCGTCACCCTCACAGGCCCTCAAGTGTAGCCTTTTATTTATCTGAGTTGGGGGTCAGCAAACTTTTTTCTGTAAAGAGAGAAAGATTATTTTCTGCTTTCTAGCCCACATAGTTTCTGTTTTGATTTACTCAACTCTACAGTCAACCAATATCATAATACACTTTGCAATACAATTTTATTTACAAAAACAGATTCAGCTCAGAGGCCAGGCCCCTAGATGCTAAGACAACCATACCTGAGGTCCTTGCCTCCCCTGTGCCTCTGCTTAAAGACCAGATAGAAACTTCTGTGCTGTTTCATTGTTTTTTTCTCTCTCTCCCTATCCCCCTCACTCACAATTTCATTCTTTTTGGAAAATCTAATTGTTTTCTCTCTTAAAAATATGTTTTGAATTAAATGCACAATTACACAACAGCTGTTACATAACTCACAGAGTGGTGCTCTGGCCAGGCCCAGACAGCTGTGTTTTGCTACTTTCTTCTGCTCTCAGCTTTGCAGTTGTTTGTGGAGTCAAACACTTGTCCAGGCAGTCAAAGCTCAATGCTTCACAGCACACTTGGTGTGTCAGCTCACTATTTATACGTTCATTCTTAATCATATTTTATGGAATAATTACATAAGAACAGGTCCCTTTATGCCAGATATTATAGAATGTAGGTAAAAGGAACAGCTATGAAACAGGTTACCACACCTGCCCATTAAATTTTTACAAATATTTACCAAGTATCTTCTATGAAGAAAGCATTGTGATTAGAGGATCAGGAACTCTCCCACCTTAATCTTACTTGAAGGGCAGATCTTTCTTATCTAGAAACCACAGAGCCTGAGATCTCTGCTTCTGAAATAAGTATTGATATCATCTATCTCTTAGAATTTGTCTTGTGGAATAGTATGTTCTTAGGAGTGGTTGCATGGGTAAAAGGCCAAGGAGATCACTTCCCTCCTTTACAAAGGGAAAATGGCTTTGGTGAGAACTCGGGGACAAGGAAGCCCCACCTCAAGACTGGGTCAAAGCTTGTATATTTTTATATACAATATATATAGTATATTTTAGCAGGCTTATGCTGCAGAGGATGGGCTGGAAATTAAACTTGGGAGTTATAGATGAAGTATGTTTAATCATCCTTTCCTTCTTAGGCGCAAGTTAAATCACACACACACACACACACACTGTGAAGGGGTGGGAAGAGGAGCATAATTTAATTTTCTTTTAAATCTGACTTCTTCTAGTCCTTGGTGAAAACTGTCATTATCCCAAGAACCATGCAGACTAGGTCTCCAACCATGGCTGAAACTGCTATGTCATAGTATAAGGAATCTCTCTAAAACTCAAGCCTTAGTCACTGAGAAGCTATTGAGGCCTAAGCTTCTCCCACTCACATGAGTAACTGAGATAAAAAACATGCACATTTAACACACATAACTGCATGGTGAAATACAAAATCACTGACCTTCACATTTTCTAATTTCAAAATCCAGAATCGATCTGTTGGCGCTGAACTTGCTTTGCTTAGTGACATCTGCTGTCCCTAACTCTTCAGTGTCGCCTTCAGCATCCCAGGGTGAGTCTGTTGGGTGGTTAACCCAGCGATGGATATGTCCCTTTGCTTTTGATCACTGCAGTTTCAACAGACACCACATGGATTCACGTGCCTGTTTGGCTTTTAATAATTTGGAAAAAAATGGATCTTGTTATGTGATGAGAGAATCTGCTCGATTGGCAAGTGGATATTAAAAAGGGAGGTGGAAGAAGCATTAGAGTGTATGAACATATCTTTTTGTGGGCTAATTTCTGTTCATCTGATATCCTTTGCCCATTAGCAATGTTTTTTTTTTTAACCTTTGATTTCTTTTGCTCCTCACATATCCTATCAATTGTTTTCTCTTTGTCTTGTGTTACTAAAATGGCAGATGCCCCCCTTACCTGATACAATCAGGATACTAACTAATTAGAAGGATAACTAAAAGAAACATTAGATTAAAGCCTCTATAAGACTGTTTTAGTTTAAATGGATTTTTGCTGAACTTCATGGGCCAAATCCATTTCTTAGAGCTGGGTCTGCTGCTCGAGCTTGAAATAACCTTGCATGAATAGTGTTCACTTTGTTTTTGTTTCCCCAAAATGCAGAAAGAAGTTTAAAGCCATTAAAGACATCTTTGAGGCAATCTGAATGAAGACTACTTTGAGAGTTTTATACATTTTCTAGTTTTTTTTACAATTGTCTTATGTATAGATTGTTAGTATGCCAACGTGTTTCATAATTTGACAAGATTGAGTATTTATATAATACTCAGTTTTGTTTTCATAGAAATCAATTGCCCTTTCCTCCTAATAAATCAGCAACTTAAATAACATTTAATTCAACCATGCTGTTGAAATACTAGGTTCACATGAATGATAAGAATTTGGAGCAAAGAGATTTGACTACTGGTAAGCAGAGAAGATTGTTTCCAAAACTGAGTGTATGTAGACATGAGTCTATATATTTTTTCTCTTTTAATTTATTTTTATTAAAAATTTTTAAGAGTCAAATATGCCATATATGTGTACATGCATGCTAAGTCACTTCAGTCATGTCCCACTCTTTGAGAACCTATGGACCACAGCCCACCAGGCTCCTCTGTCCATGAGATTCTCCAGGCAAGAATACTGGAGTGGGTTGCCATGCCCTCCTCCAAGGTATCTTCCTGCTTCAGGGATCAAACTCATGTCGTTTACATCTCCAGCACTGGCAGGCCAGTTCTTTACCACTAGCACCACCTGGGAAGCCCATAACATGTATAGAAAGCTGCAAAAATCATAACTTTTTTGTAGTAACATCTCAACAAAAATCATGAAAGAAACAAAACAAAATAATCACCACTGGGGTCAAATAAATAACAATATTAGAACCTCAGAGTCCACTTTGTACATCCTTTCTGTCACTATGTCCTTTTTCCTCACCCCAGATGACCAGTAACTTAACTTCTAATGCCACACGTTCTTTTCTCCCTGGTTTTGAATTTGTAAACAAATTACACAGTCAAAATATTCTTACAAAGGAAACTCAGAGGTGCAAGTTAATCTGGGAAGTGAGTTAAATCATGATTGTAGGTAAAGAAAGTTTCTCAGGGAGTATTCTTCACTCAAATGTCGTCCAATAAATATAAAAAGTGCAAAATGAAAAGCAACAAGTTAGCATTTTTAAGTCAAGGTTATTTTTTTTTTTTTTACTCCCAATCCTGGCACATGGAAGGGTGCAAAGAAATTATCCTTTTCCTATAGAGTTTCTCAGAGCTTAATAATACTTGGCAAACTGCACTAAATTATAAAAATGTTCAACTGTTATTCTATGTCTAGAAATTTAAGGATACAATCAAATATGACTAAATTATGATTAACTATCTTTAGAATAATATAAAATTTAAAGTACCAAATGGTTTAGATAAATCCTCGATTAGTGAAAACAGTAAACAAATACTTGGGGAATTTTTGTGTTATGCTATAAGTTATTTTTTAAAAAAACAGGTTAACAGGTTATAAATCTGTGTACTATCTGTATGCTGAGAAATTGTGCTTTTTTTTAGTATTTGGCTGAAATCTGCAATTTACCTTTGACCTTTGCCTCAGTGTTTGGAAAGCTAAATAGATGAATTTTGACTTCGCTGTCATTTCTGCCATTCTGAATTTATGCATGATAAAAAGAATCCTGTGATTTCTTTTGTTATATTTTATATAATTTTCCCAGACAGAATAATGACTTCTAAAGATATCCCTGGAAGCTGTGAAAGTCACTTTATATGGCAAGAGAAATGTAACAGTTGTAATTTAATTAAGGATCTTGAGCAATTATTTATTTTGGATTGTCAGGGTGGGTCTTAGATGCAATCCCAAGTATCCTTAGAAGAAAGAAGCAAAGGCGATTTGACCACAGAAACAGGAGGTGGCTTGGTCACTGAAGCTGCTAGCTTTGACAAGTAAGGGGCCAGGAGCCAGGGAATGCAAGGAATGCAGTTCTAGAAACTGGAAAATACAGGGAAATGGTTTCTTCTCCAGAATCTCTGGAGGGTGCTGGCTCAGCCCATCCCTCTGACCTTGACCAGTGAAACTGATTTCAATACTCTGACCTCTAGAGTTTTAAGAGAATAAATGTGTGCTGTGTTAAACCACTAAGTTTATGGTAATTTGTTACATCAGTCATGGGAACCCAATATATAACCAATGTAAGCACGAGTTCAGGGTTGCTAAATATTACAAGCTGTTACCGATCACGTGTTCTGTGTGTTTTTCTGGTTTATAGTTAAAATCTAAATATTCCTGTTCAAATAAAGGAAAGCCTCCCTCCCATCTGACCTTGGAATAGAAACTTCTCAGGTGCTTGACATCTTGAAAACTTTTCAGTTTCAGTTGTAGTATAAATGAATATTCATTCAATTGCAAAAGTAAAATGTAATAGATAATGCTGTTTATGAAAGCCATTAATTTTTTTAATGATTATTTTAGCTGCTGCTGCTGCTGTTAAGTCACTTCAGCCTTGTCCAACTCTGTGCGACCCCATAGATGTTAGCCCACCAGGCTCCCCTGTCCCTGGGATTCTCCAGGCAAGAACACTGGAGTGGGTTGCCATTTCCTTCTCCAATGCATGAAAGTGAAAAGTGAAAGTGAAGTTGCTCAGTCGTGTCCAACTCTTAGCAACCCCATGGACTGCAGCCTTCCAGGCTCCTCTGTCCATGGGATTTTCCAGGCAAGAGTACTGGAGTGGGTTGCCATTGCCTTCTCCTGGACAATATCAACCTGGTTTGAATTTGCTTCCTTAAGTTTGTTCCCACATTTTAAAGTTATATGTACCCAGATCTATAACCAAAATCCCAACTTAACTTTCAGGCTTTACATTCCAGCTGCTTGTTGGTTACCTGAGCTGCCTGTCACATCTAGTCGGATAGCTGGGTTTGAAAACTGAGAGCCTGAATATTTGTTTTATGTGGACCATGCAGTATGATTGGAAAAAAAAAAAAAGAAAGAAAAGAAACATTTACATTAAAAAAAAAACAAATTTTAACTTGAATATTGGAAGACTCGAAGAGTATTTTAGCCTGCCTGCCCATTGGAATCAACTAGGGAGTTCAAAACAAAACAAAAGAGATCCTGATTCAATAACAGGAGTTTGAGCCCATCTGCTACATCGCTTCAGTCATGTCCGACTCTGTGCGACCCCATAGATGGCAGCCCACCAGGCTCCCTTGTCCCTAGGATTCTCCAGGCAAGGACACTGCAGTGGGTTGCCATTTCCTTCTCCAGTGCATGAAAGTGAAAAGTGAAAGTGAAGTCGCTCAGTCATGTCTGACTCTTCACGACCCCATGGACTGCAGCCTACCAGCCTCCTCCGCCCATGGGATTTTTCAGGCAAGAGAACTGGAGTGGGGTGCCATTGCCTTCTCCGTGAGCCCAGCTATTGGTATGCATTTAAAGTCCCTCAGGTAATTGTAATATGTGATCGGCATCAGAAGCACTGAAGCAACTCTGACTCTATTTCCTCATGTTGTTCAGAGTTGAAGCGACATGCACATCACCTGGAAAACTTTTAGAAATGCAAATTCTCAGGTTCCATCTCAAACCAACTGAATCAGAATCTTTGGAGAGAGGGACCAATAATCTGTGCTTTAAGGAGCCCATCAGGTGATTCAGAGTTAAAGTCAAGTTTGAGCACCACAGCACTAAACATAGACCCAACCTATCTCTAATGTTTAGTTCAGCCTATTTTCACTCAATTAAGTTAACTACCTAGTCTCTTAGTGCATATTTTAAGACCCCCTGATTGAACTCACTGGCTCAGTGGATAAAGAATCTGCTTACCAGTGCAGGAGACACAGGACACTCAGTTCAATCCCTGGGTCAGGCAGAGGAGGAAATGACAACCCACTCCAGTATTCTTGTCTGGATCTGGATAATCCCATGCGCAGAGGAGCTGGCAGAATACAGTCCAGAGAGTCAGAAAGAGGTGGACCCGACTGAGTGACAGACAGAGCACGCACACACACACAACTGAACTATCATTTCTCAAAATTACACTTTTTTCTTGAATTTTCCCCTTCTGATTATGACAAAACAACACTGGCCAAATTTCAGGCATCTGTGATTCCTTGCCTTTTTCCTGTAAAACTATTACTTTTATTTATTGAAGTAATTATTACCTTCAACGATCTAGTGTCCTGACATTGTAGGTCTGGATTTTAAAGAGCAAATCACTCTCATATTTTTAATCCAATCTAAGAGTTTCTGATTGCAAGAGTCTTTGTTAAACACATACATTTAGTCCATTTCTACTTCTACTGCGATGACTCATGTACTTGATACTTTCTGTTTGTCCTTAAATCAGTTAGGATTAAGTTTGGTGCCCATCATGAAAAATCCAGAATAAATACTCAAAATGGAAATGGATTTCTCTTTCACATAAACAGATATTATAAACTGCTCATCCAGGGTAGGCATGGTAGCAGAGTTGAGAGATACAGAGGCTCTTTTCAGCTCACTGCCCCAGCATCCCTGAACTATGACTCTTGGCCTCCTGATAAGAGAAGGCTGCCGGAATTCCAACCATTACATTCATATTCCGGGATTCAAATGGAGAAAGGGGAGGAAAAATGACAAAAGACTAGAGGACCCTCAGTGATCAGAGTTTAGTCACATAAACACACTTAACTATAAGGAAAAATAAAGATTGTACACTTTTTTCTGGGCAGCCAGGCTCATAGGTCAAAATAATAATCGTAATATTAAGAAGGGAAGACTATTGCAGAGGTAACTGCATACCCTTTTTCTTCTTCTCTCTCTTCTCTGGTATAGAGTACAATTTCTTTATTCCTCCATTTTCACTTCTTTTCTTGTTCAGAAGAATTTTTTTTTTAATTTGTCAAACTATACATTTTAATGCACTTCATTTAAGGATATAAATTTCCCTCTAAGCATGTCTTTAGCAACATCTACAAGTTTGGATAGGGCTTTCCTGGGTGCTCAGCAATAAAGAATCCACCTGCCAATGCAAGAGATGCAAGAGATGCCGTTTCAATCCCTGGGTCAGGAAGATCCCCTAGAGAAGGAAATGGCAACTCCATTTTTGCCTGGGAAATCCCGTGGATAGAGAAGCCTGACAGGCTTCTGTCCATTGGGTTGCGAAGAGTTGGACATGGATTTAGCGACTAAACAAGTTTGAATACAGTAGTTTCATTTTTCCAGTCAATTAAAAAGAGTTTCTAGTTTCGATTGTGATATCTTCCTTGACTTATAGTTTATTTTGGGGTGCATTTCTTAATTTTTCTATTGGATGGTAATAAATCAACCCCCAAATCTTTGTATCTTACATTACTAAGGCTATTATATACTTGCCAATTTAGCATTGCTTTATCTTACTTGTGAATTGAACTTGTTATCACTGTAAGGCGTCCCTATTCATGTCTATGCTTTTTGCCTTCATCTGATAAACTATAGCCACAGTAGCTTTTCTTTGGGTTGGAATTCGTAAAACATATATTCTTCCATCTTCTTACTTACAATCTCTGTGTCTGTATGTATTACATGTCTGTTTGGGCTTCCCTGGTGGCTCAGATGGTAAAGAATCCACCTGTAATGCAGGAGACCTGGGTTTCATCCCTGGGTTGGGAAGATCCCTTGGGTCTGGCAACCCACTCCAGTATTCTTGCTTGGAGAATCCTCATGGACAGAAGAGCCTGGCAGACCACAGTCCATGGGATTGCAAAGAGTCGGACATGACTGAGCAACTAAGCACGTTGAATGATCCACTATTGGGTTTTATTTACTTATGCAGCTTAACAGATTTTCTTTAATTAGATCACTTATTGACATGAAATATAATGTATTTATAAATTTATGTTTAAAGTCTATCGTCTTAAATAATTTTATGTTACTTGCTCTATTTTTCTTTTCTCTTTTAAAAATTGATTTAAAATTTTTAGTTTTAAAATTAAATTAAATGTTAATTTTACATTTAGTGTACATTCATGTAAATTAATTAAAAAATTATTTATTCTCTGTAATTTGGGGAAATTTATACTATTTTTATTATTTTAATAGTTTTTCAAATATTATGTATATATTTTCATTTATTAAAGTCTAAAATTAATCTTCAATTCAGTTCAGTTCAGTCGCACAATAGTGTCCGACTCTTTGTGACCCCATGAATCACAGCATGCCAGGCCTTCCTGTCCATCACCAACTCCCGGAGTCCACTCAGACTCACGTCCATGGAGTCAGTGATGCCATCCTGCCATCTCATCCTCTGTCATCCCCTTCTCCTCCTGCCCCCAATCCTTCCCAGCATTAAACTCCTTTACACCTCTTCCCATAACATGGCATTGTTGGTGGATGTTTCTTTGAATATTTGTGTGGGAACTTCCCTGGTGGTCCAGTGGTTAACAATCTGCCTTGTAATGCAGGGGACATGGGTTCGATCCCTTGTCAGAAAACTAAGATCCTACATGCTGCAGAACAGCCAAGCCGTCTCATGGTGGCACAAGAACTACTGAGCCCACATGCTCCAGAGCCCGTGTGCCACAACTAGAGAGCCTGAGTGTCACGTGTAAGATCCAATACAGCCAAATAAATTTAAAATATATATATATTTGTATGCATGTTAATGTTATTAGATAATCTATTTTCCACTCCAGGTTCATTTAATCTCTTTGTCTCATGGCATCGCTCTTTCTGCCCTCTAGCTTCTGGTTTGGCTCAACCAGCAAGAAAGGGAGGAAGCTGCTGACAGGAGAACGGAGCGCAGCAAGAGGGAAAGGCCAGGCCACTCACTCCCTTGCTTCTCTTGTGACTGAGTGGCGTTCTGGCAGGGTTCTCACAGGGCTGTCTTCCTGTATAACTGCCGGCCTTATTGAGTGTTCCTCACTGTAAAGTACTGGCTTTATTCACTGGGCTCTGAAAACATCATTTACTTTTCCTGTCTTCTCAGTCTTTCAGAAGTGGTCACTGCTTTTCACCTGTGTAAGCTCTGGGTTATCCAGTACCTTTGTGGATTGTCCCCCTTTCTGTAAGAAATTCCTTCGTTACATCATTTTCAAAACTCCAGCCAGGTGTGCCTTCTGTTTTTCCTGTGACCCTGGTATTATCCCTTTAGAATTTTAGATACATCTTTTTGTTTTGTTTAATTGTATAATTGGTTGTGTATAATAACATAATAAACACTACCAAACCTCTACACAAAACAAAATACTTTGAAGATAACCCACATGTATACTTGTAGGTCCTACAGTCCATTGCTCTGTCCCTTCTCTCCTCCTTGGATGAGAAAATTAGGAAACCTGTGTTCATTATTCTCTTGATTGACTTCCATTGTATCTCTATGTATTCCAGAATATGGTATGTATATGCTTGTGTATGTGTGTAAGTGTATGCATGTTAATTATTTCTAACTTTATAAAAATAGACTCTTTTTTTCTTTTTCTTACTTGCATGTTATATTGATATGATTCATCCATAGTAATGTACATGACTATAGGTTTTTATTTTGACTGCTGGGTAATAAACTTTTCTGATATAGTTTATTCATCCAGAATTCATAATGGGTTTTGGGGGGCTTGTATGAACATATTCATGTATATTTCTACTGGCTATATATCTAGAATCAAATCTGATTTTTCTTAAGGGAAAGGAATGCTAAGCTTTGGTATATAATACCACAGTGATTATATCAAATTGTACTTCTGTCTTCAATGGAAAAATGGCCCTATGGATCCATATTCTTCAGCATTTGAATCTCAGGCTTTTTAATTTTTAATAAATTGATACAAAATGGTATCACATGGGATCTTTATTTGTTCTTCCTTGGTTACTAAATATCTTGAATACTTCATATGTTTATTGGTCAGTTTTGTTTTTGTAAAAGTGTGTTTACATGGTTTGCACTGTTTTATTAGAGTGGATATTTTAAGTACTTTGTAATATTTAAAAATATACACTTGATTCTGATCATTAGTCACATTATTAATGTCAGTTATAAATCTCTAAATTTATAAATCTTTAAATTTTACTTTATATACAGTATATTTTAATGATCAAAGTGTTCCTAATTTTAATACAATTAAATCTATCAATCTTTTATTTTTACAATCAATACTTTTTGTGCTTTTTAAAAGAAAACTATCCAAATATCACAGACTAACGATATGCTGATATCTTTTCCTACTAAGAACATTAAAATTCTATTTTTCCCTTTGAAGCTTATATGGAAATGATCTTTGTGAATAGTGTGAAGTGGACTTCCCTGGTGGCTCAAACGGGAAAAAGCTGCCTGTAATGTGGGAGAGGAAGATCCATGGGAGAAGGGAATGGGAACCAACTCCAGTATTCTTTTCTGGACAACTCCATGGACAGAGGATCCTGTTGAGCTACAGTCCATGGGGTCAAAAAAATTTGGACACAACTGAGTGACTAGCACTTTCACTTTTCAGGGTATGAAGGAAAGTCAGTGGTGTGCTACAGCACTCATACTAGCTCAGGAAACTTGACTGTTAACATTTCAGGAATTTGAGTCAGATGGCTTTACATTGGTTGTTGCTGTTCAGTTACTCAGTCAGGATCCAACTCTGCAACACAATGGACTGCAGCACGCCAGGCTTCCCTGTCCTTCACTATCTCTCAGGGCCTACTCAAACTCATGNGGTGTGCTACGGCACTCATACTAGCTCAGGAAACTTGATTGTTAACATTTCAGGAATTTGAGTCAGATGGCTTTACATTGGTTGTTGCTGTTCAGTTACTCAGTCAGGATCCAACTCTGCAACACAATGGACTGCAGCACGCCAGGCTTCCCTGTCCTTCACTATCTCTCAGGGCCTACTCAAACTCATGTCCATTGAGCTGGTGATGCCATCCAGCCATCTCATCCTCTATTGTCCTCTCCTCGTCCCACCTTCAGTCTCTCCCAGCACCAGGGTCTTTTCAAATGAGTCAGTTCTTCACATCAGGTGGCCAAAGTATTGGAGTTTCAGGATAAACAACAGTCCTTCCAGTGAACACTCAGGATTGATCTCCACTAGGATGGAGTGGTTTGATCTCCTTGCAGTCCAAGGGACTCTCAAGAGTCTCCTCCAACACCACAGTTCAAAAGCATCAATTCTTCAGCACTCAGCTTTCTTTATAGTCCAACTCTCACATCCAAACATGACTACTGGAAAAACTATTAAACTCAATCATGGGTGGAGTATTTGCATTATGGGAATTGTCAAGTGCTACAGACCAGTGCAAATCAGAGCTTTTTTGTTTTATTTTGTTTTTAGACAGTTGGTTTACCAGCACAGCATTCATAATCTTCTTTATGTGGATAAGCACTTTTTCAAGTTCCTTTCATTGAACATCTGGCTTTTCTTCAATAACTTGATGTGCTACCTTGTCATAGAATAACATTTCATATAAATATGTGTGTTGGGGCAAGGTATCTTTATTTTATATCTCTGGTCATTTTGTCCATTTGACTACCAACATCATATTGTCTTAAAGAGCATATATTAGTATATATAGTATGGTAATATTAGAATACTAACAGTACTAAATTTAGAATTCTAAAATTAGTATATATTAGTATTTATAGCTTTATAATAAGCTATTACCAACTCTCACATCCATATATGACTACTGAAAAAACCATAGCTTTGACTAGACGGACCTCTTATTGGCAAAGTATTGTCTCTGCTTTTTAATATGCTGTCTAGGTTGGTCATAGCTTTTCTTCCAAGGAGCAAGTGTCTTTTAATTTCATGGCTGCAGAAACCTGTATGCAGATCAGGAAGCAACAATTAGAACTGGACATGGAACAACAGACTGGTTCCAAATAGGAAAAGGAGTACGTCAAGGCTGTATATTGTCACCCTGCTTATTTAACTTATATGCAGAGTACATCATGAGAAATGCTGGACTGGAAGAAACACAGCTGGAATCAAGATTGCCAGGAGAAATATCAATAACCTCAGATATGCAGATGACACCACACTTATGGCAGAAAGTGAAGAGGAACTGAAAAGCCTCTTGATGAAAGTGAAAGAGGAGAGTGAAAAAGCTGTCCTAAAGCTCAACATTCAGAAAACTAAGACCATGGCATCTGGTCCCATCACTTCATGGCAAATAGATGGGAAACAATGGAAGTAGTGCGAGACTTTATTTTAGGGGGCTCCAAAGTCACTGCAGATGGTGACTGCAGCCATGAAATTAAAAGACTCTTACTCCTTGGAAGGAAAGTTATGACCAACTGAGACAGCATATTAAAAAGCAGAGACATTCCTTTGTTAACAAAGGTCCGGCTAGTCAAGGCTACAGTTTTCCCAGTAGTCATGTATGAATGTGAGAGTTGTACTATAAAGAAAGCTGAGTGCTGAAGAATTGATGCTTTTAAACTGTGATGATGGAGAAGACTCTTGAGAGTCCCTTGGACTGCAAGGAGATCCAACCAGTTCATCCTAAGGGAGATCAGTCCTGGGTGTTCAATGGAAGAACTGATGTTGAAGCTGAAACTCCAATACTTTGGCCACCTCATGCGAAGAGCTGACTCATTTGAAAAGACCCTGATGCTGGGAAAGATTGAGGGCAGGAAGGAAAGGGGGCAACAGAGGATGAGATGGTTGGATGGCATCACTGACTCAATGGACATGAGTTTGGGTAAACTCCAGGAGTTGGGGATGGACAGGGAGGCCTGACATGCTGCAGTTCATGGGGTCACAGAGTCAGACACAACTGAGCAAACTGAACTGAACTAAGTTGATTAGAGCTTTTCTTCCAAGGAGCAAATGTCTTTTAATTTCATGGCTGCAGTCAACATCTGCAGTGATTTTGGAGCCCAAAAAAGTAAAGACTCTCACAGTATCCATTGTTTCCTCATCTATCTGCCATGAAGTGATGGGACTGGATGCCATGATTAGTTTTCTGAATGTGGAATTTTCAGCGAACTTTTTCACTGATTAGTTTTGTCATTTAAATATAGATCTTTTAAAGTCTGTTTCTGATCATTCAAATATCCTGTCTCTGCCTTGAGAAAATGCCCTTCCTTTTGGCTTTTGTTCATACTGTCTTTTCTTCTTCTGGCTATCCTAGATATGTATTAGGCATTGAATTTAAAAATTTTGACAGCGATGATGATCTTATCTTCTTTTAAAGAATATGTGTATTTGCTATAGCATTTAGACGTATAGTGGACCTTCTCTTCTCTCTGTGTCTTGAACACTCTGTTTCATAATCCCCATATCTTGTCCCTGTGATACATCATAACATAATTTCCTCAAATCCATAATCTGTTTTACTTATTCTCTATTCAATTATTTTTAACCTGTTGTTAGAGCATTAATTGAGCTTTTAATTGCAATGACTCTGTTTTTCTTTTCTAGAGTTTTATTTGATTATTTTAAAAATTATAATTTTTTTGTCCTATGTTGTGTTGATTTAAATAAGGTGAATAGTCTCAAATCTTTATTTAATGAAAGAATTCAACAGAATCACAGATATATTTTGTCTTTACAAATAAATGGTAAAAAGTGGTTTAAAGTTATTCTGAACTAACAACGAAACCTCAAATAATTTGTCAATTCAAATAATATTACTTGGGAAAATACATAGAAGTTCATTGACGTTGCATTTCACAAACACAGCAGAGCAACCTCCAAAATCTGAATGTCTTAAAAGGCTCAGTTGTATAAATAATACTTCCAAGAATGTGTTATGAAATAGACCACGATTATTCATTTTTATTCAAATCTCCATACTGGGAAAGAGAATCATTCGAGATGTTTTCATAAGTGTCCTCAATTTACTACTTTATCAGAACTAAATTTAAGACCTGAAATTGTATCTGTTCCTCTGTATTATACGGGAAGAAGAAACATTTTATTATTATCTTTCTGATATTCCTTTCATTAGCATTTGGGAGGGACTACAGTTTCAAGTCTAAGTGTTTTAACACAGAGGAGGAGTAAACGCCATTGTTGATGAAATTTCAGGGAAGAAAGATTAATTTTATATCCACAGCCTAAACTAAGGAGCCACTGGTAATGCTGTTGCCTCCCCATCCAGTGATTCAAAGGGCATATTTTTCTATTATTCTTTAGTGAATGTCAGCCATTCAGTGATGTGAGGTCTTAGTCCTATCTCCTTTTCATGCAACCTTGACTGCTCTCCTTACTGTGTTATTAAGCCCTTTGGCTATCAGTGCAGCACATTATCAAGGGCAGGAACAATTTGTTTACTTCTCAATTATAAGTTTCCTCTTTGTTCTTTTGGCTCCTGGAATTTTTTTTTTCTTGTTGAGCCAAGTGTGCATTTAACTTTTACTTATTATATTTTTATCTCACATCTTTGTTGTATTTTAGGAGAATTTCCACATGATCTGGCCTGCTATAATGAGTGAAATGGAAATGATTTTTCTAAAAAGCATACAATCACTAAAAAAAATAAAACTAGTTTCATAAGACTATCAGAATTTTATGCTTGTTCATTTTTTATTTGGATATATTTTTGAGACTTTTTAAATAAATGGCAATCAATATCAAAATATTCACACTCTCTTATAATATGTTATATATTATTTATATATTATTCTATACACATGCATAAAGGTGTGTGTGTATAGATACCTAGAAAACTCCTGTTCTGGAGTGCTATTATTATTTTTGTGGGGGCCCTCCCCCCCTTTTTTTTTTCATTTTTCCCTTTTATAGAAATTTATTGTCAGTTTATATTAAAGTTATAAAATCATACAAGTTTGTTATTGCTCCAATACTAAGTTTAATATTGTTCCAGGTTGAACCTAAACTCAAGGTTTAACATTTACCAGTATTCAGATTTCTAAATGTGTCCAGAGTACTGATCATGTTGATCCACTGGGAGCACTTTTTAACTGAAGGGCTAAGATCTTCCTGGGAATAACTCTAAGTGAAGATAGCAATGGAGAGGCTTCCCTGGTGGCTCAGACGGTAAAGAATCTGCCTGCAATGCGGGAGACCTGGGTTCAGTTCCTGGGTTGGGAAGATTGCCTGGTGAAGGGCATGGCAACCCACTCCAGTATTCTTATCTGGAGAATCCGCATGGACAGAGCAACCTGGTGGGCTACAGTCCATGGGTCACAAAGAATCATACATGACTGAGCAACTAAGCATATACACACAAACAACTGAGGTCTATAGTAATCCTTCAACTGTCAGAGATGGTTGAATCTAATCACAGTTTGCCATTTGCTACTGAGATTTGCTCCTAAGTCAGCACCGCTTTTCCCAAACATGGGTTTTCATCATAATGTAAGGTGAGAGTAGGCTGAAAATAATTAATTAAAAAACTCTTAATTGGTGAAAAATCATTCTCCTGCTGACACAAAGAAATTCCAGTAGTATTTGGTTTATATCCATTACTCACATGATACGAAATACAAGAGTGAAGAGTGAAAGGTTCTCCCCACAGTGGCTTTGGTACATTAAGGAACCCAGAAGATACATTAACACTGGTATTTTTGAAGACTCCATTGTGTCAATCATGGTGGCAGAGATGTAGCGCTCATGAAATGCCCAGGAGGTAGGGTAACCAAGGAGGAAGGAGAGCATTCAGGCAGCAGTAGGTTTTATTGGCAGCTTAGAGACCAAGAGTGATTGTGTCCCTGGCTCTAGGATCAGCTTTGTATAGCTATAAATTGCTGCAGCCAGGTGCTCTCAGATGACTTTATGGACAGCAAAAGCCTGGTAAGAACCTTCATTAAAAGGAATGGATCCAAAAGGGGAAACAGATGAGACAGAATGTGAACTGGTGTTTCCAGGGCCTGGAGAGAAATTGGTTAATGGGGAAGGAGTTTTGCTTTGGAGTGATGGAAATGTTTGGGAACTAGAAAAGGATGGTGGCTATACCATATGTGAATGGACTAAATTTCACTGAATTTTTCCCTTTAAAATGGTTAATTTCATTTGCAAAAATTTCACCTCAGTAAATTATTTTAAAAATATAAAAAAGAAGCCAATAGAAGATTATTGACCACATGTGACAACCAAATGACTACATCAAATAATGGATGATTCCTTGATGAGGCTGTAGACCTTGCAATATGATAAATATTAAAAGCCTGAGAAACTGTTTTTATTACTTTCAAACTGACCCAGAANTTCACCTCAGTAAATTATTTTAAAAATATAAAAAAGAAGCCAATAGAAGATTATTGACCACATGTGACAACCAAATGACTACATCAAATAATGGATGATTCCTTGATGAGGCTGTAGACCTTGCAATATGATAAATATTAAAAGCCTGAGAAACTGTTTTTATTACTTTCAAACTGACCCAGAAATGGCTGCCCTTGGGAAATATGAGGTTCATGCCGTTTAAAATATTTTGCTCCCTTGTCCTATTGTTTTAGTCTCAATTCTTATGTATTGTGACAACATAAATAATGATTAGCATGTATTGGATAACACTTCAAGAATATGCTAAAAGCATAAACTTGTGTATTTTTCGTGTGTTTTCTGATGGACAAAGAATGATTTGTCCAAGTTTCCCCTCCTTCAAAGAATAAAACAAAAGTAGGTATTAATCCAAGATCATTTCAAAGTTGCTGTGGTTAGTTTTGAAAAGGGTTGTACAGCAACCTGAGAGTCCAGAATTCTTTTCTTTTTGAAGTCAGACTACTATGACTTTAAAGCACTGAATAACAATTTAGAACATGGAATTTAAACATTTAGAAACAAACAGTGTGTGAACATAGGAAATGGTTTCCCTCAGGCAATAGTATCATTTGTCCTGAGCCCAGATTTCAAAGCCTCCCTCTAAATTATTGGGGCGTGTTTCTCCCAGGATACAACTTTCCTAAACAACAACAACAAAAAGCAATGGNTTAAATGTTACCTATAATTTCCAGCTTCAGTTTCACCTGTTCAAGTCTTTCTAGGCTCCATCAGTCTGTTGCTAACCCTGCTATTATTATAACACCTTGCACTAATCTTAACCGTATTGCCTTATGGTTGTGATTATGTATCTGTTTTCTGTCCTAGTCTTTGAGCAGCTCGAGGATGAGAACCATTTCTTAATTGTCTTTACTCCCTTGACTACATCCAGTCCTACAGCTCCTAGCAAATGTCCAAATAAATACATACAATGAGGTCCCAGATTTTTGTGTTAAAGATTATTGAAAGTTTGATGTTTCCAACCACGTGAATCTAGTCCCTCAAATAATAATTTGTGCTCAGGGAACTCATCTGACAATGTAGCTCAAAAGACTGGCAGAAGCCTGTTGGCACAGTAACTTATTTGCAATTCAGAAGACTTTCTGTGGTTTGGAAACATTTCCAAAGAGTAGAGTGAAATGTTATATAACAATCCAAGAGATTATAGGCCTAAATAATTTCAGTATATTAAAACTTTTTCCTTCTGCACTTGGATCCCCTGGCTACTAATCCAATACTCTGTATTTCGAGCTGCTGATAAGGGGAATGTTGTTTTAAGATTCACACCTTTTAGACAGAGTAGGGTATTATATGTTCATGAAATAATATGTTTTAAATAACATTCTGATTTCTTTTTTTTTTTTCTTTTGGCCACTCCACACTATGTGGGATCTTAGGTCCCTGATTAGCAGGTTGAACCCATTTTCCGTGCAGGGGAAGCGTGGAGTCTTAACCACTGGGCCACCAGGGAAGTCCAACATTCTGATTTCTTTCAAGATCTTTTCTTATCATGAATAGTGACAAATTAATTGTTAGAGAACAGAAGGCAATCGTTGTAGCAAGACATGAGCTACTAATATCAAGCAATTCAGAAATTTTTTACAATATGGCCTCTTTCTCAGAGCAAGCCCCCCAACTTGCTCTCTCTCAAAGAGGTGAATACCTCCATTAAGGGTAGAAAAGTCATCAAATTCTAAGAGGCACTGTTTACATACAAAACAATGTGCTGCTGTTGTTCATTCGCTAACCTGTGTTACTCAGCACATGACCAGTTCTGCAACCCATGGACTGCAGCACACCAGGCCTTCCTGTCCCTCACCGTCTCCTGAAGTTCACCCAAATTTATGTCCATTGCATCAGTGATGTTATCCAACCATCTCATCCTCTGCCGCCTTCTCCTTTTGCCAGCATCAGGATCTTTTCCAATGAGTTGACTGTTCGCATACAGTGTCTGCGTACAAAACAATGTAGTCCCATGGAATTCACTGTGTTTACCAGGTTCTGGAGTATAGAAGTTAAGTGTGAATTAGAGTTCTGATGCAAGCAGCAACACCTACCACAAAAGTACTCTTGAGGTTACCGCCACAGCAACCAAATATAAACAAGACCTTAGGTGTACACACAGGGTGTGTGCTTTTTCACAAAAGAGTGTATACAAGGTTATGAGAATGCTAAGAGGGAAGATAAAGCTACAGGTTACATAACAGCAAGTGTGGAAATTAGTTTACACTCCTTAGCAGTACCAAATAATGCTGACTCATTGTGCAAGAAATTAAAGGTCAAACTTTAACACATAGATTAAATCCAGGGAAAACTGCATTTTTATCAGGTTAAGGAAGTCTTTGTCAACAGATGTTATATAATCATGTGTCCAGTTGGGGCTTTTATTTAGCATATTAAGTTATCCATCAAGATAGATAAATTTGGAAACATAAAGACCCACTTTATGGTGCCATCTATCAGAAATGTCACTGTTAAGATGTGTTCTCTACGACAGAGTCTTTCTTTAATTATATTTATATGTATCTAATCAAGTGGGTGTATCCTTCCAAAAGCTTTGTACATATAAGGCCTTAAGGCAGGAAAGTGCCTTAGAAAACATTTCATTTTATCATTTTATTTTGCCAGTTAGTGTAGTAAAGAACTGTTTGCTAGGTACTATCGACTACTTGTGAAAGTACTGAGTACCAATTATTTGGGCCAAGTGGGATCCCAGGAATGGTTTGCCATTGAACCTAGTCCCCCTGCAGTGATAATTACCAGGCTTATTGAGTAGTTTTCAGTTTTCTTGTTTCTCAATTACAACTTTAAGTTTTCTACAGTGTTTTTATAATTTTCAGGAATGTGGGGCAAATAGCAACTTGGTGGGGAATGAGATAGTCTACAGGGACCCAAAATGCATACAATATTTAAGGCCTATCCTTTAGGGGTCTACTCTGAACTGTAGATTACTGCTTTCTTTTCTTTTACTTTTTCTTCCTCACTTCGCTGGAAAGACATTTTGCCCATTTTCTTATGCTTCAGATCCTCAGTTTATCTGAAAGAAGATTCTGATCTCCATTTTTGGCTCTTTAAGGACTAGATTTCTCGATGCAGTCTCAAATGATAGTTCTGTGATCGCCCACTGAAGCCTGCTACTCACAGAGGGAGTTATTGTGTGTGCTGGAGTTTGGGGGAAAGTGTGCTTTGAATAACTCTACCTCTGTTCTGTGGACTGCTCAGATCTTTATCTTATGTCCCTTAGTATTCTGTAAGCCTGTTTCAGCTGTTGCCAGCATTACTTGCTGAGAGCTTAAACACATTTGGAGAGATGTGCTGATGAATAATGGAGAGTGTCCTTCATTCATCTTTCAGTTCTTTGTGATAAACAATTGATCTCCCTAATAGTTAACATGTTTTGAAAAGGCTTATACTAAGATTATAATGTAGGATTAAGGGAATGTCATCTCTCTAAAACAGAATCCAGAACCTGAAAAGATTTTTTTTTACAGGAAGCAAAGCCTCCAGTGGAAGAGATGTTCATTTTGAACCAAATGACTCCAGATTTGTTCTCTCAAGTTTCCACTTTCCTGGCGTGCTGATTTTTCCTGATAATATACGTTCCTCTCAGCACAACAAAGCCAGGCTAGATTTTCAGAGTTTTACTAAGCACATAGAAAGAGCAAAGTGAAAGTGAATTTGCTCAGTCGTGTGTGACTCTTTGCAACCCCATGGACTGTAGCCGACCAGGCTCCTCCATCCGTGGGATTTTCTAGGCAAGAGTACTGGAGTGGGTTGCTGTTTCCTTCTCCAGGGGACCTTCCAAACCCAGGGATGGAACCTGGATCTGCCGCATTGCAGGCAGACGCTTTACCGTCTGAGCCACCAGGGAATTCCAGAAAGAGCAAAAGAGAAATATTTACAGAAAGTCTATTTGTTTTCTTCAGGGGAAAGATATGTGGATCTCTTTTAAGACCAGGAATTTGCTTTATTTCTTTAAACTCCTGACACTTAATCCAGTCTTGATGCATGGTAATTGTTTTATACATCTTAAATGAATGAGTACATGAGTGACTAAAATACTGGCTAATCTGGATAACAAAGTACACATGGCTATCATTCAAGTAGATTCAATAGTTTGAAGTTTCTAAATCTGGCTCTAACCGATTAGACTGATTTCATAATCCCCTTGCTTTAGTTCCTTATTTCCTTGGTCTGACCGCTGCTCACGTGGAAATCACCATCCTAAAACTCTAGCTTTCCAAATATTCCTTGGTAATCCAGGCCAAGTCATGCCAAGGAGAGGCCACAGATCCCCTTCTGCTACTCAGTGCAGGTCCAGGCTTTGGAATGATGGTTGACACCTGGGATGTCTCCGTTCCCTCCAAGTCATGTTCCATGGCACAGGCAGAATTTTCTTTCCTAAAGAACTTATTGTTTACTAATTTTTAATTAATTGATCAACTAATTAATTTTTATTTTTGGCTGTGCTGGGTCTTTGCTGCTGTGCACTGGCTTTCTCTAGTTGAGTCAAGTGGGGGCTACTCTCTTGTTGCGGTGCTCAGACTTCTCTTGCTGCTGAGTTCAGGCTCTAGGGCACTTAAGCTTCAGTAGCTGTGGCGCCTGGGTTTAGTTGCCTAAGGCATGTGGGATTTTCCCAAACCAGGGGTAGAACTAGTGTCCTCTGCATTGCAGTGGAAGATTCTTAATCACAGGACCACCAGGGAAGCCCAGAATTTTCTCCTAAAATACCAAAAAGGGAAAGAGAGACTGGAATGATTTACCAGAGGTTGAGGGGATGAGGAAAAGGGGAGATGTTTGTCAAAGAGTACAAATTCCTGTTACATAGATGAACAATTTCTGGGACCTAATATACAGCATAATGACTACAGTTAATAAGACTGTATACTTTAAAGTTGCTAAAAGAGTTGATCTTAAATGCTCTCACCACAAAAAAAGAAATGGCCATTATATGATGTGATGGAAGTGTTAGCTAACACTGCAATAGTCATTTTGCAGTATATTCATGTATCAAATGAATGTCATATAATTTAAATTTACACAATGTTAAATGTTAATTATATTTTAAAAAAGCTGGAAAAAATGGGGGGATGTTTCTATTCATAGGTACAGTAATTTGAGGTCACTGCTTTTGTGTGGAGAAATATTTAAATCAGATTTAACAATACTTTTCATTAGAGAAAATTAATTAAAATACCATCTAATTATTATTTGTTACCCTTCAGTTCAGTTGCTTAGTCGTGTCCGACTCTTTGCGACCCCATGAATTGCAGTGCACTAGGCCTCCCTGTCCATCACCATCTCCCAGAGTTCACTCAGACTCACGTCCATCGAGTCGCTGATGCCATCCAGCCACCTCATCTTCTGTCATCCCCTTCTCCTCCTGCCTTCAATCTCTCCCAGCATCATGGTCTTTTCCAATGTTACCCTTAATTAAATGTTAACTGAGCACAAAGTAAAATAAGATAGAAAGAGATAACTCTATTTCTTTGCTAAAAACTCTTAAAGGGTTTCAAAATCCCAAAATTATGTACAGGGCTTACAAATCATTTTTAAATGGCTTAAAAGTTTTTAATATGGTTGGAAAGAGTATTTTTCAAATGACAAATCAAATGATAAGTCAAATTAATAGTCCAACTGAAATGTAAATGATATCAATTTAGTAGGTTTAAAATGAGCATTTTTATTACTGAGTCCAAGCTCATACAGCCTCGCAATAGGCCAATAAATCAGAAAATGAGGTGTTGGGGCAAGGAACAGAGACTTTATTCAGAAAGCCAGCAGACTGAAAAGATGATGGATTAGTGTCCCAAAGAACCATCAAGACTGAGTTAGAATTCATGCTTCTTTTATGCTAAAAGGGGAGGGATGTGGCTGGTTGTAGCAAACTACTTGGTGTTGGCCTGACCCCCTTGGGACTAATTGAATCCTTTGTTCTTACAGCTGTCCACTTAGGTCCAGTCATGATGTTCCTCTAAACTTTTAACAAGACAAATGCTGTTCTCTGTTCTGCGATTTTTTAAATCTTTGTATGAATGAAAAGTGTTATACCTTTAAAGGTCAAGCTGGAGAGGCAGGGCCTTAAGACTGGTCTATCGTGTTTATTTCAGGCAATAGTCAACATTCTTTTATAAAGGTGCAGAGCCAGCATGACTAAGCACAGTCAATAGAGCCCAAAGGTTAGAAGTAAAAGAATAGATCCAATATGGTGTCAGATTTTTTCTCTGTGACATTTTTAAAAATAGAATTCAGTAGAAATAATATATTAGAGTGTACTTCATTTGGTAAGAGTCAGTATTATTTCAAGAATTTTTTTCACTTATCAGTATATGATATAAAATATTATATTCCATACTGTATTACATATAATGTATAAACATAT
Source organism: Neotragus moschatus (assembly GCA_006410615.1). Lineage (NCBI taxonomy): Eukaryota > Metazoa > Chordata > Mammalia > Artiodactyla > Bovidae > Neotragus > Neotragus moschatus. The sequence continues at coordinate 336,999 of SJYA01001185.1, forward strand.
CATACCACATCATAATTATCTCAATAAGTATTTTCTGGGAAAAAAAATGAAAGTTGCTAAAAGAAATCACCCCTGTGAATAACTGTCATGGGGATAGGTATCCTAATAGCAGACTCTTGAAGCAGCATAACTAAGTCTAAGACCTACTTTTAAGAGGAATTCCAGGGTTCTGTTGTTACTAGCAGGGTGCTCTTCTCAGATATCTTTCCAAAAGTGGCTGGCATGGCATGGTTGGATAATGAATGCTTTGGGTCCATCAGTCTCACAGAGAGAGTGTTTAATAGAGTCCTCATTAAAATTATGATTTCTTAGGAATAGTCTCAAGTTCAGACCCAAATTCAGGATCACAACTCCTTTTCAATTTTTTACTCCTACGTGCTTCATAGCGATGTAATAGAGAAGTTACTGTTATGTATCTTTCCCCCAGGCTCCTATATAATGTAAGAAGATTCATCAGCCTAATTTTTGCTCTGTATTTTAGAAGACTGTGAACCATAAATTATACTGCCTGAGNCAAATTCAGGATCACAACTCCTTTTCAATTTTTTACTCCTACGTGCTTCATAGCGATGTAATAGAGAAGTTACTGTTATGTATCTTTCCCCCAGGCTCCTATATAATGTAAGAAGATTCATCAGCCTAATTTTTGCTCTGTATTTTAGAAGACTGTGAACCATAAATTATACTGCCTGAGCCTGTTCTGAACCAAGGCATTCAAGTAAGAGAAAAAAGTCTTGAGAGAAAAAATAATTCAACGCTAATTTAGATATCTTGTGCGGGTAAGGAAATGACAGAATAGACTGCCTGGGTTAATATATCACAGGAGTTACCAAGTAATCAAACAATCTGTGAAAACTAGTCAATGATTACTTTAAGAATTACTCTCAAAATCTTTCCAGAAAAGGAAAGAAAAGTCCCTAAGGACTCTACCTTCTAGAGTCTGTAGGGTTGCAGAGTCAGACATGACGGAAGCAACTTAGCACACACATATGCATCTTTTAAGGTGGCACATTGGTAAAGATTCCACCTGCCAGTGCAGGAGTCACAGGTTAGATCTATGGGTCAGGAAGATCCTCTGGAGTAGGAAATGGCAACCTATTCTAGTATTCTTGCTTGGAAAATTCATGGACAGAGGATTCTGGGGGGTTATAATCCATGGAGTCACAGAGTCAAACACAACCAAGTGATTGAGCACACATGCACCTACCAAGGAATACAAATTATGTATCAAATTCCCATGCATGTGTGAAATTTTAGCTATTTATTGACAGTGGGAAGCAAAAAAGAAAAGAAAAGAAACAGGTTAATCAACTAAAATATCCAGCACAGAAGTCAATGATTATAACAGATAATCCAAATGTAATGATACTCCTTGCAAATAACTTTTAGATTTTTCTTCAGAAGCTCACAAAGTACTGAAAGTAAAAGTGTTATTCGTTCAGTCGGGTCTGACTCTTTGAGACCACATAGACTGTAACCCACCAAGCTCCTCTGTCCATGGACTTCTCCAGGCAAGAATACTGGAGTAGGTTGCCATTTCCTCCTCCAGGGGATCTTCCCGACTCAGGGAGCAAACCTGGGTCTCCTGCACTGCAGGTGGATTCTTTACCATCTGAACCACTAGGGAAGCTACCAATATATTAATCACTGCAACTTGGAAAATCTTAAAGTAGAATTGAGATACAGTTCACAATCTAGTAATCGCTCCAGTTGAGGAAATCGTTGCAAAAAAAAAATCAGATGCTGGATTGAGTGAAGAGAGCATTGATTTGACTTGGGAGTCCAGGGTCCCTGTGCAGCCCTTCCAAAATCAGCAGTGGGAGCCTGAACAGGAGCAGGACCCTGGGCTCTCAAGTCCTCTGTGTCTCCAGCTGGGAAACAACGCGTTGGACTAGATAGACCTGCATTTCGGTCTTCATAATGCATAGTTCTCTGTGCACTTTATACTCCAAAGCTGCTCGTGAAGGTACTTATTTGCTATGGATGATAATAATCTGACTCATATGACCTGTCTAAAGAGAACAAATTAAAAATTAACTTGAGTTTTCCCTGCTTATAAAAAGTATTTTGTATGCAAGTGTTTAAGGAATGACTGACGAAGTATTCTCTATTTGATATAACGTGAATAGATAAATAGATCCTCAGCCTCCTATCAGATTCCAGATTGCTGCAGTCCTTAATCTTCAACTTGTATTACTGAAAACAATTGGTGTTTAAGCAACTTTCATATTTCCCTGCAGCAATCTTGGTTTCACAGTCAAGATTCAGATAGCCTCTTGATTTTTACATAATTGATATGTACATAGTAAATATGTAGATATATATTTTTGCAATTAAGTGTCACATTAAAGACATTGCATTTTAAGGCAGATAAAGAGGAGGACCAATTCCATAAATATGGTAGAATATGATAATAAAAAATAATTGCTTAATTCTGAAACACTTTCTCTTGTGGAAACACTGGGAAAGGCCATGTCCAAAGTGCTTGGTCATTATATGATGATTGAGATTAAACTAGTTTGAAGCTAAAGTTCATGGTTAAGATAAAAGTTACTCTTTAAAAGACTTCCTCCTCCACACCACAACATCCTGGGATTGAATACTCAGAGATAAGATATCACTGGTGTGATTGATATTTCTAAAGAAAGCTTTCTGCTCTTAAGAGAAAGCCAAAGATATGTGCAGACATTTTCTAGAAAAAAGATCTGATTGTTTTCCTCTATTTAAACTACATGATACAAGGGGAGATTCTTTTAAATAGTACCTCATCAGATAGTGTTTGAGGATCTACAATATTCCAGAGACTATGCTTATTTATAAAGGCAAAAAATGGAGCAAAATGTCCACTCAGGGGACTGGCAAAATACTAGATAAATAACGGCTAGTAAATGTTCTTGACTTTTAAGGCACTGGTTTGTTTGATAGGAAGCAATTAGACCTAATGAACTTAGTGATTTGTTGCATATAATTATGAAATTGTTCTCCAAGTTTTGTTTCCATAATAATCTCTCTTCCATCTCTCTATTGGATTAACTACTACTTCAGGTCTTGGTATTACTAGGTCTGTTTTCTGGGAAACCTTCCCCCATCCTTAAGACTACCTGGGCTCTTACACACACAATGCCTTTTAACCACAGAATTTACCTCACTAGGGTGTCTGTGACTCTCTCAGATCCACTTGGATGTGACATGGCTGTGTTTTGCTAACACTGTGCCCAGACACTAGTGCAAAATATGGCTTAAAGTTGGTATATTCAATGAATAATTATTAATTACATAAATATTTATCTTGAATCTGGGAAGAGGGGTAGTGATGTAAGAAATCATTCCTTTTGTATACTAGGCACATAATAGATTTTTTTTTTTTAATTATTATGAAGACAAAGCACACTAAATTCAGAAGCCTAAAGTTTGCCAAGAGACCTGTGGGCAGCAAATTACTGAATGATTTAGAATCTCCCAGGTAGCATCAGAAGTGTGGGGAGATTGGTCCCCATGAGGAGCAGTACTATAAAAAGTAACTGCTTCCATTTTTAGATACCTCGCTTGAGACCAGCATATTGCCAGGTACATGCTGCCTCTTGCTTTGCTGCCTGGGATAGAATTACACTCTCTGCATTACATTTCATTCCCTTGATTATTTACATAATCCCTCTGGCTGTGCCTATCAATTTACAGACCAAAAGGAATTCCATCACAAGCACGCTAAGTCATACACTTGGCTGCATCATACAAATGTGTTTTACCTGGATTACGTTTGGCAGTGCAAGCCCCCGAGTGATGATAATTTCATTGTACATAACACAAAGTCTCCCTTGAGAGGGTGGGTGGGAATATCTGAGGTGTAGGGGAACCAAACCTGTTAATAATCACCCCTGATAACTTGTCTTCTTTCCACAACTCCTAATTTTACCCCACAGTGTATTTAAAGCTGTATTACAATGAAAACAAAACAGAGCCCCATTTGAAAACTTCATGCTCATACCAAACTGTGATCATTTGTGAAAGATTAACGTTGAGAAGAAAGATGATTCATTTTTCTCCAAAATAATGGAGTTTGTTAGATCCCTAAGTATTTTGAAGGGTAAGATGGACCACCATGTTAACATTTTAAAATATGTAAAATGCAAATACATAGATATTACCAGAAGTAAACTGGAACTATTTTATGAGTAGAGGGACGCAGAGTAAATCTTGGCTGCAAACAGTAAAACAATTATGATGATGCCCATAGTTCATTTATGTGTTTACAAATAGTTCTAAAGCATAGAATGTCTGAAAGTGCCAAGAGAACTGAATACCATTTCCCTGATGTGTTTTAGTGGATTTTCTGGTACCAAGATGAAGAAAAGAAACGTGTTTGAGCACATCAATGTGGATTATTACATTAGTGTTGTCCTGCAAGAGATTCACTTCTCAAACAGATGCATCGAAGCAGATTTCACAAAGATTTTGTTAAGCGCTTTGAAATATTCAGTTTCCTCATTATATGAGCATTTTTCTAGAAACAGTTGAGTTTGATCAGAGAACCATTATCTCCAGTAGGATTGTCAAAGTACAGTAATATTTAATAAAAGTAGTCATTATTCATTATACTTTCACTTATTTTTGCAGTATTAAAATATAAAAACCTGTGCTGTAATTAATTCCTTCAATTAAAGTCCTGGAATAGTTCTATTTCAAAAATATCCGAATCATCCTTAAATACAAGTATAAGAAGAACCTGATGCTTATACATGGATAGAGTCTTGGGCAAGTGGATCTGAACTGGGGTAGGAGCACAGGCTTTCTCGGTTCTTCTACCACAGGTTCTTCTACCACTGGATATGTGACTTTGGACTATTGTGTGTATTGCCTTTCACTATTCCAATTGTCCTCAAAATTCGGAATCACTTAGAGGATTTGTCAAAACACAAGTTGGTGTGTCTGACCCTCTGAGCTTCTAATTTAGTAGGTTGCAGTTCCTATTGAGTTCCCAGGTATTTCCTACTCTTCTAGCAGGGTACAGGCTGTGAAGACCACGGCAATACACAGATCTCCTAGTCTGTTTCTCTTTACTTAGGAGGAACGCATGGGTGAACAATGGAATGCAGCATGGGAGAGCATGGGGTGGTCTTTAGATGCCACCACAAGAGTGGTGTGCTCTAATGGGCATGGGAGGCGAGAAAGGAAGGAGAAAGAAGCACACCTTTATATCTGGCTCCCAATAGTTTCAGTCTCTTGGTTTTATCAACAAAGAGACAAGCCTAGCCTTTGTAAGCAAAGAACCCAAAGTAGTTTAGGGGAAAAATAAAGAATGTTTCACAAAATTTCAAGTATTGCTGTTCTCCAGCTCTCCATCTTTGCCCTTGCCTGTACTATATCCTGAGCCTCGAAAATCCAAAATGATACATAAATATAAATGGGTGAAACTGACCAGCAGCCATTCTACTGGTAGAAATAGATCTTTCCTTACATACAAAGTGACAATTCTCAACAGCTTTATGTTCAGAAAAGAACAAGGTTGGATGTATTTCTTAAGACTATGAAGAAATATTACGTTTTAACTAGAATATTTTTTTACACTTCAACAGACGTGGACATATTCTTTGTGATGCATATGAATAAATATTGACATTTATATGACTAAATATGGCATTATGCATTGATGAAAAACATTTTCCAGTAAGAACATCAAAATACAAAAAGGATTTAGTTAATTCATAAATTTGCAAAGACATAGTTTCCTTTTGTATGCTGGAACTCAAATTCCACTGTAACTATTTATATTAAAATAAAAATATGTAAAACAGTATGGTTTTCTATACCCTAACTGTGATATTACTTATTACAAGCTGCATTACACACAATACAATGTCAGTGTAAAAACTGTCAGGTGTATTAACAGACTATCTGCAATGAGACTTGTCTTGTAAAGGCTAGTTTCCTTTAAAGAGATGAGGCTGCATGCGTTTCTTATTTGTGCATCATTCTCTGCATAGAACATTGGTTTATCACAGCAATTCATTGCCTCTTCATGGAGTTACTAGAAGATTCAGCATATTTATAGTAGCATGAATTACATTGTTGAAATAAATCTGACAATGCTTCCCTGTTCAGAGGACTTCATGAAGAGGAACATAACAAGACAATTGCTTTTTCTGAGATAAATTCCATGAGCACTCTTTTTAATTTTCAATAGAAGGAAGAACAATTTGTGAACCTTGAACCAGTTTGTGTCATCTACCAGGAAAAGTCATTTGAGTTCATACCAAGTCAAGTCCAGATACAAAGTTGTTTATACAACTGAATAGATTTTGCAAACTGAAAAGATTCAGTAAAGGATAAAATTTTAATGATTAATTGCTCCCAATATTTTGGACACTTTCTCACTGACTGGTTTTGGCTGGTATATCCATATAAAACAAAGAAGGGTTGCTGTGTGATTTTTTTAGTATGGAATTTTAAGACAGTGTAACCATTTTTGAGGAAAATGATTTTATGCAATTGTCTATTATAAAATTTCCATCTTTTTCATCTTATCAAAATGTCATACACAAGAAAATTAATTCAAGATGTTTTTAGAAACCTGAGGTATAGATATTTTCAATTAAATAGAATTATGGAAAATGAAAATATTTAATTTCTGAAATGTTTATCAAGTGTTCACATATATTACACACACATACTTTACAATGGACATAATGAAAACTTCCAAGGTCAGTTAAGCAGAAACATATAAAAAATCTGAATGATATTTAATCATTTACTTGGAGAGAGAAAGGTTATTACATTCAAATTTGCTTTCCTGTAGAGAACATCTATTCAGAATTTTCATCTCATTACTTGATGGTGACTAAAGTGGTACAGGATAATAGAATAGAATAGATCCTCAGGAATCTTTTCTCCATCAAAATAATAAAGCTTATCTCTAAAAAGTGGACATTCTCTAGGACATATAAGAAGTATATAGAAGTAGAAAAAATTGTGCAATAAAACTTTCAGTAAACATTAATTTTTTAATGCCTGGTAGATCTTTACAATTCTTGCATCATCCTGGCGACTAGGGTGGTGAGTAGATGAGTATCAGCATTGAGAATTTTGTTCATAATTCCATTTTCCAAGTTGCAACTTAAAAAAATAGTAATATAAAGCATCAAACACATTTTCCAACTCCTTCTGTATTGAAAGCGTATTCTTAATAACAAAGAAATAAATTGAGTTTTCCTCTTCCTTCCTTGAAAATAAATAATACAAAGTTCAATCAAGTTAGAAGATCATAGGAGGAGATAGTAGTTTTTATGAGGTAACATTTGAGTTGATTTTTAAACAGAAAATTATGAATGTGACTATTACAAATATAAGTCATTTTATGAAGAAAGATGACACTCAACAGCATTAGTTAATAAACAAGTATAGGAAATTAATATTTCAATGAAGTAAACATTTATTACTCTGCAAAATCTTTTACATAAACCTATGTATTTTGTTAACATATTACTTTTTGGAATTTGGTTAATAGTTTATGTCTTTGAACATCGTTTTAAAAAATTGTTACATTTGTTGGTGCCATATATTAAAAAAATTTCAAAGCATGTCTGATGATTATTAATAATACAATGTGAAAAATAAAGGATAAAAACAAAACTAAGACATTTTCTATTTTTTACATATTAGATTAATAATATTTTAGATATATTGGGTTATATAAAATATAATACTGAAAATTTTTAGATTTACTTGTTTTAGTATTTTTAACATGACTTCTAGACAATTGTAAGTGACAAATAGAGCTTAAATATATTTTCACTGTAACAGCAATATATGTTAAAGCTTGAGTTTTGCACTTCAGGACATTTGTGGCCATTATTACTATACCTGTTTTAGAGCATATTCATCCCATATAGCCACAGTCAGTCTAACCACATGGGACATAAGTTTTTCCTTGGTTGTGAGACCATGTCAGTTGTTAGCATATTCAATTGATATTTTAGTGAAAACCTGAGTTTTTAAATTAAAGCATATTTGCTGAGTCACAGTGTATAGTGATAAAGGTTGTGTACAACACAAGTGTGCCTAAGTTAACCCAACCTGTATTTCACTTACCAGTCATTGTCCTGGCAAGGTTACTCTTTTATCTGGAGGATGAGGTTCTTTTTTTTCTAACTGGCACAGAAACAGCATACAGGCTAGGTAATTCTGCATATTTGCATCAAGGTGTAATATTGCAATATTATAAAAAGCATGCTTGGAACATTATTTTCTGCTCAGATCATCCAGATAGAGTGCATTGATCTTTCTACATGATAGTTAGTAAAAATTCTGTTATCACTTTTTATTTTTCAAAGGTTTTTATTTTTCAAAGGTCTTCCAACTTTCACATATATTTTATCAGTATTCTTACAACAATACTAGGAGATAAGCTAAGAAAGTATTGCCCTCATTTGATGATCAAGAAAATGGAATTGAATTTCCTCTTTGGACTGGAATAGAGCATAGAATTATCATATTTTTGCTTTGCAAGTAAAATTATAACTCATAATTTGTGAAGCAACTCAATAGACATAAACATTGCAACTGAAAGTTAATGTAACGTATCATCTAGAAACAGATTATAATAAAAGGAAATAACTTGACCATGTTTTCAGCTTCTAAAAACCAATCCAAAGTTTTGTTTTTAATAAAAATATTTAATCATGTTTTGTTATATAATTTATATGTTTAAAAGAGTAGAAAAACTAGTGGCTATGTAGTATTTCCAATATCTAATATATTTATTAGGATTTTTGTTCTGTACAATTTACCTAAATGGGCCTATGGAAAAAATTCTCCTTTGAAAATATTCCTGAAAATAATAGCTTCCTTTGAGAAACAACTTTACATTATAATCAATTAAAATCTATTTTTAGTTAATAATAAACATTGTTTTCACTCTATATATTTTGTTTAAACATAAGGAAAAAACAACTTAGCTAGTGCTTTTATGAATCTAGAGGGCTCTGAGGAGAATATCTTTAAGATAATTCCTTAATATCCCTTTTGGAAGAGTATTAGTAGTTTCTTATTCAATGTAGATTTCTTAAGTAGCTGACATTTATTTTGTTTCCTACCACCTGATCTTGGTACCTTAAAATCTGTTTTTCATTTGTTTTACATTTATTCATGTTCTAATGGCTCCTGGTGATTTTCAGCTAGAATTTTCTTAGGGAGTGAAATTTAAGATCTTTCTACATTTACAATGAATATTGTTTGTACCTATGTATTTTAAAAATAAAACCTGTATTTGTTAAACATTAATGAATCATTCATATTGATTATATTCTTCATACTAATTTTCAGTCATTGGATTGGAGGCTTATAGGTTACTTGATTATAGTAACTGGCATGTATATTTAATTATATCAAGTAGTATGCCTTTCTTTTGATGTTTTTGAAAATAGCATGTTTGTTCATTGACATTCAGATCAGATTTAAGCCACATAGATTTTGAAGAACCGGGTATTTAACCTTTATAATAAAAGTTGGCCTCATAAGCTATACTCAAAAGCGAAGTTTTATTTTGGGGTATCAAGCCACACCACAACTGTCAGATTATCTAGGAACTGGAGGTAATGATTCACAAAGTTTTATATTTATTTCAATCTCGTATTTATCAAACCACTGTGGTCATCAGAAGAGATTATTTAGACACATACTTCATCCATATTGATTTGAAAGGAATGGATTTAACAAAACATGACAAAAATGGGAATTTATTTTAAAAGTCAAAACACGAATTCACCCCAGACTATCACACATACTACTCATTCTTCAAATTATGTAATGGACGTTGTCATTTTGACATTTCTCTTCTTCCATCACCTTTGAATTAATTGGATTGAAAAAGGTAGGGCGAAGGGGAAAGGGATGGAATTTGGAAAGTGTAGTGGCTCCCATTGCTATTTGTATCATTGGAACATTTTGAAGTCAGGTAGATATTAACCTAATAAGAGAAGCCCCACTGGCTTTCTGTCTCCTCTAGACAATAAAACAACATAACTGTGTCTGTGCCTCTCTTTTCAATTGTTCTAGTATAACACAGATTGAGAAGTACCTATGGATTCTAATTAACTCAGATTAGACTAATGAGAGAGATAATAAAGACCACAACATGAAAGTTAAGAAATTAATCCTAATTTTAAACCTCAAAGATGTTGGGTACAAAGGAAATAAATGTTCAAGGGAAAAACTGGGCACTAACTTCTTCACAGATACTGGAAGTTAGTGCTAATCAGTCAGTCGCTTTAGCCCGTTTGAATGCAAGTTCCTGACTTCCTACAAAAAAAATTTTAACAGCCCGTCTCAAAGTGATGTTAAGCCTTTTCTTGCACTTCCTCCACTTGATTCTGCATTTGTCATTAGCTTGGGGCTGAGAAGGGTGGCAATAGGAAAGTATTTTCTCAATTTCAAAATAATTTATTGATTTAAAAACTTGCTTAGCAACTTTTCCCAGTTTAGAAAATTTGTAAAGACTGAGTATTACAACATACTGTTAAAGGCATTTTAAAAGATGTATAATGAGAACTTTTATTCTAATTCTACTGTTTGAAAAAGCCATTTATTATAGATGCGCTTAATAAAATTCCTTATTGAAAATGTGCACAGCATTCTATTTTCCCATAATTTGCAGCTCATTAAAAATTTGATTTTTATATTTTTGCTTCCAGTGTTCACTAATTTCTCTATTCTCAATTATTTACTATGAAAATAAGCTTATAGAGAACAGATAGTCTTTTTACTGTTGCAGGATTTTCCTACTACAGTAGTCCATAATTGCATAATAAATTATGGATTTATAATATCAAAAATTCATATTATATGATGCATTTATTTGTAAGTATGCTCATAGTTCTAATCCTTTTTACATATAGGACTTCAGATAACAAAAAATAAAATAAAAATCCATTAGAATAATAAAATATAGAGCAATTTGACCAAANAGAACAGATAGTCTTTTTACTGTTGCAGGATTTTCCTACTACAGTAGTCCATAATTGCATAATAAATTATGGATTTATAATATCAAAAATTCATATTATATGATGCATTTATTTGTAAGTATGCTCATAGTTCTAATCCTTTTTACATATAGGACTTCAGATAACAAAAAATAAAATAAAAATCCATTAGAATAATAAAATATAGAGCAATTTGACCAAAATTCAAAAAAATAAAAACTACATAAAGGAACAAAACAAAAATAAAGGCTGTTTAGATCAGCCCAGAGGACACACAATCAAATATCAAACCTAATTTAGAGTTTTCTTCAAACCAAAGGAAACAGGAGATAAAGTAGGCTGCATGATTCTCTTATTAAAATAGATGGAATCACATTAATTCTTCAGAGGAAGCAATGTTTTCAAAAAATAAGTTCTTTTGAACCTTTCGAATAGGAACTCATATTGTAGTTCTTCAAGTAATCTCAACAAGTTTGCAATCTGCCCAGTGGTACATTGCAACAAAATCAAGTCACAGACACAAAGCAGCATAAACGAATGTATTGCCAAAAAGGTACAAAGGCATTCAAACAACGTTTTCTTTAGGTGAAATTTTAGCTCTCTCTTCTCCAGTCATTGGCTTCCCAGGTGGCTCAGTGGTAAAGAATCCACCTGCACTGTCGGAGCTGCAAGGGCCTAGAGTTTGATCCCTGAGTCAGAAAGATCCCCTGAAGGAGGAAATGGCACCCCACTCCACTATTCTCACTGGAAAATCCCATGGACAGAGGAGCCTGGAGGGCTACAGTCCATGGGGTCGCAGAGTCAGACACAACTGAGTGAAAGAGCACCTTCAGCCACTGACCTTGCATGAAACGTTCTTTGGAGGCAATGCAACAGTAGTTTTACGGATCAGTGAGTTATCTGGTTGAAAATGAGACTTTGAATTTGCTGTTGGGCCCTGGGAAAGAATAGGAGTCCTAGGACTAAGGCACTGCTTTGAAGGATAGATAGCAGGGGCTGGCTCACCAACTTCTCAAATCACCATTCCAATGGGGAAAAGTATTGTAAATATCTCTTCTTTTCTATTGCAGCTGGGGATGTCATCACTAGAAGTCATTGATATAGAAAGACATATAACACTGATTAGGGTCTTTCAAAAGCTACCTAATTATCCTAATTACAAAACTTTAAATGTTAATAATCCATTCTAACGTGTAGATAATACTTAAATTATACCCTCTCTATCATACTATCTATGCTGAGATTTAAAATAAACTGTAAGCAACAACATGAGAGTTGTTACAATCTACTCATGAGAGGACTTATGATTTTCCTAAGATGTCTATTTAACTTTTTCCCTTGAAGACATGTTAATTCAGACTTTCTTCTTAATACAAACAAAATATTTAATTTATAATAACAAATACAATCATTCCTTTCAGTCCTTTATGAATAGTGTTTCATGTTTCAAATTATTAAATGATATATGTATCATTTATAATGATATATAAGGTATCAGTTCAGTTCAGTTCAGTCTCTCAGTAGTGTCCAACTCTTTGTGACCCCATGAATTGCAGCACGCCAGGTCTCCCTGTCCATCACCAACTCCCGCAGTTCACTCACACTCACACCCATCCAGTCAGTGATGCCATCCAGCCATCTCATCCTCGGTTGTCCCTTTCTCCTCCTGCCCCCAATCCTTCCCAGCATCA
>SJYA01001185.1:349729-405665 GCA_006410615.1 Neotragus moschatus
GAGTGTGAGTGAACTCCGGGAGTTGGTGACGGACAGGGAGGCCTGGTGTGCTGCAATTCATAGGGTCGTAAAGAGTTGGACATGACTGAACGACTGAACTGAAAGGATTCACTTATTTCCAGATGGTACCTGCTCAGCCTCAACAATCTTACCTTCAAATAATGTAGGAAGAAAAGCTATTTCTCCTCCCTTCCCCAGACCTTGTGAAATCACAGCAACAAATCACTGCAACAGGAGCAGCAAATCAGTCATGGGCATTGGTCACCAAAGCAGCAATAGATTATTGGAGATAAGTTATTTTCCACACTTTGAAGGTATGGCAGCAAAGAAATGCAGCAAAGATTTAAAGCAATCATGGCTGAATATGACATGGTTTTGAATGCGATTTTAATTCTTCCAGACTTGAGGGACTTTTAAAAATACAGGTTTCTACCATATTCTTTCTTTATGCACACAATCTTCCTGGTAAAGGATGGTGTTTTAATGTGTGAATTAAAAATATATATATGTGTGTGTATGTGTGTGTGAGTGCAGTCTCTCAGTCATGTCTGACCCTGCAGCCTCATGGACTGCAGCCCACCAGGTACCTCTATCCATGGAATTTTCCAGGCAAGAATATTGGAACAGGTTACCATTTCCTGTTCCAGGGGATCTTCCCGACCCAGGGATTGAACCCATGTCTCTTGTGTTTCCTGCATTGGCAGACGGATTCTTTACCACTAATGCTATCTAAACTTCTAACCTCCAGCATCAGAGATTCAGATTTATTATGCTTATTACTGCCCTCATGGTAGGAGAGTCTATTGATCATTAGGTTGGATAACATTTAATCTAATCTGGGCCACTTAACAGATCAGAAACTCCGGGCCCAGAAATGAAAAGTCACTGAGACCACATAGGACGTGAATAGTAGAGCAAGGAACGAAGTGGATTTCAGCGATCCCATTCGCATAATGCCTCACCCTCGACTTGGGCAGGGGAACTAGGGTCAGAGATTTTGAAAAGCATTGTCTATTAATTACACACATCTCTTCCTCATGTAACATTGATGATATTGATTAGCTGGATATTTTCTTTCTAGTCTAGCAAAGGTAATCTTCAATTTCATCTTTTCTCCAAAGTATTTTAATTTCTGAACCTGCAAATTAACAAAGATATTACAAGTTCAATGACTTTAAAAATAACAATAACAAAATATTGCTTATGTTATCTATTTTCCCCATCAAAAACAGTCCTATAAAGTTTTCTGATTAGGTAAATGGCTCATAACCTTTGTAAAACTTTAAAGTATACCATAAATTTATAGAGAAGAATGAAAATAGCCTCTGAAATCTTGCTCCTTTCACATATCCATTTGTAGCACGTTGGTTAAATTCATTTATGCAGCTTCATGCACTCACATATATTTATACTGTATATAAAATGACATAAATGGGGCAATATAATACGTGCTGGCTCAGTTGCTTTTATGAACTGACATCTCCTCTTCCTCTATTCCACATTACCCTCCCCATCTCACCCCATATCCATATAGTTAAAAATTACCTATCAGTGTAGGTAATTTCTACACCTTTCTATACCTTTCACACATATACAGAACCATATACATGTACATATAGAAACACAGGGCACATATATAACACATTCTGCAACATTGTTTTACATAAATAGAATGGTGCAAAATTTCTCTGAATTTTGTTTTTGTTTATNATATAAAATGACATAAATGGGGCAATATAATACGTGCTGGCTCAGTTGCTTTTATGAACTGACATCTCCTCTTCCTCTATTCCACATTACCCTCCCCATCTCACCCCATATCCATATAGTTAAAAATTACCTATCAGTGTAGGTAATTTCTACACCTTTCTATACCTTTCACACATATACAGAACCATATACATGTACATATAGAAACACAGGGCACATATATAACACATTCTGCAACATTGTTTTACATAAATAGAATGGTGCAAAATTTCTCTGAATTTTGTTTTTGTTTATCTATATATCAATCAAGAACATATTTCCAGGGAAATATATATAGACCAGGGACATATATATATATATATGTAATCCATTTTTTGAGGCTAAGTAATATCATATGAAACTATTGCAACATATTAAATTAGTATCCAAATTGTTTCTGAAGTTGTAAAATACATCTTTGTTACTATTCCTTATGTACTAGTACTTTCATTTCTATAGATTAGAATACACAGAATGCTGAATAAAAGGATATGTGGATTATTCACTTTAATATGTGAATGCTAGAATGCTTTCCTGAATGGCCATCACTGTTTATTTTTCCACCAGTAATGCAGGAGTTCTCTTGCTCACTTGTTACCACTCCAGTGTTTGCCAGTCTGATGGTGTGAGGTGATAGCTTCCTGTTAAATTCATTTGCACTCTCTAGGTGAAGTTGAGCATCTCTTTTTACAGTATTAGCCATCATACTTCCTTTTCTGTGAAATGCTCTCCTTTTTAGTCTATGTTTAACTTTTTTTATTTTATTTGGAATATAGCTGGTTAACAATGATGTGATCATTTCAGGTGTCCTGTTCTCTTTTTTTAGTCCAGGATCACAAATACTTTACAAAGTCTCAGAAATCAACATGGCAACACCATGAACAATTAAAGACCTCTCTTTGTGAGAGCCTTTCATGGAAAACGCACCAACACCTCCCACCACCCCTGCATACACACACATGCAAAACAGCTGTTTACACACAAAATGCCATTCTTTGAAAACATTTTAGGTTGATTAACAAAAATAAAGTAATTACTTTCCTGGAGTAAATACTAATGAAGTTATTCATCCCCATGTTTTATTATTTGGTTTCAATTACAATTTTTGGAACAGTTTTCTTGAGATGAGATTTACATGCCATAAAATCTATGCATACTTTCAAGTGTACGATTCAGTGCTTTGGGATACATTCATCATCACTATCTAATATTGGAAAATTTTCATCGTTCCAAAAAGAAATCTCATATTCATTAGCAGTCATTCCTAATTCCATCTCTCCACAGCCCCTGGCAAGCACTAGTCCATTTTCTGTCTTTACAAATTTGTCTATTGGGGACATTTTGTATAAATGGATTCATAATATATGTTGTCCTTTTGGCTTGACTTCTTTCACATAATGATTTGAAAGTTCATTCATGTTGGTACTATGTATAAATACTTCATTCTTTTTTATTGCTAAGTAATATTCCATTGTATGGTCATACCAAATTTTATTTATTTGTTCAACTGTTGGTTGATATTTGGGTTAGTCTCATCTGGGTTCATATCCAAGTTTTGACAGCCCTTTCCTTTGGGACTATGGAAAGAGAAACAGAGTTAAATTAAGCTTTTAGCTTTTAGCCTCAATACACTGAATTCTAGTATATTCAGTTGTTCATTGTTGTTCAGTCGCTAAGTTGTGTCCAACTCTTTGTTACCCCATAGACTGTAGCACTTCCGGTTTCCTTGTACAATACCTGGTGACTACCTGCATTAGCATATCTGAGATTGTTGATGTTTCTCACATTTTGTAATTCTGATTCCAGCTTGTAACTCTTCCAGCCAGCATTTCTCATGATGTGCTTGGTATGCAGATTAAACAAACCGGGTGACAGCAGTCAGCCCTGTCATACTCCTTTCTCAACCTTGAACCAATCAGTTGTTCCATATAGGGTTCTGTTACTTCTTGATCCACACACAGGTTTCTCAGGAGACAGGTACAACGGTCTGGTGTTCTCATCTCTCTAAGAGCTTTCCACAGTTTGTCATGATCCACATGGTCAAAGGCTTTACCATAGTTGATGCAACAGAGATAGATGGTTTTCTGGAATTCCCTTGCTTTCTCTATAATCCAGTGAATGTTGGCAATTTGATCTCTAGTTCCTCTTCCTTTTCTAAACCCAGCTTGAACATCTGAAAGTTCTTGGTTCCCATAATGCTGAAGCCTAGCATGCAAGATTTTAAGCATGACCTTACTAGCATGGGAGATGAGCGCAATTGTCCGATGATTAGCACATTCTTTGATACTACTCTTCTTGGGGATTGGGATGAGGATTGACCTTTTCCAATCCTGTGGCCACTGCTGGATCTTCTAAATATGCTGACATAATGAATGCAAAATCTTGATGGCATCATCCTTTAGGGATTTGAATAATTCTTCAGGAATTTCTTTGCATCCACTAGTTTTATTAACAGCAGTGCTTCTTAAGGCCCACTTGACTTTGCACTCTAGAATGTCTGGTTCTGGGTGACTAACCACACCATTGTAGTAGTCTGGTTCATTAAGATCTTTTTCATACAATTCTTCCATGTATTCTTTCCATATCTTCTTGATCTCTTTCGCATCTGCTAGGTCTCTAACATTTTTATCCTTTATTGCACCCATCTTTGGGTGGAATGCTTCCTTGACGTTTACAATTTTCCTGAAGAGATCTTTAGTCTTTCCCCCTTTGCTGTTTTCTTATATTATTAAGCGTTGTTCATTGATGAAGGCCTTCTTGTCTCTTCTAGCTATTTTTTGGAACTCTGTGTTTAATTGGATGTACTTTTCCCTCTCTCCCTTGCTTTACATTTCTCTTCATTCTTCTGCTATTTGTAAAGTCTCCTCAGATAACCATAGGGTGGGAGAAAATGGGAGGTGTTGGGGTGAGTTATCCAAACCCTAGAGCAAGATCTGCAGAGCTGAGACCCAGCCTGCTGGGGGATGAATTCAGCTTGTCGTGTGCTCTTAAGGGGCTGTTCCTGCTGCTGCCCTGGGAAATGTTGAAGGAAGAGTAAGGACATAGCATGAGCTTGTCTTTCCTCCGTTATACCTGCCCTTCTCCCTCTAGAGCTTCCTACTGCTCGTCTAGAAAGACACAATCAAGTCAAGGGGAAATGCTGAATACAGTCTCAGCCCTGAGTACAGAGTGAAGAGTCTGGAGGTGAAAGGAAATGGCTTAATGAACTGGCATAATTCACTCCTGGACTACTCTGCATTATACCCATCTGTCTATTCATTTTTCAACTGCCAAAAGTCAAACACTGTTCTTTTGCCTAGAAAGACAATCCTTTGCTCTCCTCTCTTTCTTGGAAAAGGGAGACACAAAGTCCTAACAGCAGTAATCATTTCTGGAGTCTTAGTATCCTTTGCTGGGTGATGTTACTACCTTCTCAAATTCTGTTACAGTCTCACGTGGAGACTCATCTGTCCTCTAAATTGTAATAGATCTACCACCCAATAAATCTTAAGTAAAATAATAAGAAAAGGTGAAAAGATAAAAATGAATGAATACATAATAATACAAATTAAATACATATAACAAGCAAGGAGGAAAGCATGCCTACCTTCTCTAGTCCTATTTATAAAACTGATCATTAGATGGTCAGTATTTGTAGCTTTCTTTTTCGTGTGTTCCATTAAAACTCAGCTAACTGTGTTTCTTTGCTAGGGAACTCATCTTAATATCTGTTTCTGAAGGATCTGAATCCTCAATAACCTGCCTTTTATGGTTTCCATAGTTTTCTATTAACTTTTATTATTGGATGTGAAAAGTATTAATAGATGCTCAGAGGCTCCAGTCAGCATGCTCCCCACTCTCATGGCTGCTTAGAAGCAACTCAAGTCTTCGTTGATAACCGACACTAACTTCCCCAGCCTGTGCAGCCACCTCCNATGAGTTTGTGCATTGTTTATATAGATTAGGTAAATTTTATTAACATGTTATTATTTGTTATTGTTACATGAAATATATAAATGGTACAATATGCCAGTAATTCATTAGTGTGTCATTTGAGACATTTGATACATTTTTTGAATTTGATAGAAATATTTCCTGAAGGCTCTGCAACTTTATTATTTATGATACTATGCTAAAATGACTAATGTCATTTTAATGCTAAACTGATTAC
The DNA here is from genome assembly GCA_006410615.1 of Neotragus moschatus. Lineage (NCBI taxonomy): Eukaryota > Metazoa > Chordata > Mammalia > Artiodactyla > Bovidae > Neotragus > Neotragus moschatus. The sequence continues at coordinate 355,629 of SJYA01001185.1, forward strand.
TAAACTTGAAATTACAAAGGTTACTTTTTAGATAATACAGGAGTTACATTTTTACCTGTGAATCCGGTCAAATAATTACTTGCCTTTTTTTTGTGGCAGAATTTTTTAAGATTTAAAAGTAATACCCAGCTGAGTCTAGAAAATATGGAAACATGGGAAACAAGAAGAAGAAATATTCTTTCTGCATTTTTAGCATTAAAAAATGTAAATACTTTATCTCCTTCCAGTTTTTAGCTCTTTCTGCCATGGTAAAATGTTCTTTGTTTCTGGTAACGATTTTTATATTCTATTTTATACTTTATGATTACTATATGTTTCCATGCAGGATATATATATATATATATATATACACACACACATACATATAGTATATTTCTATGCTATACAGAAATCCAAATATATATATACATATATACACACACAATATGCCTTGTATATAAAAACTATAAATATTTATTTCTTTGGGTAAGAAACTAATCTTTTCTTAAATTTAAAGACAGTGATTCAGGTCCTTGTGTGATTCCAGTGCCTTATTAATACATCTGCTTGTGATGATTCAGTAAGTCTTAAACAATGAAGTATGCATTCTCATAGTTATTAACTATTTTTGTCTCATGGTTGGAAAAAAAGGATCTAAAATAGCTCTTAGTGCTGTGTGTACTTATGTGATGCAACAAAAGGTTGCCATTGTAGTTATTACTTTTAAACTCTCGTTTAATTTTCTTTGGAAAATATTTTTGTTTCATGATACAGTTGTAGTCAAGAATATAGGCAAAGTTTCAAGTTTTGCATTTGAAATTTGCAGTTAATCATCCCTTCCTTTCTTCTGAAATATCAAATTAATACCCTGTAGGAAATAAAACCTGTGAATTCTTTACCAGCTGAGTCACGAGGAAAGCCCAGGAAATAAAACAAAACTATATGGTTTAAAAAATAACATGTCTGAGGAGGAATTATCATTTTTGATAAGTAGTCATTCTTGGTTTGGGAAGTTTATTTTGGCAACCATGCTTTAAAAATATTAATGCTTCTTAATTCACAATTGGTATGTCATGTTATCCAATTCACTTTAACAAGGGTAGGGAAACCAGAGCAACCAGGGTTGCCAGTGAGTGAGAGGAGATGGGAGAGAAGCATAGAACTAGCCCATGGCTGGAAATCAGAAATCCTAGTTTATCAGCCATGCCTGCCACAAAATATTCAGTGTAAAGGTCATTACATTTTTAAACTCAGTAATGCTTTGTTTTCTTAAACTACATAAAGGTTTCCAAAGTAAAAACACAAACCAAAACATACATGTTTTGGACTAAAGATAAGTCATGACTTGAATCTATCAAACCAATGAAATACCTTACTTGAAATTAAAAGTGGTTTAAAAATATTAGAGCATGTTTTTTAGGTTTATCAGTTTTTTTGAGAATAAAATATACTGTACTGTTTAATTATAGAGAATTGCTTTGCTAACTAAGATTTTACTAGACAGTAAAGGATGTCACAATTGTTAACTTAGATTTTCTTTAAAGAGCATAACTCTAAAGGCAGAAGGACACAGCATGGCAGCTTTATAGATCATGTAAATAAAGCTAACATTGGAGTTCTGATTTTTCTTAGCAAAATACAACTTTCTACCTCAAAGATAGAGTGTTGACAAAAGCTTAATCTTAGAAAAAAGATTTCCTTAAACATCAAATGTCTCTTACAAAGCAATTTGGATAGTAAATTGTACATTAATCTGATACCCTAAATCTGGATTTCCATTTTGAAAATTTATGTGACTTAAAAAACGCAGATCTTGAGCTCAGTAGTCTAAAAGAAAAAAAGAGGACATTGCAGATTTGTACTGTATTGTACTGTGTTATATTGTATTATGTTGTACTGTCTTATTCTATTCTATTTTACTCTGTTCTAGTCTATCCTAACCCCCATGGTGTCTCATGGGCTATTAGGATATTAACTTGATTAAACTCACACTGAGAACTCTACTTGTGCTGGGCAGCAGCTCAGGTCTCACTTCTCCTGTCAGTCCACTGTGTACATGCACAGTCCAGATCACCCAGAGACTTAGGCAAAGTTTATACATAGACTTCAGAGTTCTCCTGCTCTGACTGCTTTCATGGCATTTCCCTCTCATGGCACCCATGGCACCAAGTTAGGTTTCAATTCTAACATTTTCAGAGGAGTCTTTCAATACTTCAGTGAAAAACATACACTGGGTTTCCCCAAAGTTTGACTCTCCAGTTTTCTTTGTGACGTGATGTATAATGATACATACAAAAAGCAAGCTGATGTAAGTCAGTCTGAGAGGGAACCTGTGACTGCCCAATCAATGGAATATAACAGAAGTGATGCAATGTGACATTCAAGGCTAGATCACAAAAGGTTCCCACTTGGCTCTCTCTCAGGATGCTTGCCTTCAGAGCCCAGAAGCCCTGTTGTGAAGAAGCCTAGACCACGTGGAGAGGCCATACATAAGTGCTCCAGTCCAGAGCCCTGGCTTAAGTCTCAGTTTGCAGCCATCATTGACCTATGCATGAACAAGATCTCAGATGATTCCAATCCCCAGCCTTTGAGTTTTCCAGACTTTATGGATTAGTTTCCCCTGAGGACCCACATTTTCAAGGTAATCACACATGTGCCAATATCTACATCTGTATATTATTAAATGATAAATAATGTGATACATCTGTAGATTATTAAATGATAAATAATGTGATAATATGAATTTATCATGTGTGTGTGGTTCATAAAATTTTCAAACTTATTTCAAATTCAACACCACCTCCTCCAGCCAAGAAGTTATATGTCCAACCAACAACTTAGTGTTTTGCTTCTGTTCAGCCTTGATAACTGCTTTCACATAGCCTCAGATATGATCAAAGCTCTTCTCCCAGAAATAAGTACTGAAAAGAGACTTCTAGAAACTTTCATAATTTGTGTCTCACTGATCTCAAAAGGATTTGGGTGAATCAGGTGTTTTCTACTCTGATCAGCCAATGCAAGCTTATATAACTCTTATTTCACTGAACCATCTAATTTTAATATGAAACCTCAAAGTCTACATTCAGGATGAAGACTGTTCCTTAACACAGTCCCCTGGCTGCACCTTATGCTTGGCTTCTTTTCATAAATCCTTTTCACATGTCATAACTAGATTCAATGGCTACAGCCAATAATCAATGCTAGTGAATTGGTTGTTTTCTAAAATTCAGTTGTCTTCTTAGTTGACATCATATGGAGAATCTTTGCAAAATTACTCAAGAGATTTTTTTAAAATGATGTATTGGGGGGAGATTACTGAGAACTGTTGTGCTTTCAAATTCTTATCTGTGATTATAACATTGAACACAGGCCAAAGGATTCCACACATTTTTCATTAAGTGAGGAATTTTATTTATCTAACTTCATAACTTAATGTGCTCTTCAACGAGGACACAGTGAAAAGTGATAAACAAGAGTATTTACTCTTGAACTTCTACTCTATGCTAGCCAAGGTCAGCCTTCTGGGCAGATTACCAGGCACAGAACAGGGCACAGAGAGCCTTGCTGTGTGTGGACACCCTTCGCGTATATTCACTCCTCTCTCAGAGGACTCACTCTGAGAGAAAGATCAGCAGTCTCCAAAAGCCAGGAGCTCCCTGGCACTCTAGGCGTCCTTGTGCTGCTAGCAGCTGGCCTGCCACACTCATAGCTAGGCTATGTCATTCTCCTATTAAACAGAAATAGTTTCAGAGAATGCCCAAACCAGGCAAGGCCACAGTGACTTTGTTGGATCAAGGCAGAAACAAGAACTTCCTGTAGTCATATGTTGTCAGACAAAAACAAGGGCATTACCCAAATGGTGGAAAAGACCAGATGTTACCCTAATCTGGCTAATGTGAGTAACTACTGCCTTTTGATCAGTTACAGGCTTAGCTATATGCATTCCTCTTTACCTCCTGGAAAATAATTATTATTAAGTTGCCCAAAGAATTCAAAGAATTATTCTCAATTCCTGATAGCAGTAATTATTCCAGAGCAAAGCTCTGCTTCCTTGAACTCTCCCTAAAATCACCAAATATAGTGTCCAGATCTTCTAAGTTCCTTCTCACACCCTTTCACTGAGATGCCCCTAAGGGTTCTCATCGTGCATGTTCTCTCTCGTTATACCAAGTGAATAAAAGCAATTGTGTCATACTACAAATGTGTTCAGGGAGATTTTTGGCTGCAGAGATTTAACAAATCTGTGGCACAGGCATTTGGGGGCCAAAGAAAAGCTAGAAGAACATTCACCAAAGAAGACAGACCTATACAAAGGACAGAAAGGTAAAAACAACAGCAATAAAAATTCTTCTAAGCATGAAAAAAAATGGGAAATTGATGTGTAAAGAGAGAGAGAGGAACATTGCTAGACACAACTTATGAAGAAAGAACTTGAGAAAATAGACATGGGTCACTGTGGGATGTAGGAGGCTGATGAGGGTGAGAGCAGGAATAATTCATTCATGTCTTCATTTACTTGGTCACTCAACAAGAATTTCCTGAGTGCCAACTATGTGTTGAGCACCAGGGCCAGGAGATGCAATGAGAGAAAGATACCATCCTTATCTTTCTGGATCTCACACTTGGGTGGTAGGGAATAGAGGTTATCTGGGGTTTAGATAGCAGACATTACTTGGATAATTGCAGAGATAAGAATTGCCCATAACAAGTCTCTGGAGGAAGGATCTAGGTGGCTCTGAGAGACTGTAGAAAGATGGGGAGGCTATAGATGGCTTTGGGTCAAAATCTGAAGACAAGTAAAAGCTAAGGAGGAGAGATGGAAGAACAAACCAGGCAGAGAGAACATTTGTGAGGGCCATGTGGTGGAGTAAGTGTAAAAGCATGAAGCAAGTGCTGGAATAGCAATGGCAGGGTGATATTCTGTAAGAGAGTAGAGAGATGAATAGGGGTGCCATACGCAGAATATTTTAGGACAGGGATTGCAGAGTACAGCGTGTGAGTCAAACCCAGCCTGTTGTTTGCTTATAATGTGAAGTCTTACTGGACCGCAGAGTTCTGTTTGTTTGCCTATTGTTTGTGGCTGCTTTTTTATTTTAATAACAGTGTTGGAAAGTTGCAACAGACTCTGTGTGGCTTGGAAAACCTAAAATATTTATTATCTATTCCCTTAGAGGAATAAATTTGCTGACCCCTATTATAGGTTATTCCTGGAGAAGGGAAAGCCACCCAGGATTCTGGGTAGGAAAAAGCCTATACAGTATTCTGGCCTGGAGAATTCCATGGACTGTATAGTCCGTGGGGTCACAAAGAGTCGAACACGACTGAGCGACTTTCACTTTCACATTATAGGTTACGCTGAGAGTTCTTTTGTCTTTATTGAAAGCAAAATAGCATGGAAAACAATGCCTCAGGCTCTAACTTGGTGAGCTCATGAACAGAGTCCAGGGGATAAGTGGGTAGACCAATTATAAGGCAATGGCAGTAGTTCAGGTGTTCAGGTTAGAGATGAGGTTGTTTAAGAATAAGGAGGAAGAGGTAGTGTGTGTATGTGCTCAGTCGTGTCCGACTCCTTGAGACCCCATGGACCGCAGCCCGCCANTGATCACACTTGTTATTTCTTGAGGCTTTCTGTTTCACTTCATTTTGTTTCTATAATAACCATTCGAATGGGTAGGAAGTAGTATCTCATTGTGATCTGACTTTCAATTCCCCGATTATTAGTGTTGTTGAGCATTTTCATGTGTTTTTTTGTTTGTTTTGACTATTGCATATCTTCTTTTTAAGAAATGTCTATTCAAGTCCTTTGCCCATGTTTTTCTCTTGGATTGTCATTATTGAATTGTAAGAGTTTTGTCTAGATGTTAATCCTTTTTCAGATATATGATTTGCAAATATTTTCTCTCATTTTATAGATTGCCTTTTCACTATGTTAATGGTGCCCTTTAATGCACAAAAGTTTTAATTTTGATTAAGTACAAATGATCTATTTTGTTGTTGTTTTCCCCACAATGTTTTAGTATCATGTCCAAAAAATTATTGCAAAATCCATTGTCATGGACGTTTTCCCCAAGTTTTCTTCTGATACGTTCATAGTTTTATTATAAAACTAATTTTTACTGTGATATATTTACTATTTTGAGTTAATTTTGTATATGGCATAATAAAAGGGTCCAACTCCATTCTTTTGCATCTGGAAATCCAATTTTTACACCATTTGCTGAAAAGACTATCCTTTCATCATTAATGATCTTGGGACTTGTAGAAAAATATTTGACCATATATGTAAATATTTTTATGGGCTTCCCCAGTGGCTCAGATGGTAAAGAATCTGCCTGCAATGCAGGAGACCCAGGTTCAGTTCCTGGGTGGGGAAGATCCCCTGGAGAAGGGAATGGCAACCCACTCCAGTATTCTTGCCTAGAAAATTCTGTGGACAGAGGAGCCTGGTGGGCTACAGTCCATGGGGTTGCAAAGAGTCAGACACCGCTGAGCAACTAACAGATTTCATTTTCATACATGTAAGGATTTATTTCTGGGTTCTTTACTCAACTCCATTGATCAATGTGTCTGTGTTTATGGCAGTAGCAAACTCTTTTGATTATTATTCCTTTATAGTANTGGACAGAGGAGCCTGGTGGGCTACAGTCCATGGGGTTGCAAAGAGTCAGACACCGCTGAGCAACTAACAGATTTCATTTTCATACATGTAAGGATTTATTTCTGGGTTCTTTACTCAACTCCATTGATCAATGTGTCTGTGTTTATGGCAGTAGCAAACTCTTTTGATTATTATTCCTTTATAGTAAGTTTTGAAATCAGAAAATATGAGACCTCCAACTTTGTTCTTATTTTTCAAGATTGTTTTTGGTGTTTAGAGTCTGTTGAGATTCTATGTGTGAAACTTATCAGAATGAGAAACATTAAACAGTATTTGAAAGAAAATACTTGTGATTTTTAAAAATTGAGACTGTATAAGGCTTTAGCACAGTGCAGAATATGCCATAGACCAAGTGTTGTCTATTTTACCAACAGGATAGCGGGCCAATGAAATCATTCACTCCTGAGTTCCTGATCCCAGACTTAGACAGCTGTGCTGGCATCCTTCCAGAGGACATCTGCATGACTAATATCCAATCACATCTCTCTAAGAGGGCTCTTGATTGAGTCCTAAGTTTAATGGCAAGTGCCTTAATAAATGTCACACAGAGGAGAGACTGGGAGAAGACTGAGACAGACATTGGAGTGACACATCGACAACCCAGGAACACCTGGAGCCACCAGAACCTGAAAGAGACAAGGCACAATCACCCCTCTAGTCCTTACGAAAGAGAAGCGTCCTAATAACACCTTGATTTCAGACTTCTGATCTCCAGACTGTAAGTTAATATACTTCTGTTGTTGTAACCCATCAAGTTTGTGATGATTTGTTACAACATTCCTTGGAAATTAGTACTCCATCCCCGACCATTTGGTACATGGGTGGAAGCCACACCTGACAACCTAATACATCTCCTGTATTATGAAGTCACATCAGTAAGGATTGCTCTTGTAACCCGCAGAAGTTTCAAAGTTTAAACCCACGAATTCTCCAGTAGAAGGCAGTATAATCAGAGGCTGAGCACAGCTGTTGTTTAGTCACTAAGTCCTGTCTGAATGTGACCCCATGAACAGCAGCACTCCAGGCTTCCCTGTCCTTCACTATCTCCCGGAGTTTGCTCAAATCCACGTCCATTGTTAGCTTATTTTCTAATTTCTCTTTGGCTCAAAATTTATCTGCCAAACAGAGAAAAAAATAGCAGCTCTTTTAGAAGTTAGGTATAAGAAATAATTGATATAATATGTAAAGTGCTTTCAATGCTTATTCCTTGTAAGCGCACAATAAACATTAGCTCTCAAAATTATTATTATGGAAAGGATTTTCCTCTTAATCTATGGGAATGCAGGGCAATTCTCATTATTGTCTACTAACAAAGCTTTCAAATGACACATTGCCAAGCAATTATTACCAATTGTCTGTAACATGAGTACTCGAAGGAGGAATTTTATATAACTAGGTAATGTCTATACATTAATCCAATGTGGGGTTAATTTTACTAAGAAGGTAATACTTAAAGAAAAACCTTAGTACTAAAAAAAGTGGGTTTTTTTTGGTAACTAAGTATGACATGACTAAATGCTGGTTAGGAGAAGTTCAGCCCCTGTGTCAGAGAGTCCCTATGATTTGTAAGCCCTTGTCAGATTTTTTTTTTTAATCATATTATTTTGAGAATTTCAATATTTAGAGATATATGATGTTTTGTGAATAGGATATCATAGCTCAGGGCCTGAAGGTTACTCTTTGAGGTTTAGCACTCTCTTTGTGGGCTTGCTTTCTTCATCATATGAGAAAGTATTTGCTATCAATGATGTTTCTTGGACAATTTTATTAAAAGCTGACTTGAGATCATAAATAATTATGGGGCCAAAAACACCAAAGCTTTAAAGAAAAGCTTATTATGTAATAACTCATAGACATCTTGACAGGAAAATGTCAACGAGCCACACACCATTTCCCTAATAACATGTAGAAAAACTAGACCGTACATGCTGGAGAGGTAGAAAAATTAATGTTTATCCTGGTCAAACAAAAACTTGATGCGGATAATTTCTCTCAAATCACAGCTATGAATGTCATACTCAGAAGTTAACTGTTCTAGTTGTGGAAAAACGAATCTGTCCACTTGAGGAAGGCTCCAGAGATGCTACCAACATGCCGGCAAAAGGGAACCTGAGTTTCCTAGTTTTTTCACTTCATCCATCTTCCTGCTCCTGCGCTTGGTGCCCAGAGTGCTGAGAGAATGGCCCAGGCTTCCTGAAATCCACAGTAAAGCAGTACCTCTGCACCATTGTCTTTTTCCTTCCTGCTCTTTGCTTCCTTGCTACATACCTTTCCACCGCAATTCTGCTTATCAGCAGCAATTGAAAACCAGCTAAGTTTTCCCATCCTTCTTTCCAAAATAAGTTTCCATCTGACACCCTTTTTGAGACGCCTTGCTCTAGGTGTAGTCCCTCTCCCTCCACTCATGCTGGAATTTCCCAATTTCCAGGATCTACTTCTGGCTGCAGAGACCTCTCCGGTCCTCTCTCTAACTCTCAAACACCCTAATCTAGCTCCAGACTCCTCCCCACATGGGTCCAAGGTCCACCCCTCACTTTCTAGAACCAGAATGTTCTCTCCCAGCCTTTCCCCAGGCCTGCTGCCTCTGTAACCACACCGTTCCTGTTTCCTAGGATAATCTCAGCTTTCTTCAAAACCTTGTCTGTCGTTCGATCCTTCCACCAGATTTCTCATGCTTGACTGCAAGATTTCTGGGTACAGGTGAGCCTTCCAAGCTTCATTGTAACTTAACTGAATGGACTTGTTGATCTCACAGCCAGTTGTTTTCTCCCCAGAAAGGACAGCAACTTGGAATTCCCCTTAGTAGTAGTGAGGAACTTTTTAACATGCCTCTACCCCTAGAGATTTGGATATAATTGATCTGTTTGGGATGTGGACCCTCTAATGGTTTCACAGCTTCTGGAGGAGGCCTGATGTGTGTGTGTTTAGTTTTGAGAATCAGTGCAAAGGCCTTCAACTTCCTCATGCTCTTTTCACCTAGTTCTCTTAAAGGGTTAGAGTTCACCTTAATTCCATGCAAATGGGAAGCAAAAGGGCTAGAGTTCACCTTGAATTTTTGACGATGCAGCAGCCCACCCTTAGTGAGATGAACACCCTCTGTTCTCAGCCTCACTTCACCCCAAAACAACAGGAACAGAATGTGCCTTCAGAGCTTTCCAAGAAAGTTGCTGGGAAAGTTGGCAATGTGTCTGGGTCTGGTAAACTGCCAAGGAGCATGTCTTAAAGACTAGAAGGGCCCAAGTTGAAAAAGAATCCAAGGCAGTCACACAGCTACTGACAATTGTTGATGAACTGTTACCTGCTCTGGAAACTCTGGCAATTAACCCTGGACATCACTCTCAGGCTTCTGTCCAGCATTTCCTTCTAACTTTGATTACTGAAGGCTGCAGCTGGCCTTCAAGGTCTTCTAGTCTGAAGGGACCATTCTACAGATGAGAAAACTGAGACCGAAAGAGATTATAATTTAATGGAGTTCCCACAGCTAAACAGCAAGAGAGGTAGGCGGGGCAACCCAGTCATCTCTGTGGGAGTCAAATCACTCTTATTTCTAACCACACCCATTCTCATCTACTTAGTAGTCTGCTTTGAAACCACCAATAATAGGACTATTGTCAATACACAAATTAGTAGTTTGGTGAATGCTAAGAGAAATGGACTTTTTTGACTTTTGTGAAAAAGCAAGTGCTCCAAGTAATTGGTGATTTGATATTAAGCTTAAAAAATATGGGAAATAAGGACTTCCCTGGTGGTCCAGTGGCTAAGACTCTACAAGGTCCTCAGTTGGGGAACTAGATCCCACAACCCGCAGCTAAGAGTTTGGACTCTTCAGCTGAAAACAATAATGGAAAAAAAGATCACCAGGCCACAATTAAAGGTTTCCCATTACAATTAAGACCTGGCACAGCCAAATTAATAAGTAAATGTATTTTTTAATGGGAAATAAATGAGGAACATGATTTTTTTATCTTGTGACACCTTTCTGTAACAGGATGATGTATTACCTCACAGAGGAATGAGTTTTGAAAGACAGTGTGGATTAATGCTTAGTTCTGGATCTGGCATCTAGTACCTTTTATCCCAATCCCAAAGAAAGGCAATGCCAAAGAATGCTCAAACTACTGCACAATTGCACTCATCTCACACTCTAGTAAAGTAATGCTCAAAATTCTCCAAGCCAGGCTTCAGCAATACATGAACCGTGAACTTCCAGATGTTCAAGCTGGTTTTAGAGAAGGCAGAGGAACCAGAGATCAAATTGCCAACATCTGCTGGATCATGGAAAAAGCAAGAGAGTTCCATAAAAACATCTATTTCTGCTTTCTTGACTATGCCAAAGTCTTTGACTGTGTGAATCGCAAAAAACTGTGGAAAATTCTGAAAGAGATGGGAATACCAGACCACCTGACCTGCCTCTTGAGAAACCTATATGCAGGTCAGGAAGCAACAGTTAGAACTGGACATGGAACAACAACAGACTGGTTCCAAGGAGTACGTCAAGGCTGTATATTGTCACCCTCCTTATTTAACTTATATGCAGAGTACATCATGAGAAACTCTGAGCTGGAAGAAGCACAAGCTGGAATCAAGATTGCCAGGAGAAATATCAGTAACCTCAGATATGCAGATGACACCACCCTATGGCAGAAAGTGAAGAGGAACTAAAAAGCCTCTTGATGAAAGTGAAAGAGGAGAGTGAAAATGTTGGCTTAGAGCTCAACATTCAGAAAACAAAGATCATGGCATCTGGTCCCATCACTTCATGGGAAATAGATGGGGAAACAGAAGAAACAGTGTCAGACTTTATTTTGGGGGGGCTCCAAAATCACTGCAGATGGTGACTACAGCCATGAAATTAAAAGACGCTTACTCCTTGGAAGAAAAGTTATGACCAACCTAGATAGCATATTGAAAAGCAGAGACATTATTTTGCCAACAAAGGTCCGTCTAGTCAAGGCTATGGTTTTTCCAGTGGTCATATATGGATGTGAGAGTTGGACTGTGAAGAAAGCTGAGCGCTGAAGAATTGATGCTTTTGAACTGTGGTGTTGGAGAAGACTCTTGAGAGTCCCTTGGACTGCAAGGAGATCCAACCAGTCCATTCTGAAGGAAATCAGCCCTGGGATTTCTTTGGAAAGAATGATGCTAAGGCTGTAACTCCAGTAGTTTGGCCACCTCATGCGAAGAGTTGACTCACTGGAAAAGACTCTGATGCTTGGAGCAATTGGAGGGGGGGGGGAGAGGAGAAGGGGAGGACAGAGGATGAGATGGCTGGATGGCATCACTGACTCTATGGACCTGAGTCTGAGTGAACTCCGGGATTTGGTGATGGACAGGGAGGCCTGGCATGCTGCAATTCATGGGGTCGCAAAGAATTGCACAGGACTGAGCGACTGAACTGAACTGAACTGAACAGGGGATAAGTGGTCATAGAAGCAGGAGAGGTTTCACAAAATCAGCACGCTGCAAAGCCACAGCACAGCGACATTCTCACTGTTTTCTTCCTGAACTGAGAGAGAAAGTTTTGCAATCTGCAGCTGTTGCATTGATTAGGGACTCAAATTTTCTTGCTAGTTTAACTGCACATTTTTCCCCCCATGAAAAGAAGTTGATCTTTACCTTTCAACCCCAAAGTTTATTCCTTAGGAAACAATGCCAACCAAGTGAGTGCAATTAGCCACATTTTATCTGTCAACTTGGAAAGGTGAAACAATCAAATAAGATAGGTAACAAGGTTTTTCTTGCATATTCAGGGTGGGAGAGTTAAGATACACATTTCTTTGGTCCTTGGTGCTTTTTTTTAAAGTAGAATGTAAGTGTAGTGCTTTTTACTGCCCTATCATTTTCTTCTGAACTGGAAAACAAATTCATTGCTGCTATCAAGGATGCCTCTCAGTGTGTATGTGTATCTGTGTATTACATATACACATTAAATTGAGTGCTGGCATACTCAAAAACCAAAAAAGAACTGGATATTTACACTGGCCAATACGTATACTGCCCATCAATGTTATTTGTCTCAAGAACTAATTTGCCAAGTGTGAAATTGTTATATTCTTTCAAGGAAGAGAAAGTTTTGAATTCTCTCTGTAGTTACTATAAAATACAGTAGCTGGACTTCCCTTGTGGCACAGTGGATAGAAATCTGCCTGCCAACGCAGAGGACACGGGTTCAATTCGAACCCTTGTCTTGGAAGATTGCCTATGCCGTGAAGGAACAAACTCACGTGCTACAAGTACTGAAGCACTCACACCCTAGAGCCACCCACTGCAACTAGTGAGCCTGCGTGCTACAGCTACCAAAGCCCAGGTGTCTAGAGTCTGTGCTCTGCAGCAAGAGAAGCCACCACAATGAGAAGCCTGAGCACTGCAAGGAAGAGTAGCCCGCATTCGCCGCAGCTAGAGAAAGCTGAGTCCTGCAACGAGGACCCAGTGCAGGCAGATAAATAGATAAAATCTTAAAAATGCAATAATTAACAAAAATACTCTTCATGTCTATTAAACTTTATTTTGCAGGAGAGAGAGGTATGACCCTCTTGGTAACAGAAACCAGTTTTAGCTAGTTTAAACAGAAGAGAATTCAGTCTGAGGACAAAATCTCATGAAGATACTAGAAACAGTGAATACAAGGTCATGAGACCACTCTTTATCTTTTATTTCTTTTTCCTTTTACTTCATTTATTTTTGAGACCTTTTCTCACAGTTTCTCAGGTCCTCCTGGTAGGTGAAATGTCCCCAAGTTTTATTTTCAGATTTATGTCTTATAGACCTAGCTGCCCAAAGAGAATATGAACCTTCACAGTCCCAGTTCCATATTTCTAAGGTTCATCTTGGACTGAAGGCTTATCCTTGGATCAACCATTTGTGACTATACGGACAGGTTTAAAACCAGTAGAATTGCTTCAGACAGTCACTTTTACAAGTAGGCTGAGAAGTTTAAGAACAGACTAGACAGCCAGCCAGTTAGATTTCTACTAAATGGCTTGTAATTCACCAAGTACTTAAAAAAAAAAAACTTTATTTGTTTATTTATTTTTGGTCATGCTGGGTCTTTGTTGCTGCATGGGCTTTTCTCTAGCTGCAGAGAGTGAGGGCTACTCTTCCTTGCAGTGCTCTGGATACTCCCTGCGGTAGCTTCTTTTGTTGTGGAGCATGGACTCTAGGGCACCCAGGCTTCAAGAGTTTTGGCACGTGGGCTGAGTTGTGGCTCCCAGGCTCTAGAGCCCAGGCTCAATAGTTGTAGCGTTCAAGTTTAGTTGCTTTGCTGCATGTGGGATCTTCCCAGATCAGAGTTTGAACCCACGTCTCCTGCACTGGCCAATAGACTCTTACTCCTGAGGCAGTTGGGAAGCCCTAACCAAGTACTTTTAATGATGACTGCATTTCACCCTCACACAATGACAGATGACACTCTACACAGTTTTTTTTTATAGCACTTATTACTTTGTAATCTTATTTTTGTTCTTCTAGTTTCCTCATTAATCTGTGAAATTTTGTTTTGTATTTTTCAATGCCTGACATTGGGGTGTTCAATAAATATTTGCTGAGAAAATGTATGACTAATTTTTGTTAAGCAGAACACAGATGAGACAACTGGGGTGCACTTAGATTAGTGAAGGGATGAAGATTCCCCCAGCTAATGAGTATGAAATCAGGTTCTGTAGCCTCAATCCATTTGCCACCCACCAGGCTGCTTCCTACAGTGAGTTATCCTCTTCTGTCTATGATGTCAACAACCGACATGAAAGGATTTAGTCTGATGGTTAGAATCATGAAAATAATAGAATTGAGATAGACATACAGTGAATTTTACAAGAATTTAATTTTACCCTCTTGGTGCATTGTTTAATAATAGTTTTCATCTAAATATAAAGAGTCTGTACTTTTCTCCTAAATGTTTACATGGAGAAAGACTACTTAGTCTATGCTTAGAATGGCAAAAATGATGGTTATTTTTTTTCTATTTTAGGTGTTTTATACCTGAAAATGATATTCGGCATGGCAGTCACTTCTGGAGAGGTGACCACTTCTCTCATAATTTTGGTGATGGTTTTTGTTTTTGTAAGAGAACTAGGGAACAAAGGGAGAAAGGAGGTGTTTCCTCCTGGCCCATGGTCCCTGTCCATTGTGGAAAATCTTCTTCAACTTGGAGACCATCCTTAACTTACATTCATGGAAATGAGGAAGAAATATGGAGATGTTTTTCTTATCAGACTTGGCATGGTGCCTGTCCTGGTGGTGAACGGGATGGAAATGGTGAAAGAAGTGCTACTCAAAAATGAAGAGCATTTTGCAGCCTTGACCTTTTCTTTCCTGGCACAATGAAGAGTCTTATGTTTTCAATGGGGAGAATTGGAAACTTCATAAGAAAATTGCTTTCGATGCTTTACAAACATTTTCTAAAGCAGAAACAAAGTCCTCCACCTGCTCTTGCTCTTGAGGAACATGTCATCAAGGAAGTCTCTGAGCTGGTAAAAGTCTTTACAGAATTGACTTCCAGGAGTGGCAGCTTTGAACCTAAAGGTGCTATTACCTGTGCTATGGCCAATGTTGTCTGTACCCTTTGCTTTGGCCAGAGATATGACCACAGTGATGAGGAGTTTCTTAGAATTGTTAAAACAGATGATGACTTACTCAAGGCCTCCAGCGCTGCAAATCCTGCTGATTTCATAGCATCTTTCTGATACCTTCCTTTGCAAACTATAAATGCTCCCCAGGAGTTTTATCATGCCCTGAATCAGGCATTTATTCTCTACTATTTATACTGTTCTCTCTATGTATTCTCTATCAGGCATGTTTATTGCTCTACATGTACCAGATCACCTTACATGCTAAGGTAAGGGTTTAAATGTAGGATGGGACAAGGGATTTGGTGAGAAGGAAAAAAATAAGTTGTGAAACGCATTGAGAACTCAGACAGTTGTATGTACTACCCTGGTTCTTTTACTGTAGTTTTTCTATAATGAACCTCACCCAAACCATTAATAAATGTGAAGTCCATTCAGAGAGATTATAGGGCAATATTACTTAGTTCTCATGTAGGGACCCAAAAAAAACTTTGAATTTTTTGAAATCTCAGAATTTCCGTACTGTGTAGATAAGGTGCATACTTGAAATATGAATCTGTCCTTGGCTGATAAATGGTGATCAACATGTAAATGGGTTCCCTGAAGAAATGACCCAACAATTTTGTTTCTCTAATTTTATCTCTGAAACTATGAGGTCTTTAAACTATCAGCATAGTTTTTTTTTTTTTTCAGAAAGTTCTTTTAATAATTATAAGGAATGTCCTATAGGAAGCTTCCAGTTTAGTCTCATATTCTTCTTGAGTTTCTTTCCTATGGAGACATGAACTTTGAGATCATAACACATGTAGAAATGTTTTCCAGATGACAGAAGCAAACCTTTTTGTGAGGCCATTGAAATGTTTTTGGCCCAATTTGATGGTCCACAAAAAGAAAATTTCTCTATCGAATTATGTAAGTACTAGAAAAAATCCTAGTTGTTAGGGAACTATTTCCTGAGAGTAAAGATTGGGTTGGGGGGGAACATGAAAAAGTGGATAACTGAACAAATGAAGAGAATGAGGACTTAAGTCCCATCTGATTAAAAGGAATGGGCAGAAAACAATCTGTATCAAGGTACCAGCTTGGAATTCTAGATCAGATACTGTAAATAAAATAGTTTGTTAAATTCATAAAATTTTTTTCCTACTCCCTAACCTATCCCAATCCCACCTCCTTTTGCATGGTGATTATAGTAAAATTCTTACAATAGGCTTGAAAACCTCTTATATTTATTGCTTAGCATTTTCTCTATAAGTTAACCTCTGATTTTTCTAAGTGTGCTTCCAGACATAGGCATACTCTTTATTGATTGGAAAAAGAAAAAAAAAACTTTTAAGAAGAAAATTGAGTTTGGTAACTTGCTTTTCTTCACTACACTCTTTTATGATTGAGCATTACCACTGACAAGCAAAATTATTTGCAAGATTTAAAATGATCTACTTATATTCTTTACATTCCTAAGTTAATTGGGTTCATTTCAAGTTACATGGTAACATGGCTCTTCCTGCACGAGAGTCATATGTGCTGTAAAATGTAAAAAGGGATGAATAATCATATTAAGGTTTGTGTCCTCAGGACCATATCCAAGATATCACCGATGCTCTGATTAATGCATGCCACAACAAATATGCTGTCACCAAAACCACCACCTTAAATGATGATGAAATTATTAGCACTGTGAATGCCCTTTTGGAGCTGGTATGTATGACTACTTATTAGTATTTAAGGTGAATGATAGTTAATCACAATTTTCTGTTTTCTGCTATAAAGTATTTCCCTCTTTTGATATTGGCCATTTACTACATCCCACTCCCAGTCCCTTTCCCAACCCACTGACATTTATTCTTAATCTGTTTAAGTACAGTTTTTTTTTTTTGTCTTATGTATTCTTATAAAATGGGCTTGATATTTTGATGTACTTGTGTATATTCTTATATTTATCATAAATTTTAATGTATGTAAATTACCATTGTTATTTGCATCTCCTTTTAACTTTTTTCATGAAACCCTATATTTTTAAGATCCAATCATGGTTGTCAGGTGTATTTCTAATTTGCTACTTCTAACAACTGCATAGTACTCCATGGTCTGTACCCTCCCCATATTTTACTAGTCGGTGTCTCAGTAATGCAGATATTGAATATCTTACCAATGCTAAGATGACCATCTTTGTGCATCAATTTTGTCTCCTTTTTCATTGTACTCTTATGTTATGAAGCAGAATTTCTGAGTCACATAATAAAAGGATTATTGAGTTTTTCATACAGATTATCAATATCCTTTTCAGGAAGATAATTTATATCGCCATCACACAATCATTCTTAACATGTCATAGTTTTTTTTTTTTTCTTCTTAAACCATTTTTACCTATTGATGGAAGCAATTTTCAGGTATTGAGGTCTGGGGAAGTTATCATGGTGGGCACATGATTTGGCTTCAGCTTTGTGCTCAAGTTTGGATAGGGCTTCCCAAGTGACTCAGCAGTAAACTATCCACCTCTGAATGCAGGAAACCTAAGAGACCCAGGTTCCATTCCTGGGTTGGGAAGATCCCTTGGAGGAGGGCACAGCAACCCATTCAGGTATTTTTGCCTGGGGAATCCCATGACAAAAGAGCCTGGTGGGCTACATACAGTCCGTAGAGTTGCAAAGATTTAGACATGACTGAAAAGACTTATTCACTTTGAAGATAGGGATAATATATCACCTCCTTCCTATGATACCAATTCTAGCACTCCTTCGAAGATGAAATTTCCTTCTCAGACACCATGTCATGCTGACTCACTGAAACCTTGAAGGATGTACCCCTCTCATGTTTGATGTTTGTTCTTTGTTCTGACAAAATATAAAACTGTGGTTCAGGAATCTGTAATGGAGCTGGACGGTCATTGTGGACATAGTTTCAGACACGTTCCTGCATCACTGAGAACTTGAATTTTCTGTGCTATATCAAACTCAAGGACATCACCAGCCGTTTTCAAAACAATATCTGCTAGTAGCTGCCAGCTACAAACTTATGGTCTGAAGGTTTCTTGTAACTAAGCAACTATTTCGGACCCTAGGCAATCCTTGCTTAACAACCACATTTACTTCTTGCCAACTCCAGCCATAATTCTTGACAGACACCTTATGTAACTTTGCAGTTTTTTCCTATACAAACTTTCCCCATTTTAATTCTGGGGAAACACAATTCAAGTGCTTCTTGAATCTGTCTCCTGGGCTACAGTCCTCAGTTTAGCTCAGATGAAACTCTGTTCTAGGGACTTCCCTGGCAGTCCAGTTGTCTGGTTGGAGAGCTAAGATCCCACATGCCTTGTGATATAATATTGTAACAAATTCAGTAAAGGCTTTAAAATGGTCCACATCAAAAATCTTTTTTTAAAAAAAGCTCTCTTCTATTCTTATTATAGACTGTTTATTATTTGTGCTGACACTATCACATTTATTATAGTTCTTATAGACATTAGACTGTAGAAAGCAAATTCCCTTAGTATAACAGCAACAACAGCAAAATTCCAAAGGTGTTTTAACAGTTTCATTTTAGGTGGACTACTCTTCAGACTTGTACTCTCCTTTCTTCTTTATGCCGTAGTTATTGGTGATTGGGTTCACTTTTTTCCTAGGATCTACATATTCGTGTTCCTGAATTTTCTTCGCAAACAGAGGCATTTGTTTGTTTATATTATTTTTCCTCATGCCAAAATAAATAATAGGTTGCTTAAGCCTTGATATAAAAAGAAAAGTTCATGATGATCAAAATCTGAATCCTGATATTTATCCAAATAGTCCTAGGTCTTGGATATAATGTTCATGGCTCTACAGTGTGCAAAATCAATGTCTTTTATGCAGCATTCATGATTTGTTTTGTTTTCTTTTAACAGCAAATAGAGACAGTGTATTCTGAATAGAATTCCATATTCTCGTAACATGCTGTACGATACTATAGACACCATTGTTGGCAAATCCATTTGGGCAATTTATTTTCAGGATAACTCCTTGCACTATGAAGTCATGTTAGAAATTTTATGGCATAAGAACTGTTGAATCTATTGGCTCACTACAAGAGATTGCCCTGTTCAAAAGATGTAAAACCAGGTCTTAAGAAGAGATGTTTTGGAAAGAGTTCTCTTTGCTCTGAAGCTAAATTTGGGTATATTTCTTGCACATGTTGTGATGCAAGGTTGTTTAGAGAACAAACAAATTCTGAAGTCCCAGTGCAGTGAAGCCACAAATTTGAATTAGAGACTCACTTTGCCTCTTGTGTGGTCCTGGTAAAATATGCAGCCATCTCTGCGCTGCATGTTTCTCATCTCTGCTGCTGCTGCTGCTGCTGCTGCTGCTGAGTCGCTTCAGTCGTGTCCGACTCTCTGTGACCCCACAGACAGCAGCCCACCAGGCTCCCCTGTCCCTGGGATTCTCCAGGCAGGAACACTGGAGTGAGTTGCCATTTCCTTCTCCAATGCATGAAAGTGAAAAGTGAAAGGCAAGTCGCTCAGTCATGTCCGACTCTTCACGACCCCATGGACTGCAGCCTACCAAGCGCCTCCATCCATGGTGGGGGGCGGGGGTGCCATTGCCTTCTCCTAGAGTGACACTAATTACAGCCCCCATTTCAAATGAAGGGCAATCAAGTGATCAGTATTTGGAATTATCACTGTTATTGTTGTCATCATCATCATGGAAACCTTAAATGTTATATTGATTTAACCATTCATTTTTGCTACTAGATTTTGTAAGATTTGGTAGAAAACACAAATAACATTTTTAATGTTGGCAATAGTGTTAATCACTCAGTCATGTCTGACTCTTTGCAACCCCATGAACTGTAGCCTGCCAGGCCCCTCTGTCCATGGAATTTTCCAGGCAAGAATACTGGAGTGGATAGGCATTTCCTTCTCCAGAGGATCTTCCCAACCCAGGGATCAACCCCTGTTCTCGTACATTGCTGGCCAAGTCTTTGCCATCTGAACCGTTAGGTCATCACTGAATTGAATTTACAATTAGAACAGTCTAGAAAAACTGTTTAATGTGATATTTCTGACTGTAGGTTTTCAAGAAAACTGATCACATTTTTTGATGTAAAATCATCCTTGATAAAAGATGAAGTTTTATATAGACCTTTTAACTTTAATTTTCATAATAAATGAAAAGCATCTTACCAATGTATAGATGATATCAAAAGTGAAGGCACCGTGTATAAAGAATGAATTTTTAAAATAAAATAACTACATTAAAAGTTAGTATTTCAAAAACTTGAATGTACTCAACCTTCCACTATGCACTTATACAAACTTGTGGCCTTGAAGCCAGGTAAGTCCAAGTTTACATCCCACCTGTCTCTTCTGAGTTGAGTCACCTTAAGCAAGGTCCATAAGGTCCTTAAGGCACAACTCTCTCCTCAGTGAAATGAGCATAGAACAGAATAAGCATTCAATAGCTATTTATGGTTTAAGATATTATTATTATATATAGATCATAGCCATTATAACAATGGTTTATTTTGTAGTGAGCTATTTCCAGTGTTTTAATTTGCCTTATAGTAATATCTGTACATTAAAATTTTTTAATTTTATTTTTTATTGTGGTTGCAAGCCCCTTAGATTAAATTTACTATCCTAAATATTTTTATGTGTACAATTCAGTAGTGTCATGTATATTCACATTGTTGTGCAACAAATTTTTAGAACTTTTTCGTCTTTTAAAACTATAATTCTGTGCCCATTAAACCCCAATTTGCCCTTCCCTCTCCTGCCAACCCTAAGCATCTAACTTTCTAATCTGTTTTTATGATTTTGATGACAATACCTCATATGAGTGGAATCACACAGTATTTTCCTTTTGTGACTAAGTTGTTTCACTTAACATAATGTCCTTGAGGTTCATCCGTATCATAGCTCCTTTTTAAGGCTACAAAATGTTCTATTGCATGTGTATACCACATTTTACTTATCCATTTGTCTATGAGTGGATGTGTGGATTGTTTCCATCTCTTGACTATTGTGAATAATGCTATGAACATAGATTTACATATCTTTTTAAGTCCATATTTTCAACTGTGTTGAGTTTATTTTGATTGGTCACATGGTAATTCTTTTTTAAATATTTNTACTTATCCATTTGTCTATGAGTGGATGTGTGGATTGTTTCCATCTCTTGACTATTGTGAATAATGCTACCATGAACATAGATTTACATATCTTTTTAAGTCCATATTTTCAACTGTGTTGAGTATATTTTGATTGGTCACATGGTAATTCTTTTTTAAATATTTTGAGAGCTCTTCATATTGTTTTCTGTAGTGATTTCATCATTTTACATTTCTATCAATACATGAGAGGTCCATGTTTTCTGTATTCTCACCAACATATGCTGTTTTCTGTTTTATTGATAGTGGCTATTCTAATGGGAAAGATATTAAGCCCATATTTTGAAGTAAACCTTAATTATAATAATTGTATTTGCAAATACAACTTAGAATTACATTTATAAATACAAATTACAAATACAATTGCATTTGTAAATAATAATTTTAAAATGTATTATAATTGTTAATGAGCAGTCTAATGTAGATTATTTTCCTTGGATTCTTTGTATCCAAATACAAAGTAAATTGAAATCTGNTTAATTATAATAATTGTATTTGCAAATACAACTTAGAATTACATTTATAAATACAAATTACAAATACAATTGCATTTGTAAATAATAATTTTAAAATGTATTATAATTGTTAATGAGCAGTCTAATGTAGATTATTTTCCTTGGATTCTTTGTATCCAAATACAAAGTAAATTGAAATCTGATTTTGCTAATACCTTTTTCCAATATACACTTTCTCTTTATTTTCAGGGTTTGAAATAATATCAACATGTATATTTTGGAGCTTTCTTTATTTGGTATACTATCCAGAAATTCAAGTCAAAAGTCAAGAAGAAATTGGTGACATGTTTTCAGATGAAAAATGTAATTATTATGAGTATATTTTCATTTTAAATTAAAATTAAAAAAAAATTTTTTCCCCCCGTCAGGTGGAAACATTGGGATGAAACCACCCAGATTTGAAGACAGCAAAATTTTACCCTACACAGAAGCTTTTATAAATGAAATATTCAGGCATACTTCCTTTCTCCCTTTTACTATTCCTCATTGGTAAGAATATGCTTCTCCTTTGGGACAACTTTTCCAAAAGTGGTGTGGGAGGAGTGTGGAATCTAAAGCATTAGAATGAATGAAGTTCTTTAAAATCTATATTATATTAGTATTATTTTAATATTTTATTTTATTTTGAAACTCTTTAATGAAATTTAAACTANCATACTTCCTTTCTCCCTTTTACTATTCCTCATTGGTAAGAATATGCTTCTCCTTTGGGACAACTTTTCCAAAAGTGGTGTGGGAGGAGTGTGGAATCTAAAGCATTAGAATGAATGAAGTTCTTTAAAATCTATATTATATTAGTATTATTTTAATATTTTATTTTATTTTGAAACTCTTTAATGAAATTTAAACTAGAGCAAGGGAAATTATGTGAATGTTTTCCATAACTAAATTATGATGCCGTTAACTTTCACCATATCTTTGCTAATTAAGGGGAGGGAAGAATATTGAAATTTGAAGCAATGGATAATTTATATTTGGCTATTAAGTGTCATACAGACTCACTTAACTTACCCCCATGAGCAGCCTTAGCCACTTGCTAATGTGATGTGGCTTCATTTTCAATAGCTAAGAATTTTGCTAGACAATAGATGGAGGAAGCTAGTGTTGCCACAAATAGATTGAACAGAGTATACATTTATAGGTGTTTGAAAGTTTACTAAACTTTATGCCAGACTCTCCAGCTCCCAAAGGCATGCCAGTATAGGCTAAGTAGATAAGCTTTATTAAATATGTATGTAAACAACTTAAGTTCTAGTAGTTCAAACTGTTTCTATTCCTTATAGTTAAAAAAATTAAACTCAGTGCTTTTTTCTCTTCCCATCTTTAAATAGTGAAAGTACGGGAATGTCTCTCACCGCATGCGGTAATTGGCACAGCAGAATGCAGTGGCCTCAGCCCAGGGACCTCAAAGGGGAAGATCACAGCTGAGCAGTCAAACCCAGACAGTTAGCCACTCAGTCCCCTGAATTTTGCCTCTCTAGTTTGCTCTCCATATTTCACATGTGATGCTCCCTATTCACAGTGATCTCTTTCTTGCAGATCCCCTTTCTGGTTGAAGCAGATTTCATCTTTAACTTAAATTAATAAAAAAGTGAACTGTTAGCTGCTGAGCCATGTCTGAGTCTTTGCGACCCTATGGACTATATAGCCCACCAGGCTCCTCTGTTCATGGAATTATTCAGGCAAGAATACAGGTGTGGTTTGCCATTTCCTTCTCCAAGAGATCTTCCTGACCGAGGGATCAAACCCAAGTCTCTTGCATTATAGGCAGATTCTTTACCATCTGAGCCATCAGGGAAGCCCCCCAAAAGGTCCTACATTTAAAGATGCAGCTCTTCTGTCCCAAAGGCTTCCATAGGGTGATTTTGGGTACTACATAAAAGAATACAATCCACAAGCTTTACTAATGAGGAACAGACAACAAATTTACTGCAGGCATTTGGGGTGAAATGAAAGTGATCATGTACTTTGGGATCCTGAAAACACATCTGAAGACCTCACTAATAGGAAGNCCATAGGGTGATTTTGGGTACTACATAAAAGAATACAATCCACAAGCTTTACTAATGAGGAACAGACAAATTTACCGCAGGCATTTGGGGTGAAATGAAAGTGATCATATACTTTGGGATCCTGAAAACACATCTGAGGACCTCATTAATAGGGAGAAACATATTTTAGAAAATAGGTATTCATTGTATTATTAAAAGTGAAGAAATGAAATAATATATAAACTAAAAAGATCAGATGCATTGGCCAATGAGAGTAGTGTGATATGACTCAAGAATTTTAGCATGAACATATTAATAAAAGGCATCTTATAGATATCATTTGGGACTAATCCATTCTATACTTGGATATTTACTATTTTCCATCTAAAAGGACAAGGGATCAAAAAGCAGAAAATAAGTTAAAATGAAATAGATTGAAGCAAAACAAATAGGACAATCTTAGGTAAAGGGGGCAAAATTTTTGCTATTAATTGTATCGTATGTACACACACACAAAGGTTAAACAGTACCCTAATAAGTATTTATTGGATATACACTCTTTAAAAGTTGTGTAGAAAGGCACTTNCCATAGGGTGATTTTGGGTACTACATAAAAGAATACAATCCACAAGCTTTACTAATGAGGAACAGACAACAAATTTACTGCAGGCATTTGGGGTGAAATGAAAGTGATCATGTACTTTGGGATCCTGAAAACACATCTGAAGACCTCACTAATAGGAAGAAACATATTTTAGAAAATAGGTATTCATTGTATTATTAAAAGTGAAGAAATGAAGTAATATATAAACTAAAAAGATCAGTTGCATTGGCCAATGAGAGTAGTGTGATATGACTCAAGAATTTTAGCACGAACATATTAATAAAAGGCATCTTATAGATATCATTTGGGACTAATACATTCTATACTTGGATATTTACTATTTTCCATCTAAAAGGACAAGGGATCAAAAAGCAGAAAATGAGTTAAAATGAAATAGATTGAAGCAAAATAAATAGGACAATCTTAGGTAAAGGGGGCAAAATTTTTGCTATTAATTGTATCGTATGTACACACACACGAAGGTTAAACAGTACCCTAATAAGTATTTATTGGATATACACTCTTTAAAAGTTGTGTAGAAAGGCACTTTTATATGGGAAGTTTTGGAAACATATATATAGAAAGAGAAACCCTACAATGAATGCATTAATATATTGAGTCCTCCTTTAGAATATATAATCACTCATATTTTCATGTTAGTGAAATNAAGGTTAAACAGTACCCTAATAAGTATTTATTGGATATACACTCTTTAAAAGTTGTGTAGAAAGGCACTTTTATATGGGAAGTTTTGGAAACATATATATAGAAAGAGAAACCCTACAATGAATGCATTAATATATTGAGTCCTCCTTTAGAATATATAATCACTCATATTTTCATGTTAGTGAAATCAACTTTTACATGCTAGGTTTCCAAAGAGTAGGAACATGTGCTTTTTTGTACGGATTAGAATTTGAGCAGCTGATTGCACAGAGGGAGTGACAGGAATGTACTGAGAAAGGCAAGTGGCTACACATAGGAACAGGTAATCCTTCCAACAAATAGATCCATCCCTTTCTTGGTCTTATCCTTTGTTGGGTTTTGAGAACATCCAATGAGTAATATCCATATTATTTGCCAAAGTTCAATACCAGCTACAAGATGAAAGGTCAGAGAGAGTTTCAAATGTTAACCTTCTAAATTAACAGAACTAGTTTGCACAGTTTGGCTGAGAGCAAGACTAAGGAGGCTTAGTCATAGTTTTCACCTGAATTAGATATACTTCTCCCCTCACACTCTGCTGAAATTGGACGACTGCAGTCTTCCTGGGAAGTATGAAACTGGCTCCTCAGCTTAGTCCATTAATAACTATAGATGAGATGTACCTTCTCTACAGGTTAGGTAATCAGAAGAGAGAATCCAGAAGTGGCTAAGACAATTGTGTCCAGTGACCGTTCTCAAACTTATCACATTGAAATGTCACTGAGAATGAGGGCCATTTTGGAAGTTAGGGAGTACCATATGGAAACATAACATGACAAGCTAAGCCATGCACAATCACAGAAGTATCAAGGGGAAAGGTGTATAGTATGCATAAAGAAGTCTGAGTATGAGACTAGAAAAATAAAATACTTGTTCTAGAAGCAACTTAGATCCTCCAGGTACAACTAATATCATTTCACAGCTGGGAAATGAAATCATAGAGTAGATATGAGACTTGCCCAACATCTCACTTAGAACAATATCTAGAATTCAGATTTCCTACTTCCAATTCCATTCCAATTCCTAGATACTTCTATCAAATACTAACTGATGTATGTTTTTTTAATCTATTAGTAAAAGACAAAAACATGCTGTATACAAAGAAAATTCTTTATAATTTCCTTAAAAGTTTCTGGTTGTAATTGCATGTCTACTTATGACCAACTCTGTCATAGAAATACTATGATGATTTTCTGGAAATTTTAGCTCATAGCAATGCCTTCAATGTATTAAATGCTCAATATGTCTAACAAATACAAAACAAAGAATAAATTAATAATTTGACAATAGGTATAAGATACATCTGGAGAAGGCAGTGGCACCCCACTCCAGTACTCTTGCCTGGAAAATCCCATGGATGGNTTTCATTCTTCTTAACCAAACTTCATCCCCTCTGTTTCTCTTGAAAGAAGTTGGAGAGAAATTCAGTTTTCTTTCCTCACAGATAATGGGAAGGATGAAATCTTAATACAAATTCATTCAGAATAAATCGAATTTTAAAAGTGGGCTCACAAGGAGAGATGTGAGCCAAGGGTTTCATGGGCTCACCCTCTACATGAGTAGGACCAGCCCATATTTGAAAAGTAGCCTGAAATTCCCCACTGGAGTATAAGCCACTAAGCAGGGGTTTGTTTTTTCTGTCTCTCTCTCTCTCTCTCTGTTTATTTGCTTTTTCCTCAACCCAAGCACCTAGGTCAGTGCCTGGAACTCTAAATATTTGTGAAGAAAATGCAGCTAGAGGCTTGCCCATATCAATTCCAGAAGGGCAGGCTGAGCTGAAAGTACTCAGGCAGTGAAAAATGAGACTGATGGGTGGTGATGGCAGTGGTGGGAATAATGAAGAGTACAACTAATATTTAGAGACCCCTACTGTGTTCTGGGGGCTTCCCTAGTGGCTCAGTGGTAAAGAATCCCCCTGCCAACCTGGGAGACAGAGGTTTGATCCCTGGGTCTGGAAAATCCCCTGGAGAAAGAAATGGCAGCCATCCCACTCCAGTATTCTTGCCTGAGAACCTCATGGGCAGAGGAGTCTGACAGGCTACAGTTCATGGTGTTGCAGGGAGTCAGACATGACTTAGCAGCTAAAACAACTGTGTGCTGGGTACAAAAAGCTCAGATATATCTACTCTGACCTCAAGAGTAATCCTACATAGTGGTGCTATCATAATCCCAGTTTTACTGATGAAGAAACTTACAGCCCAGTTGAGCAAATTACTTAAGATCACATTTTCAGCAGATAACAGAAGCAGGATTCACATCCAGTGCAAATCCTATTTAATATGCAAATCTGGTTTGATGAAAATTATATGCTCCATGTAGTGAAGGCTTGATGTTTCCAGCAAACTGATAAAGACTGCATTCTTTCTTTCTTTCTTTTTTTTTTGTGTGTGTGTTTTTTTTGTTTGTTTGTTTTTTGGCTTCCTTTGGCTACTCTACATGGCTTGCCAGATCTTAGTTCCCCTCCTGTGGGTCGAACCTGGTCCCCAGCAGCAAAAGCACCTAGTCCTAACCACTGGACTAAAAGGGAATTCCCAAGACTGCATTCTTATACACTCAGCCAGCCATATGTACAGTGCTCTGTATAGCTTCTCCCTCTTTACCCAAGACCTCATCTGACTGATGGCTTAGATGCTAGGCTTTTAGGGAGGGAAGTTATTATCCTGTGCTCCTAACAGCACCTTCACGATCTCTATAACCAGCAAAATGGTGGAATATACCGCATAGTCTGTCCCACTGGAAAGCTTATTGTCAGAGAGATGGATACATCTCTTCTCCACCCAATGATTACACTGGATAAACCTAAACATTTTTAAACCCACTATAAAAATAAATACAGTCAGTGTAAACTGAATGACGTTTATTTTCTGTTAGTACAACCCCAATTGTCTCAATTGTTCTAGTATCCTAAGAACTTGTGATTATATGGACTATTGAGTAATGAGCAAACAAGCTCAGTTAACACAGGTGCTAATAAAGAAATACTCTTTGTAAGAAGGCACTTGTTTAAGTTAAATGAGTATGTAATTCAAGACGATATTATGGGGAAATTATTCATGTTTAATCTAAAAGGTCACAAGTTCAAGCATGCACTGAGCAATGGAAAATATGAAAAGTGAATTGTATGTTGAAGCAGTGGGGGGAGGTCATCTGTTGTATCTATCTGTCCAACCCAGTAAACTATTGGTGAGCAGGACATTGTCACAGTGTTATCAGCTCTTTTAGTTATAAACAAGAACTTGGAAATGGAGATTTTCTTGTGGAATCTTCTGATTTTTAAATGTTAGCAGCAATGAATTACTTTTAAAAGGTTATGAGAGTAAAATGAAGTTTGTTGGAGGACTGACTATTATTTGTAAACCTCCAGGTCTACGATCTCCGGCGCAGAGAAAACAAATTTTTCTCCTAGGAAGATGGTGACATCTATAGACAAAGAGACCCAGTTCTTTATGAAGTCAGGTGAGTCTCTGATGTATGGCTTAGGATGTAGGTAATACACTATCATTAGTTGTAGATGCTACTGCTGCTTCTGGTAAGTCGCTTCAGTCTTGTCTGACTCTGTGCGACCCCACAGACGGCAGCCCACCAGGCTCCCCCATCCCCGGGATTCTCCAGGCATGAACATTGGAGTGGGTTGTCATTTCCTTCTCCAACGCATGAAAGTGAAAAGTGAAAGTGAAGTCGCTCAGTAGCGTCCAACTCGTAGCGACCCCATAGATTGCACCCCACCAGGCTCCTCCATCCATGGGATTTTCCAGGCAAGAGTACGGGAGTGGGGTGCCATTGCCTTCTCCAGTTGTAGATGAGCCTTATGCAATGCTTGTAACAAAAGGTGGAAGGAGGAGAGAGAACCAAATGTGGGCAACCCCCTCAATCAGAGTTGCTTTCAGGAGACCTGGCTCCTCTCTGTGATGATGCGAGAAGGTTATTTCCTAAATACAGTGAAAGAGCACCAGGGTGAGAGGTGTGGCCTCAATAGTTGAATCCTTCCCATCCCTTTTGCTTAAAGCCAAGGAGATTAAAATATTTATTACCTTTTATTTAACCACAATTTTGTAATATTCTATTGAGACTTTTGTGGAATTATTCATTTAAAATAATAAAAAATTAAAATACGTTTCATGTATTTTATTCACTATTTAATGAACCAGAAAACATTTTTGTGAGAAATAGGTATAATTGTACTGTTTTATGATAACTAAATCTGTCAACATATTAAAGGGAATAATGACATATATATCCACAATAATTATCTAATTATATACCTCCATAACTATATACATATACATTTGCATACTCAGTCATATCTAACTCTTTTCAACCCCTGGACTGTAGCCTGCCAGGTTCTCTGTCCATGGAATTTTCCAGGCAAGAATATTGGAGTGAGTTGCCGTTTTCTTTTCCAGGGGGATCTTCCCGACCCAAGGGTTGAATCCACATCTCCTGCGTTGGCAGGCAGATTCTTTACTGCTCCACCACCTGGGAAGCACCATACCCACACGCGCACACACACACACACACACACACACACACAGATATATATATATATATAACTTTATATACATTGTTCTGAACTTGTATGAAATACTTTATCCAAAGCAAAATTATTATGGAGAAGTTGGCAACAAAAGCAAAAGTGATAAAACGAATTCTTTAAAAATGTTTATTTTTGTCTATTTTCTACAAAACTATTTGAGATAATCCCAACTTACTTAGACCTGAGAGATTTCTGAATGAAAACAAGGAACTGAATGAAAGTCTTGTTGAGAAAGTGTTCATTTTTGGAATGGGAATCCAGAAGTGTCTCGGAGAAGAGGTTGCACGAAATGAAGTATTCGTTTTCATCACCACAGTTCTACAACAGCTCACACTGAAGAAATGCCCCGTGGTGGAGTGTGACCTGACACCCACGTATGGATAAGTCATGAAGCCAAAACCATACCAACTTCAAGCAGAGCCCCGTTCCATGGGTAGCTCCTGTTCTTAGATTCTCAGACCAGATGGAAGTTTTCTTGCTTAATTTAGAAAAATTTGGGGCTTCAAATTCACTTAGCAAGCAGTTTATTAATAAAATTCATCCCTCTAAGCTCAGTTCAGTGCGTTGTATGTCATCCTAGTGTAGTGGTTTTTTAAGTGTATGGTGTAGCCTGCCTCCTCATATGAGAGCTCTTATCTTATGAGGATATTTTAAGGTAATGAATTGTAATGTGATTCAAGGGTTTTAAACCCATGTCTCATGCGCTGGTGTCCCAAGTGTCACTGTGAGCAACAGAGAAGGGAGTGAACAAGCACTGGTGGATGGAGCAAGCCGGCAAGGGGCTTCTGTCTTCCTTCCCCTGTGCCAGCTTCAACAGACAAATGGACTGACATTAGTTTTCAACATTGGGGTCAGAATAAGAACAAAGTTCTGATGTTGAATATATTTCTTTCCACTGGACTAGGAACTAGGTACTCGAGAGGTCCAGAGAAGGGAGTTAAAGTTGCCCAGAGCAGCGGAGAACATTCCATGGGATAATAGTCGGGCTGTGCTAGATTTGGAGAGACAGGGGAAAGCATGTAAAGAGGGGATGTCTTCAAAATCCATTTTTATATTGGCTCTATGTTTTCTGGATTATGAATTTAACTTTACGGCAAATTGGTATTTTTACAATGTTTTCAGTTCCCTTTGATAATCTACTAAATATATATGTGTGTTAGTTTGCAAGGGCTCCTGCTGAAACAAAATATTAATACCACAATCTGAATGGCTTTAAGAACAGACATTTGTTTTCTCACAGTTTTGGAGGCTGGAAGTCTAAGAACAAGGCGCCGGCAGGATTGGTTCCTCCTGAAGGCTGTTTCTTGAGTCTGTAGATGGGCTGTCCTCACGTGGCCTTTGGTCTATGCCCACA
The DNA here is from genome assembly GCA_006410615.1 of Neotragus moschatus. Taxonomy (NCBI): domain Eukaryota; kingdom Metazoa; phylum Chordata; class Mammalia; order Artiodactyla; family Bovidae; genus Neotragus; species Neotragus moschatus. The sequence continues at coordinate 386,677 of SJYA01001185.1, forward strand.
CATTCCTGTGTCTCTCCTTTTTCTTGTTAAGGACAACAGTTAGATTCGATTAAAGCCTCATCCTAATAGCCTCATTTTAGCTTAGTTATACCCTTAAAGATCTTAACTCCAAATGTAGTTACATTCTGAGGTACTAGGGGTTGAGACTTCAACATAAGAATTTAAGGAGGAGATATAATTCAGACCTTAATAAAATGTTAGGAGGAAAAAAAAGATAGCAACTAAAACTTTTTCAGTATAGTACCCAGCACTGTGTGCTTCTTTAAATTGAAGTTGTTAATGAGCTAAGGCATACAAGGGACATAAAATAGACAGTGAAAAGCTACTTTAGACCGAAGGTTTAAGGGGAGTTGCAGTATAAAGGGCCTGAAATACAAGCAGGAAATGAGAGCATTATCTGGGGTCTAATTCAAATGCAGAGAGCACTTAGGGATAACAACCTAAGGCCATCTAGATAATGACCATCTTGACCAGGATGTCTCCATGGAAATGGAGAAAGTAAACAACTGACAGACCTGGAGGATTAAAATTAGGACTTCATCTTTCTTTTCCAAGTACTTATAAATTCAGCATTATTCTTCGAATAAACAAATTGGATGGCCTGTCCTTGTTTGTAAAAGCTTTTGAAATCGTTTGTATTATCCACGTGACAGTGTGTCAAATTGAAACTATTCTTACATTTTTTTCTGTAAGAAACTATCAAATCTGTGTATGCAATAATAGTGGGGATGACAGGAACACAATAAGAATCTTGCTATCTGTTTATCTGGTATTTTCTTTAAAGAATTGTGTTTATCGAACCTCTTGTTTTTGTTGTTTTTTTCAACAGTTAGCAAATGATTCATTTATTTTAACACATTGTGTTGTAAAATGCTAATTTCCACTTTGACTCTGCTCCTAAGGCATAATTAGTGTACTATTCCACTTTTGGAAAATTTGTGTTTGCAGTTTATGCAATTTTAGACACATGGATAAGACTAAAACTGGGAAAAGAAAGTTTAAAAGCAAAATGGAAATAGCTTTTCTTTGTCATTTAATATGTAACAATGAGCTATTTTTAACTATATGTATTTATCTGGAAATAGTCATTTATTTTATAAAAGTATAATTAGAAGCAACCCTGTACCACAATTTTATATTGAAGTAAATTAATTGAATAACTTAAATTTATGCTTTCAAATTTTGGTGCTGGAGAAGACTTGTGAGAGTCTCTTGGACTTCAAGGAGATCAAACCAGACAATCCTAAAGAAAATCAACCCTGATATTCATTGAAAGGACTGACACTGAAGCTGAAGCTCCAATACTTTGGCTACTTGATGCAAACAACAGACTCATTGAAAAAGATCCTGATGCTGGGAAAGACTGAAGGCAAATGGAGAAGGGGGCGGCAGAGGAAGAGATGGTTAGATAGCGTCACTGACTCAGTGGACATGAATTTGAGCAAATTCTGGGAGATGGTGAAGATCAGAGGAGCTGGAATGCTTCAGTCCATGGAGCTGTAAAGAACTGGACATGACATAGCGACTGAACAGCAACAAAATTAACATAAACCTTTTTAATCATCTGGAAACCTACATGCAGAATTCATTATGAGAGAGAGCAATTGATAACAAACGGATATCAGTGGCAATCCAAGATGAGTGAGATCTTTAAAGTCATTATATATGAAATAAAAAAGTAATAGAAATTAGATCTACAGCTACATGCATGTGCTTGCTCAGTTACTCACTTGTGCCCAACTCCTTGCAACCCCATGGACTGTAGCCGGCCAGGCTCCTCTGGCCATGGAATTTTCCCAGGCAAGAGTACTAGAGCGGGCTGCCATCTCCTGCTCCTGGGGACCTTCCCAACCCGGGGATTGAAACTGTGTCTCCTGTATTGGCAAGTAAATTCTGTGCCACTGCACACAAGTACAATATGGATACTTATAACTCTGTGCCTTTCTTGTATTAACAGCTACAGCCCCTTGAGGCTTTGGGTAACACCATGAATATGAAGATCAGAATAGAAACTATCCACTGAATGATCTGAGTGAAAGAGAATGTGTCTGGTCCCAAGTGTCTTTTAGGAAAGAAAACTTGCACCAAATTTTATAAAAACATGTATATATTCCTACATTGAAATTCTCTATTTCTTCCCAGNACATACACGCAATACTGTTGCCTTTATCTCTACCCCATGGATGAAAGCATGTTGCATGAATCAATTTTCCAGCTAAGTGTGATGACCAAGTTCTAAAATTCTCATTTTACTTAAAATCTTTCTGATGTTTTAAAATGCATTTAAATAAATAAATATAATTTATCTTTTCCAGACTTGATATTGACATTTCTAAGGGTCCTGCACTGGTCTATATTCATTTGATACACTCTTGATCAGTCCTCCATCCCTGACTCAATACCAGTTTTATTCATTATCTTATCAGTGATCTTCCCAACTCTGTGGAAGCTCTACAAATGCAGGACCAAAAGTATGCTTGGCTTCCATCATACCCTTAGTGTCCAGCACTGTTTGAGGCACATAGCGGACAATTGATAAATGGTTGTTTAGTGAATATAAGAATGAATTAGTGATTAAATAATGAATCTAGTAGAGGAGCCAGAAATGCTTTAGCAAAGGAAGTATCTGAAATTTTCTAGTATGCATAGTATTTCTCACATTTCTGCTCCTGTTTTGATTTCAATCTTGTTGCCTACATCTCCTCAATCTGAAAATCTGTTCAATTCTTTTACTCTTCTTTAAGCTATAATATCCAGGTTTCATCAAATATACCCTTAGTTCTTTTTTTTTTAAACTCACATTTTTATGGCATCAAACCCCAGCTGGATATTATTAGCCACCCCTATTTTCTCTCTGCAAGACCACTGTCAAAGTGCATCCTAGCACTTAAGAAACTTTCAAAAGTAACATCTCAAATGTGCTCCAAAAAGTCAGCGTTTCTCCAGCTCTGACCTCTTTATCTTGCCAGCACAGATAAATAAAGATAGGCAGCTGATCATGTCATTAACTTCACCATGAAACTGTGTACAAGGCCGTGTGTCTTTGCCTTTTAAAGTAAAATGCTGATTCAAGAATTAACGATTGGGAAATATGAAGATGTAGAAATAAAGAATAGCTGTTGGGCTAGGGAACTTGTAACAATTTAGATTATGATTCTGCCACATAGCAGAATTGCTGAACTCCTAGTTCCCTGAAAGATAGAGATAAAGGCTTGACACACATTCCTTCATTGTTTTTACAAGAAGCAGACCCCTTCCACCAGATGAAAACTGCTGACTGTGAGAATATAGACCCTAGATTGGGTGAAGCCAGAAAGTTGATGATGCTCTAAACCTCACCCTGGTGCCAACAAATCCAAGAACTGTCTGTGAGCTTTTCACACCCTGCTCCTTGAATGCTATAAAAAATGATGTCCTGTCCTCTACTACTTCAACCTAAAACTAGATTGTCCCTAGGACCTCATCTTGAACCAATTCCTTGCTGTCTTTTCTCCTTGTGGACAAGAGCAATTCTCTGACTCTCTATCTACTCCCTACATCCAACCACAATTCCTATAGGATCTGTAACTTGTGCTTTCTCTCTCTCTTTTTTTAAGTTAACCTAGCTAGATATTTTGGTGCCATTTATTTTCTCTCTAGTAAAGTCTTTGATTTCACTGGTTTTTGCTCTAATTTTTATTTCTTCTCTTCTGCTTAATTTGGATTTACCTTTCGTTCAGTTCATTCACTCAGTTGTGTCTGACTCTTTGTGACCCCAGGGATTGCAGCACACCAGGCTTCCCTGTCCATCATCAACTCTTGGAGCTTACTCAAACTCATATCCATCAAGTCAGTGATGCCATACAACCATCTCGTCTTCCGTCATCCCCTTCTCCAGCCTTCGATCTTTCCCAGCATCAAGGCCTTTTCAAATGAGTCAGTTCTTCGCATCAGGTGACCAACGTATTGGAGCTTCAGCTTCTGCCTCAGTACTTCCAGTGAATATTCAGGATTGATTTCTTTTAGGATTGACTGGTTTGATCTCCTTGCAGTCTAAGAGACTCTCAAGCATCTTCTCCAACACCACAGTTTGAAAGCATCTGTTCTTTGGTGCTCAGCTTTCTTTATAGTCCAACTCTCACATCCATACATGACTACTGGAAAAACCATAGCTTTGACTAGGTGGACCTTTGTTGGCAAACTAATGTCTCTGCTTTTTAATATGCTGTCTAGGTTGGTCATAGCTTTTCTTCCAAGGAGCAAGTGTCTTTTAATTTCATGGCTGCAGTCACCATCTGCAGTGATTTTGGAGCCCAGAAAAATAAAGTCTTGCACTGTTTCTATTGTTTTCCTATCTGTTTGCCATGAAGCGATGGGACCAGATGCCACGATCTTCGTTTTCTGAATGTTGAGTTTTAAGTCAACTTTTTCACTCTCCGCTTTCACTTTCATCAAGAGGCTCTTTAGTGCTTTGCTTCCTGCCATAAGGATGTTTTCTGCCATAAGGGTGGTGTCATCTACATATCTGAGGTTATTGATATTTCGCCTGGCAATATTGATTCCAGCTCATGCATTTCGCATGATGTACTCTGCATATAACTTAAATAAGCAAGGTGAAATATACAGCCTTGATGTACTCCTTTCCCTATTTGGAACCAGTCCACTGTTCCATGTCCAATTCTAACTGTTGTTTCCTGACCTGTATACAGATTTCTAAGGAGGCAGGTCAGATGGTCTGGTATTCCCATCTCTTTAAGAATTTTCCATACTTTGTTGTGATTTACACAGTCAAAGGCTTTGTTGTAGCCAATAAAGCAGAAGTAGATTTTTTCTGGAACTCTCCTGCTTTTCAATCATCCAATGGATGTTGGCAATTTGATCTCTGGTTCCTCTGCCTTTCCTAAAACCAGCTGGAACATCTGGAAGTTCATGGTTCATGTACTGTTGAAGCCTGGCTTGGAGGGTTTTGAACATTATTTTGCTAGTGTGTGAGATGAGTGCAATTGTGCTGTAGCTTGAGCATTCTTTGGCATTGCCTTTTCTTTGGGATTGGAATGAAAACTGACCTTTTCGAGTCCCATGGACACTGCTGAGTTTTCCAAATTTGCTGATTTATTGAGTGCAGCACTATCACAGCATTATTTTTTAGGATTTGAAATAGCTCAACTGGAATTCCATCACTTCCACTAATTTGTTCATAGTGATGCTTTCTAAGGCCCACTTGACTTCACATTCCAGGATGTCTGGCTGTATGTGAGTGATCAGACCATCATGGTTATATGGGTCATGAAGATCTTTTTGATATAGTTCTTCTGTGTATTCTTGTCACCTCTTCTGCTTCTGTTAGGTCCATGCCATTTCTGTCCTTTATTGAGCCCATCTTTGCATGAAATGTTCCCTTGGTATCTCTAATTTTCTTGAAGAGCTCTCTGGTCTTTCCCATTCTATTGTTTTCCTCTATTTCTTTGCATTGATCATTGAGGAAGGCTTTCTTATCTCTCCTTGCTATTCTTTGGAACTCTGCATCCAAATGGGCATATCTTTCCTTTTCTCCTTTGCCTTTCACTTCTCTTTTTTTCTCAGCTCTTTGTAAGGCCTCTTAGACAACCATTTTTCCTTTTTGCATTTCTTTTTCTTGGAGATGGTCTTGATTACTGCTTCCTGTACAAAGTCATGAACCTTCGCCCATGGTTCTTCAGACACTGTTATCAGATCTAATTCCTTGAATCTATTTGTCATTTCCACTGTATAATTGTAAGTTATTTGATTTAGGTCATACCTGAATGGTCTAGTGGTTTTCCCTACTTTCTTCTATTTAAGTCTGAATTTGGCAATATGGAGTTCATGATCTGAGCCACAGTCAGCTTCCAGTCTTGTTTTTGCTGATTGTATAGAGCTTCTCCAACTTTGGCTGAAAAGAATATAATCAGTCTGGTTTCAGTACTGACCATGGTGATGTCCATGTGTAGAGTCTTCTCTTGTGTTGCTGGAAGAGGATGTTTGCTATGATCAGTGTGTTCTCTTTGCAAAACTCTGTTACTGTTTGACCTGCTTCATTTTGTACTCCAAGGCCAAATTTGCCTGTTACTCCAGGTAGCTCTTGACTTCTTATTTTTTATACCAGTCCCCTATAATGAAAGGACATCTTTTTTGGGTGTTAGTTCTAGAAGGTCTTGTAAGTCTTCATAGAACTGTTCAACTTCAGCTTCTTCAGTATTACTGGTTGGAGCATAGGCTTGGATTACTGTGATACTGAATGATTTGCCTTAGAAACAAACAGAGATCATTGTGTCATTTTTGAGACTGGACCCAAGTACTACATTTCAGACTTGTTAACTATGAGGGCTAATCCATTTCTTCTAAGGGATTCCTGCCTACAGTAGTAGATATAATGGTCATCTGAGTTAAATTCACCCATTCCAGTCCATTTTAGTTCACTGTTTCCTAAAATGTCCTGGTTCACTCTTGCCATCACTGTTGACCACTTCCAATTTACCTTGTTCATGAACTTAACACTCCAGGTTCCTATGCAATATTGTTTTTACCTCATCAGACTTTGCTTCCATCACCAGTCACATCCACAACTGGGTGTTGTTTTTGCTTTGGCTCTATGCTGTCATTCTTTCTGGAGTTATTTCTCCACTGTTCTCCTGTGGTATATAGGGCACTTACTGACCTGGGGAGTTCATCTTTCAGTGCCCTATCTTTTTGCCTTTTCATACAGTTCAAGGGATTCTCAAGGCAAGAATACTGAAATGGTATTTACCTTAGAAAACTAGAAAAATAGGAGCAAAGTAAAGACTGCAAGGGAGCATTAAAAGTTGAGGGGCTCTGGAAAGCTGGTGGTGTGCAGTACATAAAAGTTCACCAAGTTTTAAAATTCAGCACCTTGGGAAGTGAGTTTAACACTGCTGGAGGACAAAACTTCACCTATCATCTTAGCAGTACTTGCTTAGCTTAGTGTCTGGAATGTTTTCAAAAGCCTTCAACACATACTCAGAAGAGTCACTCCCATTCAAATATTTATTGGCAAGGCACTTCATTGAGCCTCTGTGGGCCAGGGAATAGCATCATGTGAAAAGACTTTCCAAAGTCAAAATTGCTGCAGGCAGTGGAATGATTTACAAGATGATATCTCTTTGGTTAGCAATATTCTTACTCTACATATTTCTGAAAACTGGGAAATGAAGCCAAGTGACATGAAAACTGTTCTTTGCAGTAGAAGCAATAATTGCTTTGGGTTTGAAATAAGAATCAAAGGGGATGTTTTCCCCAGACTAATGGGCAAGATAGATATAAACCCAGATTAGTCTATGTATAGAAAGTCATTGCTTGTTTTTTAGTTAAGATTTGCATAAACTATTTACTCTACTTAAAGAAAATTAAGTACTCACTTCTTTTCCTCACAGCTTCTTGCTCTATACAACAAATGCAAATCTAATGAAGAATTTTTATTAAGATGTAACATCCATACAGAAAAGTACACAGAATATAAGTTTAACTTGGTGAATTTTTCCAAACTGAACACTGTCAGCATTCCAGAGCCCCTCAGCCTTTCATGCCCCCTTACAGTCTCCAATCTCTATGTTCCAAGAGTGACCTTTATCCTAAATTCTGGTGCTATCATTTGCTTTGGGCTTGTATGTTAAAGGAATCAAACAACATGTGCCCTTTTGTGCTTTACTTCTTTTGTAGCATATCATACTCTCAAGACTTATCCATGTTCTATTTGAAAGAATAATCAAGTTGTGTGTAGTATTTCATTCATCCTCTTTGTTCATTGCTATAGTGTCCCATTAGATGCTGCTGCTGCTGCTGCTAAGTCGCTTCAGTCGTGTCTGACTCTGTGTAGCCCCATAGATAGAAGCCCACTAGGCTCCCCCATCCCTGAGATTCTCCAGGCAAGAACACTGGAGTGGGTTGTCATTTCCTTCTCCAATGCATGAAAGTGAAAAGTGAAAGTGAAGTCGCTCAGTCGTGCCCGACTCTTAGCGACCCTATGGACTGCAGCCTACCAGGCTCCTCCATTCATGGGATTTTCCAGGCAAGAGTACTGGAGTGGGGTGCCATTGCCTTTTCCCCTCATTAGATGACTCTACCACAATTTATGAATGTATTCTGTAGACAGAAGCTACTTAGGTAATTTCTAGATTGAATCATTTTGAAAAGTGCTGCTATGAACATTATTGGGCACATTTTTTGGTGAATATATGTACACTTTTTTTGGCCCATGTATTGGAAGGACTGATTCTGAGGCTGAAACTCTAATACTTTGGCCAACTCATGTGAAGAGTTGACTCATTGGAAAAGACCCTGATGCTGGGAGGGATTGGGGCAGAAGGAGAAGGGGATGACAGAGGATGAGATGGCTGGATGGCGTCACCGACTTGATGCACATGAGTTTGGGTGAACTCCGGGAGTTGGTGATGGACAGGGAGGCCTGGCGTGCTGTGATTCATTGGGTCGCAAAGAGTCAGACACAACTGAGTGACTGAACTGAACTGAACCGAAATCTAGGACTGGAATTGCTGAGTCATAAACATCTGTTTGTTTAACTAAGAACTTCCCACTTAATTTTTCCTCATGATTGTACCAATTCACTCCCACCAGNCATTGGGTCGCAAAGAGTCAGACACAACTGAGTGACTGAACTGAACTGAACCGAAATCTAGGACTGGAATTGCTGAGTCATAAACATCTGTTTGTTTAACTAAGAACTTCCCACTTAATTTTTCCTCATGATTGTACCAATTCACTCCCACCAGCAAGGTAAAATAGTTTTCTGGTTTCAATTGTTGATAAATTTCAACTTTTCAACTGTTGATAAATTCTGTCTTATTTTCTGTATTTTTGTTTTAGCCACAGTGATGGAAAACATATCCTTATTAAAGAGACAGCTGGTCAGAAAAATCCCTGGGCCTGTTACCTTACATGAACTTCATTTTGGCAATATTAACTAGTTCATTCTCTCTTAATGAAATGAATCTAGGACAGATTGAGTGCATTCAGCCTCTGAAGTCCTTCAAAAGTGAATGATCACCCAACCCTCTGCCACCTTCCTCTAAACACAAATGATCTTAGCTCACAGTTACCAGGGCTCTTGAGAAAGCAGTTTTTGCCAAGACTGTTTTTTTTCTAGTTTTCTTAGGAAGAGATTCTACAGGCTTTCACTCATTAATCAAAACTATCTCTGCCTTTAAAATGTATCTCGGTTGTTATAACATCTATGTTTTATTTATAATTTCAGAGTAGTCTAGAAGAGGTTCTTTATATGTTTATGTTTTGGCATATGCCTTTTATACTTTTCAGAATTCTACTTTTCACTGAAACAGTTGGGAAAAAATATTATGCTCTCTCCTTCAACTTACATTTCTAGAATTCTTTTTTGGTCAACATTGTAAATCTGCTGACCTTTCCAAATTTTGTCTTTCTGACAAGAAAAGAAAATCTCAAAGAGAACATTTTGAGATTTCATTAATTATTTTCCAATGCTTTTGTGTTTGTTTTACTCTGTTCATACTGTTATCCAATTAATACTATCCAGCCTATTATTTACTTTAAAATAAAGGCTTGGAATAAATTTTCATATTTTTTGAGAAGACTCCCTTAATGAGAAAGGTACTCCTGGACAATAAAAATTTTAACTGTGAAATCCTGTCAATAATCTGAGAAAGTTTGAAATATCTTTCTCTTGTATATAGAGTTAGGTGATCCCATAATTCTACATGAAATTTATACAAAATGATCCTTCAGTAACTAGTCTCTAAGAAGAATAAAGCTTTTTCCATACTTAATTTACAAACCTATCTTTGAATTTGCCTCTTGATTTTGTTTATGGTAACTTTTGCCATGAAAATATAAGTGATTTTAAAATAGCCAAATATATCTAGTTTTATCTTTATCGTTTTTGAGATGTCTCTCATACTTAGGAAAGTCTTCTCCATCTCAGATTTATACCAATAGCCTTCTATAGTTCCTTCCAATATTTTTATTTTAAAAAGAAAAAGATCAGTGTCCAGTTCTGTTTTCTTCTGAATATAGTATATCTTTCCTTCTGATATACTGTATCAGCACCATTTGTTAAATTAAACCCACTTTCTCACTAAGTTAGATAAAAAGCACATATATACTTATCTTTCTGTGGATGCTCCACCATATCTGACTAATATATTTATATATAAATATTATATATTTTTGATTACAGTGACTTTATAATTATCTTTAGTTCAATTCAGTTCAGTCACTCAGTCGTGTCCGACTCTTTGTAACCCCATGAATCACAGAACGCCAGGCCTCCCTGTCCATCTCCAACTCCCAGAGTTCACTCAGACTCACATCCATTGAGTCAGTGATGCCATCCAGCCATCTCATCCTCTGTCGTCCCCTTCTCCTCCTGCCCNACAGTCAGCTCCTGGTCTTGTTTTTGTTGACTGTATAGAGCTTCTCCATCTTTGGCTGCAAAGAATATAATCAATCTGATTTTGGTGTTGACCATCTGGTGATGTCCATGTGTAGAGTCTTCTCTTGTGTTGTTGGAAGAGGTTGTGTGCTATGATCAGTGCATTTTCTTGGCAAAACTTTATTAGTCTTTGACCTGCTTTTTTCTGCTTTCCAAGGCCAAATTTGCCTGTTACTTCAGGTGTTTCTTGACTTCCTACTTTTGCATTACAATCCCATATAATGAAAAGGATATCTTTTTTGGGTGTTCTAAAAGGTCTTGTAGGTCTTCATAGAACCGTTCAACATCAGCTTCTTCAGTGTTACTGGTTGGGATACTGATTATCTTAGTATCTGAAATTCTCTCACTTTTTCTTAATTGTTTTTATTCAGTATTCAGAAATTTCTTGGCTTCTTTTAGAGACTTATCCTTTCAGTACACATTCCAGAATTATTTTATATAGTTTCATAGAAAAGTTCATTGAGATGGTAATTTGAAATGGATAAACATTTATGTGTTAATTTTAGATGCACCAACATTTCTATATTAGTTATTATTCCAGTTTATGTCCTTCATTTGGACTTAAAATTTTAATTTTTATGTCTTAAACCATTCTTGCTAGATTTAGGTCTAAGAATAAAATCTATTTCTCATTTCCACTGTATAATTATTCCACTGTATAATTATTGTTTTGTCCCTCTTATAAATCTATATTTTTTTCTACTTTAATTTTAAACATTATTGTTAGGACAGAGAAAAAGTTATAGAGTCTCATAAAGTATCCAATCAGAATTAATTTTGGGACTTTTTCAGGAGCTGCTGGGAGGAGATGCTTAAAATGAAAAATATCTTGTCATGAGGAACTTGGGAATCGACTCAACAGGAAGGAAAATAGAGTCTAGAGATGGAGACATAGTAGGTCCTAAAGCTAGTATTTGAATGCATGGAACAAACCATATCTGAAACCATTATCACTTGCTCTTTTCAATTTCTCAAGTCAATAATCTTACCCCACTTCTATTTGATTTTCACAAGTTTCAGTCAGTTGGATCTCTTTGCAACCCAAGGGACTCTCAAGAGTCTTCTCCAACACCACAGTTCAAAAGCTGTTTAAGTGGGTCTTATTTTTTTCTTTCCTATCAAATACAGGTACAGACATCATATTAAAAAGCAGAGACATTGCTTACCCAACAAAGGTTCATCTAGTGAAAGCTGTGGTTTTTCCAGTAATCATGTATGGATGTGAGAGTTGGACCATAAAGAAAGCTGAGTGCTGAAGAACTGATGCTTTTGAACAATGGTGTTGGAGAAGATTCTTGAGAGTCCCTTGGACTGCAAGGAGCTTCAACCAGTCCATCCTAAAGAAAATGAGTTCTGAATATTCATTGGAAGGACTGATGCTGAAGCTGAAACTCCAATACTTTGGCTACCTGATGCGAAGAAGTGACTCATTGGTAAATACCCTGATGCTGGGAAAGATTGAAGGTTGGAGGAGAAGGGGATGACAGAGGATGAGATGGTTGGATGGCATCACCAACTCGATGGACATGGGTTTGAGTAAACTCAGGGAGTTGGTAATGGATAGGGAAGCCTGGCGTGCTGCAGTCCATGGGGTCACAAAGAGTCGGACACGACTGAGTGACAACTGAACTGATAGACATTTGAACTGGACTCTTCCAGATGATTTTGATGCTGGGAATCTTCAGAAAAATGCCAACTAACACTCTAATACTATCATGGAAAAAATAATTTAATGGGAGTAGAGGTGAACTTGAGAGTTGTTGCGATAAAAGCAAGATTGTGTGATAAAATGTGATAAAACCACAATAAAGAGCCCAATAAAAACCACAATATAAACTGCATTAAAGAGCCCAATTTTAAGAGATACTGACTGATACAATAAAAAGTAGTGGGGTGGTGGTTTCCAAATGCAAAACTGTAAAAAAATAAAGCAAGTCAGTTGTGTGAAAGGATGATGAAGGGCACTTATGTTCTACTGTGTGTAAAATATAAATTGATATTTAATATTTCCTTTCTAATAGAGAGTTTAGAAATTCATTTGACAATCATTATTTTATTCAAGGTGCTTTTACTAATTGAAAACAAACATTAATTATATGTAGCATAATTATGTTCTTTTACTCAAAATATTGCTTGAACCTACTATTAAGTCATGAAGTTTCTTATGTACCCATCTTGCTTATCTGTCAGGCTAATTTCTTCATTACTGGCTTCCTTACAACCCATTCTTCAACTCTGATTTTTTGTTTCAGTTTTAAAGTCACTCTGAGACCAATCAATAGCTTTCAAATATTCGATCATGGTTGAGATTATATTTAGGGAAATCCTTTGCTTCCTGTTGAAAAATAGTTGAAGTTCAAGTAGAATTTGGACTGGCCATTTATCATTCAGGGTTTCAAAACACAATTTCTGTATCATTTGATGACTCACATATTCATTCTTTCATTTCACTCCACATATGTTTAGTTGGCTGTGACTATAATCCAGATGCTTTTCTAGACAGAACAGAAATTCCACCAGAAAATAGAAAAATATCTTGCTATCATGGAACTTAGATTCCAAATAAGAAAGAGCAAATAAATCTATACTGCTACTGCTACTGCTAAGTCATTTCAGTCATGTCCAACTCTATGCAACCCCATAGACAGCAGCCCACTACGCTCCATCTGTCCCTGGGATTCTCCAGGCAAGAATACTGGAATGGGGTGCCATTGCCTTCTCCAATGCATGAAAGTGAAAAGTGAAAGTGAAGTTGCTCAGTCGTGCCAACTCTTAGCAACCCCATGGACTGCAGCCCAACAGGCTCCTCCGTCCATGGGATTTTCAAGGCAAGAGTACTGGAGTGGGGTGCCACTGATGTCAAGTGGCGTTAAGTACTATGATTTAATTTGAAGTAAGGATAGAGAATGCTGGTGGAGAGAGCTAAGTGTGCCCTTTCATATAACAGTGAGGTGGCCTTTATGTAGATATTTAAGAAAAGCACATTTCAGACAAGTGAAGAGACTCTGAGACAAGAGGATGCTAGACAAAGAGTATGCTAAACATATTTAAAAGTAGTAGAAAAAAAGAGTTGGAGTAGAGTGAGGATCCAGGAGAGACAGAAAACAGGTGTGAGAGGCTGGATCATGAGAAACATATTTGTTTTGAAGGAGGAAACAGAACAGGCTGTATCTTGAAAGCAGAACTGCATCTTGGGCCGGATTGTGAACTTTGAGCTATATGTCCAATATCTACGGAAATGAAAAACCAACAGGAAAACCAGGCCCCGGGAAGAAAGAGCCCCAGGGCTCTCTGTCACACAAAAGAATACCCTAATTATCTGTGTAACTGAATAGAATCATATGTTCTATTATGCTTATTGGGGTATGACCACAGGCCTATTGATAATTGTCCACTGTTAACTACTTAGGCTTAAGGCATATGAATCACAGGTTAACTTTGATTGTACCTTTCTTTTCCTTTGTTCAGACTAGTTCCAGGGAATTTGGGGAAGTGGGTTTGGGCACATAACTTAAGGGATATAGGGTTTTCACAAAAACTGGTCAAGGTCCTTGGCTAAGAGGAGACTCTGCCTTGGGCCCACCGGTGTAATAAGCTGCTCTCCACTATCTGCATTGTCCTTCTGAGTGAGTCTGTTTCCCAGAACGCATGGCTACAACAGTTTCAGAAGGTTGCTCTTTTTGTGTTTGAGAATAGACTATAGAAGGGCAACTATAAGCTATTATATTATATACCTGCAAGATCATTACTAAGAAATGACATTAAATTCTTCAGTGTGGAGGTCGTTAATGACTTCGACAAGATCAGTGTAGAAAAATAAATTTTGTATTTCAAAAGATAGTTATACACTTTCTATAACACGCTCTTCTGGGCTTTCAGAAGGCAGTGGTCTCTAGGGCAAAACCACTACTATTGCAGTAACACGGAACAGAGAGATGATGGTGCTTGGACAGGGGAGTGTTTGTGAGACGTGGTAAAATGATACAATTTGGAAACTGAAGAGGAGAATTTGCTGGATGTGAAACAGAGGGCTTGCATCAGTGTTCCATCACAAAAGATATGGCATATTAAAGTATGGTAATCAGCAACGTGTTAACAAAGGAATTATTTTAAAAGAAGCAAGTAGGGTATAGAGGAACCCAAGGCATAGTGCAACGCCCTGGAGAATGAATATAAAAACTTGCGTTAAGTGAAATTTTAACAGAGCAGTCTTAAGGAGAGCACCCAGCTCAAAACTGCCCCGTGAGGATGTTGATGAAGGAATCAGTGCTTTGACTTCCCTCGCCTTCCCCACTCCAAACTTCAGCAAAGGCTCCCCACTCACTGAAACCAATTGCAAAACAAAGGGCAATCTTTATTTAGTTCCCATAAGTCCGTTTTCATTGTCACAAATTAGAGAGTGGAAGGATGGAGAATGAGTCTCCTGAGACAAATGGAAGATACCTAGGATGACTCTATACATTTGGCTTGAGTAACGAGAACTGCAAGGGGACCAGTGGGGTGTACATGCGTGTGGTGTTAAAAAAGGATTGATTGAAAAAAATCGAAGTAGAATTTTGGATAACAGTTTTAAGATGGCAATGTGACAATAAATATGAATTTTTAAAATACATGTCAGGAGTTCCCAGAAGAAATTAAAATTGAAGATATAATATTAGGAATTGTAAGCACATAGTTGGCATTTAAACCCCCAGAACTGGATTAAATCACCTGGGCAATGTGTATCCATGGAGAAGAGCTTATGAAAACAATCAACAGGAACCAGCAAAGGGGACAGCAAAAACTTTTTTTTTTCAAAAAGGAGGAAGTTGTTAGTTATGTCAAAAGTTGTTAGTAGCTAGAGCAAGATAATTGCTGAGAAATGATATCAGATTTTTCAGTGTAAAGGTTATTAATGACCTTGACAAGATTAGTGTAGATAAAAACTTTATGTCTTAATGGAAT
Source organism: Neotragus moschatus (assembly GCA_006410615.1). NCBI lineage: Eukaryota > Metazoa > Chordata > Mammalia > Artiodactyla > Bovidae > Neotragus > Neotragus moschatus. The sequence continues at coordinate 402,059 of SJYA01001185.1, forward strand.
CCCTTCTGGGTTCCCAGATTCTAACCCAGTTCATTGTCTTTGAGCCACTTTGCAACTCTTTGTAAATGAAGGTAATTGTTAGGTAACTTCTGACTTGTCTGGTAGTATTTAATTAACATTTTCTATCCAGTTTGGCTTACTTGGAAAAACCAGTTTTGTCTCTGTTTGCAGTTCATGTCAACATTCCTTTACTCCAAATAAATTTGGGCTGTTTTGATTTTCCTCTGAACTGATTATAACATTAGTCTGGTTCTATCACAAGAATAAAATAAATCCTTTCACGTGTATTCATTTTCTTATCTGTATGAAAATTATGATTTTTACCTTTTTCTGAAAATTATCGTTTAAAATTAGTTGGGTGTAGTGATGTGGGCCAAAAAATGGACTCAATGGTATTTAATAGAAATGGGGTTAAGGTAGTTGACTTTCTATCCAGAAAAACCTATTTTGGTAAAACACATTAAAAACTCCCAATGCTATATAACAGTTACTTTTTAAAAGCTCGGTGGGAAAGCAGAGGGCTTTCCTATAAAATGACGAAGACGCAGGGCGTGTCAGTATTAGATGTGCTCTTGGAACAGGAAATGAAGCTTGGGAGCAACGCTGAGTAAGGGGATACCAGTAAGGACCCTTGCATAATGCTGGGATTCTTCAAAAGGCAAACTCTCGAGGGAAAAAGGTGCCAATTTCATGGACAGGAGGGCCTGGCAGGCTACACCCATGGGGTCCCCAAGAGTCAGACACGACTGAGCATGCACGCACACTCACCATTAAAGCGGAGATGGTGAAAGTACTTGCCTGCTTTGGCCTTAGCTTTAGTGGAGGTAGGATGAAAGAGGAAAAACTACCCCCTGAGAATTCTAACCACAAGCTAGCACACATCTTGTTTGTTTGAAGAACTGAAAGAAGGCAGATTCAAAGAGAATGGAATGCACTAAATAAACAATAGTGTGACCCAAGGTATGCCCTTGCCTAGTTTGATGACTCTCACCTATTTGTTACCCTAATGTAGAATGTTGCCAAGGATAACTTCTCTATTTCAGCGGATAACTTAGCCATGAGGGTGTCTCTTGATTCACGTTATGAAAACCCAAACACGATTCTTTTGTTGCAGTACAACACATACAGGTAACAAGGTGATTAAAATCTACAGATTCCAACCTTCTGATCCCCTTTTCACAAAAACTGATTTGTTATGAAATAATATTTACTGGAGTTTTTATTTTATCTTTTGATCCTCCAATTAAAATAATTATCCAAGCAAGAACATTAAAATAAAATTAAAAAGAACTGTTCTCATATAATTTCCTCTTCTCTCCTCACATTTTTTATTTTCTTTGAAACCAACACTATTTTTTCCTTGGCTGAGATGGACAGTTAGTTAAAATGATAGTTCCTAGGGAAAAAAAAAAATCTCAGAATGAGAACATAAATTTGAACTAAATTATAAATATCACCTTAGTCCAAAATCTCAGAAGGAGCATATATTTTAAGAATAACCTTAGACCTTTCTCTGGGCTCCAACCTCATGATAATTTAGTTTTAATCTTCTTAGGTCCTCTCTCATTCACAACCATCTGATGAAACACGAAGCATGTGTTTCAAAGGGGAAGTCCTTTGGTCTTCGTACCCATTTGGTTACGTCTAGATGCCTAGTCTTAGCTCATACAGGTTACTGAAATCTGAGAGTCTTGGGTTTCTCTGTTCTATCTGGAAGCCCAGCAAATTTGGTCTGAACTTCAGTCTCTTAAACATACCATGAAGCCATTGATTCCCACCCAACTAAAAACTTTTCTCACCTCGTGGGATGCTGTGAGGAAGCCAGCTGTAGGCTCTAACTGGGAACTTCCAGCTCTCCTTTTGCATCCTCAGCTTCAGGAGGACACCTCCCTTTCCCTCTTCTTTTTTTCCAGGAGGTACTTTTCTCCCTTTCACTTCCTGGGCATAATCTCTTCAAGTATTGGGAAGACAATTATTCTTTGTGTCATACAGAAAAACCTCCTATGAGATAAGAGAGCATGAAGGGACTGACCAAGGGACTGACCACTTTTTCAGAGTGGATGAGAGTGGGATAAAGTGCAAGAACAAAGCACAAATTAACATCTCAATGACTTATATTATCACTTATACTGCCTCACACTTTGTGGGAGTCCCCTCCCCTCATAACCTGAAGTACCTGTAAAAGAAGGAAAGGACTGTCACTAATCACGCCATTCAATTCTTGGGTAACCAAAGGAAAGCCCTAAACCTCCATCAGTCACCTAGTCCTTATAATCTGATTACAATCATCATTTTCTTTATTCCTCAAATTTGAAGCCAGAAGGAGGAAGGAAGTTTAAGTTACAAATGTCACCACCCATTTATTTAAAAGTCATGTCATTCTGCGTATGCAAATGCATTGTATTCACTTGCAATCTACCTAACTCCATTTACACTAGCTATACCCTTCAGGATATCAAAGAAGTGCAATAATCTTTTAACTGCCCATGGGCAGGTGAGACTGAAGTGAAAAGATTTTGCCAGGAGTAACAGATGAATGTTGATTTAAGTAGGGCTTCTCAGGTGGTTCAGTTGGTAAAGAATCCTCTGCCTGCAATGCAGGAGACGCGGGTTCGATCTCTGGATTTGGAAGATTCCCCTGGAGGAGGGCATGGCAACCCACTCCATTTCTCTTGCCTGGAGAATCCTATGGACAGAAGAGTCTGGTGGGTTACAGTCAATCAGATCACAAAGAATCAGATAGGACTGAAGCAATTTAGCACACAAGACTTTAGTAAGAGACCAATGGAGATTATGTTTATTTTTTATAAATGGCTTGTCAAATATTCATTCATCATTAAACTGACAAAGAAAGATAAACCCATTTGAATGCAGAGTTCCAAAGAATAGCAAGGAGAGATAAGACAGACTTCCTCAGTGATCACTGCAAAGCAACAGAGGAAAAAAATAGAATGGGAAAGAAACAATAGAATGGGAAAGACTAGAGATCTCTTCTGGAGAAGGAAATGGCAACCCACTCCGGTATTCTTGCCTGGAGAATCCTAGGGATGGAGGAGCCTGGAGGGCTGCCATCTATGGGGTTGCACAGAGTTGGGCACGACTGAAGCTACTTAGAAGCAGCAGCAGCAGCAGAGACTGCTTCAAGAAAATTAGAGATACCAAGGGAATATTTCATGCAAAGATGGGCTCAATAAAGGACAGAAATGGTATGGACCTAACAGAAGCAGAAGATATTAAAAAGAAGTGGCAAGAATATACAGAAGAACTGTACAAAAAAGATCTTCATGACCAAGATAATCACGATGGTGTGATCACTCACCTAGAGCCAGACATCCTGGAAGGTGAAGTCAAGTGGGCCTTAGGAAGCCTCACTATGAACAAAGCTAGTGGAGGTGATGGAATTCCAGTAGAGCTATTTCAAATCCTGAAAGATGATGCTGTGAAAGTGCTGCACTCAATATCCCAGCAAATTTGGAAAACTCAGCGGTGGCCACAGGACTGGAAAAGGTCAGTTTTCATTCCAATCCCAAAGAAAGGCAATGCCAAAGAATGCTCAAACTACCCCACAATTGCACTCATCTCACATGCAAGTAAAGTAATGCTCAAA
>SJYA01001185.1:416554-466115 GCA_006410615.1 Neotragus moschatus
TGTATGGTTGTGAGAGTTGGACTGTGAAGAGGGCTGAGTGCCGAAGAATTGATGCTTTTGAACTGTGGTGTTGGAGAAGACTCTTGAGAGTCCCTTGGACTGCAAGGAGATTCAACCAGTCCATTCTGAAGGAGATCAGCCCTGGGATTTCTTTGGAAAGAATGATGCTAAGGCTGAAACTCCAGTACTTTGGCCACCTCATGCAAAGAGTTGACTCATTGGAAAAGACTTTGATGCTGGGAAGGATTGGGAGCAGGAGAAGAAGGGGACGACAGAGGATGAGATGGCTGGATGGCATCACTGACTCGATGGGCGTGAGTCTGAGTGAACTCCGGGAGTTGGTGATGGACGGGGAGGCCTGGCGTGCTGTGATTCATGGGGTCGCAAAGAGTCAGACACGACTGAGCGACTGAACTGAGCTGAACTATAGATTAGAGCTGAAATAAAATGTTATTGTTTAGTAATAATTCAGCATTAATACTGGTTGTCATTCTGCTTGCCTCTATTCTAAAATGACAGGAGCAAGTGAGATGGATGACCAAGCTAAGCTGTACCTAGACTCATGATTCATAGAAACTGAGATATTATAGTACATAGTTTTAATCAATTGAGCTTGTGGTAACTTGTTAAAAAGTACTAGAAAATTAATATGCCTTGTATATCAATTCAATTTTAAAACATCAAAACAGCATGATGAGGAAATGCAGATAAGGAACATTTAAGAGTGATGAAGCTTCTATATCATATCATGATCATGGTATAGATTATACAAGTATATGTATTTGTTAAAACTCATTGAACTGTAACACTTATTGGTTCATTTCAGCGAAATTATACCACAATAAAGCTGACTAATGAAAATAGTGTCTGGTTATAGTAAAACATTCTATATATATATACATGTGAATGGATAAAATTTTACTGAAAGTCAATTTTATTCTTAAAATAATTTGCAAATTTAGGAAAAAATTATTTTCTATAATAGACCATATGAACCAGTGTATAAACAGGCATGTAACACACAGTATGGATTTTGAAAGTGTACAATGCATGTTAGTAATTATTAATCTCATGTGTCTGTGATGGTGAGTTGATGTGTAATAAATAATTTGAAGAGATGGCCCTTTCAATGCAACCCAATGTTGTTTTCTTTAGGTTTTGAGGATTCACACGAGTTTTTAGTCATTCTAAAATTTCTGAAAAGGTTTATCACAGAGTGATCCATTACAATTTAGAAAGTCACAAAGACATTGAGAATTCTAACAGTACATTTTGATGCTAGAATTAATGCAGTCTGAGTAACAACAGAAAGCATATTGTGTTAAGTAAAATAGGTTTACAAATGGGGGGGGNCTATACACTAATAATGAGAAAGTAGAAAAAGAAATTAAGGAAACAATCCCATTCACCATTGCAACGAAAAGAATTAAGTACTTAGGAATATATCTACCTAAAGAAACTAAAGACCTATATATAGAAAACTATAAAACTCTGATGAAGGAAATCAAAGAGGACACTAATATCATGACTTTTTAAAGCAAAATATTGTTCACATTAACTCTGAGAACAAACTTTATCATTAAGCTGGCATTAACCTATCCAACTTTATTGACAAGAGAAAACAAAACAAAACAGGCATAAAATTTGAAACACCATTGTGACAAACGTTTATTAAGACATTCATATTAATGATAGGATACTTTATAAATATATATAAACTTCATAGTGGCCATCATAACTCCAGCATCTGTTTTTAGTAGGCTTTCAAGGCTTAAGATATCAATCCAACATCTTGCCTTTAGCATTTGAAAGCTAATTAGTGGCTTCAATTAAAGGCCAATGAGGGACTTATACCATACAACTCACACAGAAATAAAACCTATGATTATTCCAATGTTATAATCAACTGTACTACAGATACAAAAACCTCTGAATGAGGTAAAAAACACAAGNAGTAGGCTTTCAAGGCTTAAGATATCAATCCAACATCTTGCCTTTAGCATTTGAAAGCTAATTAGTGGCTTCAATTAAAGGCCAATGAGGGACTTATACCATACAACTCACACAGAAATAAAACCTATGATTATTCCAATGTTATAATCAACTGTACTACAGATACAAAAACCTCTGAATGAGGTAAAAAACACAAGGAAAAGTCTATGTTAAAATGTTACCATGTCACCTTTTACCATGTTATGAGGCATCCTTTCAAATAAGTCATTAGCAAATAGTACTATGTCAACATGTTGTAAAAAAAAAACAACAGCAATAAAATTACTTATAAAAAGCAAAGAATCCTGTATGAAATACCATATACTTTAAATTTTGAGACGTGCATTTTGAAAATATTTCTTAATGTTCCAGAAATTTGTGTGAAATGGCTTAAAACTATAAAAATTGAAGGGGTCATTGCTGTTGTAGTTAAATCTTTTCAAGTAACTGGGTGCTCATTTGAGGGGAGAAAAACAGCTGTAAGAACAACCTTATAAAACACAATATCAGACTTTTAAAGACTATTTGGAAAACGTTTCACAGAAAGTTTCTACCTGTACTCTAAACAGGTAACAAACAGAAAGGGTAAATATAAAAAAGAACATTTTATTAACTAAAGTATCCCAAGAGGATAGCCAATATTAACTTAATAGATAAGTGTGGAATGAATGGATATGTAATCAAGTATAGTGTTTTAAGTCTTAAAAATATCTTGAAAAATTTTGTATTTTCAACCATATTTCTAAGATACTTTTCCACTATATTTATTCCCTGAACCTTGGCTATCTATAAGAATCGTGAAAGAAAAATATACACCATATTTATGGTTGAGTCTTGTCTTCTAGAGATAAAGTCATTCTTCCGTAAAGAACACATAATTATTTTAAATAATGGTCTAAATGTTAGTGGTGTATCACCATAAATTTTAGTTGTATAAACTAGAAATTCTACAGTGTATAAAATTTTTGCAGTGACAAGATTTTAAGCAATTAATGTTACAACCAGTGGGAGTCATATTTTTATATTTCCTCTAAATCACAATGTATAATGACAGCTGATATTTTATTAATAAAAATCATTTGTTCAAATGACTTCAGCCAGCCATCATCTTGTTTAATTTGCTCTGATGCTATCAAACATCACTGCTTTAAAAAAGTGTGGAATGAGAGTAGGGATTTGAGGTGATAAAAATAAGTTAAATGAAAACTCATGTTTATAACTACATGCTATTTTATTTTTTGTCATAAAATTAATTCTCTTCCAAGACTTGCAAACTCAAAAGTTAAGTGTTTCTCATAACATTTCATGGGTTTCTTGAGCTTTGAACCTAGCTTACTAACTCATTAACTTTCAGGTCATCTTGAAATATTTCTTATGGAATCCATGTTGATTTATCAGGTACGATAAAGTTTTAAAAAACAAGTAAATATTTTAGGGGTACTATATACATTTATGGGAACACTATTGAATAATAATGAGATTACTTTCATGAAACTTCTACCTCTTTTAAAGTTCATGTTATATATTGTAACAGAAATAAATATGTACAGTTCCAAGACAGAAAACATTCATAACAGTTAAGGTTATAACTAGGATGCTACTTACAGATGAGAATATTTCAAAGAAGTAAATCTGAAAAGGCTGTGATAGTAAGAATAAAATAAATATTCATTACACTGAAAAGAATTTTAAAAATTGAATATAGCAAAGGAACTAACGGCAGTTTGTAAAATAACTAATGATTAAGTTTCACTACTGAAAATCAATAATAACATTAGTAAGTGAAGATCAGTTATAACACCAATCATGGTAGGGGGCTGCGGGAAGAAGAGAAAGCAAATGAAATGTCCTCTCAGTCTTTCTGTAGTCTTAAAGGATAATCTTGACTAAGAAGATTACTGTTTTTGGCTTGGGTGGCTCCATCATTCTGATTTTGTCCATTCCAACTGGAAATAAACATAATTGTGTGTTTGGTTTTTTTTTTCTTTCTTAGATCTAATGCAGACAAGTCATCGTATTGAGATAAAAGGGGTTATTGTTTCCCTTTTAATCAAAAGAAGGTCTGTTTAAGACATATACTTCTTACATATAAATTTTATCAAATTTTTTTCTAAATAAAAAGAGTGAAAAGAAAATGTCTTTCATGTAAAGTTAGGTTTAGGAAGCATTTTGTTTTACCTGAAAAATAAATTTAGATGCTAGATTGTGAACCCAGTGGGACATCATGGCTGAGTTTTCATCAAGGGTGTTTTATGTACCTGCTGTGTGTCTGATTCTAAGCTACCAGATGCTGGAAAGAATGGAAAATAAAAACTCTAGTCTTAGGCAACTAACTCCTTATTTCAAGCCTAAGAAAACATGTGTAGTGTGTATGTTTGTGTGTGTGTGTGTGTGTGTGTGAGTTATTAATATAATCAGTGATTTGGTAGAACTCTACATTAAAACATACACATCTGACTATTTTCTACAAAAATCAGAAAGAATAGATTTCACTTTCAAAGATATGGGTTTGAAGATTCTCAAGCTGTGGTACAGTATGAATTTAGTCACTTATCCAGATAATGTGCTTTACCTAACAGCCGGAACCTACCTCTCAACATGACATTGTGAAGTGATTTTTCAAAAGTCCTTTGAGAGAGAGAGAAAAAAAAAAAAGATCTGTAAAAGAAAATAGCATATATATATTTGGATAGCCATGAAATAAATGCCTTCAAATGTATTGCTTATGGAATCAAGCAATGTGATGGTTTTAATTTTTCTTAATACACTGTTCTGCATTACAAATTCAAATATCAGAAAGACAGTTACTTAAAGGCCAAAAATTAATGCTGTTAAAAATTATTTTGGTTACTTTAAGTCATGAGAAAGGATGACATTTCCAAGCTTGTCCATTCTGTCTTGTCCAAATCCCAAGAAATCATCTTTCATGGGGACACTGCTGCATTGGGATGACCATGTGCAAGTTTCACATTTTTCTGGGCTTTTTCCAGTTCCACTCTGATTCCTTGCAGTTCACGGGCAGCTGAAATACAAGGAAGAATAAGGTTGAATCTTCCCAGAAAGTATCATTAAAATCACTGCAGCTATTTCATTAATGAAAAACTAGAAAAATGTGCTGATGGGAGAGTATCTGGTAGAGTTTAGATTGTGGTGAGGGGAAAAAAGAAGCGAAATGCCAAACATGTGAATTAACATAATTAAAGATTGTAATAAATACCACTAAAGAAGTAAATAGGGCGCTGTGGTAATGAGGTTTGATTATGTAAAGCTGGTTAGAGACGATATTCCAGAGCGGATGGGTTTGAGGTGTATCTTGAAGAGTGGAGAGAAGCTGACCTCAATGACAAGGAGAGGCTTGGAACTCCTGATACACTAGGGGCTTCTTCACACTCCCCTTCATGGTGTTCCGTGAGTACAGAACGAGTGTTCCACTTCTACCCATACATTCTTATGCTTTAGTACTCAACTCAGGCACTTACCTGCTCAGAAGTTATTCCTGAATCTGTCTTTGCTATTCTTCTCCAGGATGTGTTAGATACAGTTTCTTATTGCTGCCCTAATAATCCACAAATATCTGCCTTACCACACTCCCCCTATTGCACTGAAATTATATGTCCTCATGCTGTCACTCTTATTCCATTTTATAATCCTGGAATCTAGCACTTTGCCTCATAAATTGTGACTGAAAAAAATGAGAGTTTATTATTCACAAAAATTGCAAATAAAACTTTGAACCATGACAGAACAATGAGTGATACAATAAAAGCTTCTAACTGAGACTCTACCAGGCCCAAACTTTGAATTAGAAAGTACAGTTTCCAACTTACCTTTTCTCTCTCCCGTTTTTCTTTTTCTTTGTTTGCTTGTTGAAGCAAATGCTCTTTCCTTCAATAAACCTATCATTTTTCTTCACCAGAGCCTATGTACATTGGAAGAAGCTAAGGGGGAAAAGGCAGAGCAGTAGATTTTCCATTATTAAACATTGTTATCTTTTTATATATGCTTATTTTTGAGACAGAAAAAGAAACTTAAAATCAATTATAGTCTCAAAAAATTTTAAGTGAATTTCTAGGGGATCTTATTAAAATCATGTCTGCCTGCTATTTAAAATGATCTATTAAATCATCCCATAATCTAGAACTAAGGTTGAAAGCTTTAATTCAAGTTTTGTTAAGTGGATTCATCAACTGACTTTATATTATCAAATTTACTAAAGTACTTCTCACCTACTGTCTCTGCAGTGGGCAAAATAGTGGCATCTGAAAAATATCCTCCCATTGGATGTCTTAATGCTCCCAAACCTATGAACTAGGTTACATGACAAGGGGCACTGAAGTTGCAGTAAAATTAAGGTTGTTAATCAGCTGTTTAAATTAAGGAGATTTTCCTGGACTATCTGGGTGGCTCTAATGTCACCACAAAGGTTATTAAAAGTGGGAGTATTCTCAGAAGAGGAGAGTCAGAGGCAGAAGTGTGACAACAGATGTACTGTCAGATACTATGTTGCTGGTTTCAAAGTTGGAGGAAAAAGTGCAAACCAAAGAACACAGGCAGCTTTAGAAGCTGCAAAAAGTGGGAAATGAATTTTCCCCTAGAGGTTGCTCACATCTTGATTTTGGTGCAGTGAGAACTGTGTTGGCCTTGTGACCTGTGGAATAAGATAATAAATTTGTGTATTTTAATTTGTGGTTATTTGTTAAAGATATAATGAATATGAATATAGTGAATATATTCACTTATATATGTGAATAAATAAATATATAATGATATAATGAATATAGTAAATGAATATAGTCTTCACTCCCCAAAACTGAAGTTTAAAAAGAAACTCAAGAGAAAAATAACATAGCATTTCTTTCAAGTATTACGTATTAAGTATTTTTCAAGTACACTATTAATTTTGTAATTTACAAGAAGCATTTTAAATTAAGGACACACTATTAATACTATATCAGTTCAGTTCAGTTGCTCAGTTGTGTCCAACTCTTTGCGACCCCATGAATCGCAGCACACCAGGCCTCCCTGTCCATCACCAACTCCCGGAGTTCACTCAGACTCACGTCCATCAAGTTGATGATGCCATCCAGCCATCTGATCCTCTGTCGTCCCCTTCTCCTCTTACCCCCAATCCCTCCCAGCATCAGAGTCTTTTCCAATGAGTCAACTCTTCACACGAGGTGGACAAACTACCAGACTTTCAGCTTTAGCATCAGTCCTTCCAATGAACACCCAGGACTGATCTTTAGAATGGACTGGTTGGATCTCCTTGCAGTCCAAGGGACTCTCAACAGTCTTCTCCAACACCACAGTTCAAAAGAATCAATTCTTCAGCACTCAGCTTTCTTCACAGTCCAACTCTCACATCCATACATGACTGCTTGAAAAACCATAAATAACTAATATGAATCTGCTGTATAGCATAGAGAACTCTATTCAGTGTTCTGTGGTGATGTAAGTGGGAAAGAAATCCAAGGAAGAGGGTATATATGTATATATGTGGCTGATTCTCCTTGCTGTATAGTTACTAACACAACATTGTAAAGAAACTATACTCCAATAAATTTTTTTTAAAGATTGCAATTAAGGAGAATAACTTCTCGTACTAACCCAGGTGAGAATACAAGGAAGTAGTCAAGCTAACATCCCAAGGTCCAAACATAAAATCTTCCCTCTGTTTCTCTTCGTGAGTTCTAAGTCTTAGAGTGTGAAGAAGCTTCCAACCTGAGTTGGTGGGGCTATGAAAGCTCTCTGTTTCCTCCTCCAGAAGATCAACTATCAACACTGACACTTGAAAAGATACAGAATTCTACAAATTGTCTACAAAACCATTTCAGACTTTTACAAATGTAAATATATGATTAAATACATGATTGCAGTAGTTTTCTGCAAATAAGAAAAAAAGTGGAGTAACTGCATGGCAATTATGTTAAGCATTATTCTTTAGGACTAAGTCTCTTGAAGGCTGAGAAATAACTTGCATTTATCTGTTGAATTTTACCTTACTTAAAGAAGGTAGCTGGAGAACCAAATGGCAATCCACTCCAATATTCTTGCCCGGAGAATACCCATGGACAGAGGAGCTTGGCAGGCCATGGTCCATAGGGTCAGAGTCGGACACGACTGAAGCCACTAAGCAAGCAAGCAAAGAAGGCAGCTGCAAATAGTTTAGAATCATCTCCCTTTTACTAATCAAGAATCCTAACAGCAGAGGGAAGAAGAAAAGAAATGTGTGGATAATAGCAGGAAGGATATTGAACATTAAAAATGAGCTGCCATACATCAGCATGGATCAGTCATAGGTATACATGTTCACTCTCTCTTGAACCTCCCTTCCACCTCCTACCCCATCCCACCCCTTTAGGTTGTCACAGAGCCCTGGTTTGAACCCCCTGATTTGCACAGCAAATTCCTGCTGGCTATCTATTTTACACATGTCAGTGTATGTATTTCCACGCTACTCTCTCCATTCTTCCCACCCTCTCCCTCCTACTCCCAACTCCTGCCCCCATGTACATAAGTCTGTTCTCTACCTGCCTCCCCACTGTTGCCCTGCAAATAGGTACATCAGGACTATCCTTCTAGATACCATTTTTTTCTGTGTGTGTGAGTCACTTCAGTCGTGTCTGACTCTTTGTGACGCTATGGACTGTAGCATGCCAGGCTCCTCTGTGCACGGGATTCTCCAAGCAATTTCTTTCTTTCTTTCTTCAGGTTGCCATTTTTTTCTCCAAGGGATCTTCCTGACCCAGGGATCCAACCCGCATCTCTAGCAAGTCCTGAACTGGCAGGCGAATTTTTCACCATTGTGCCACCTGGGTAGCCCAAGGAAAAGTTTACATTCCAATTACCTTCACTGGACCTTACCAGTGTTTGTTCTTCTATACTACTTGGTCATGCTGCTAAGTCACTTCAGTCGTGTCCAACTCTGTGTGACCCCATAGATGGCAGCCCACCAGGCTCCCCTGTCCCTGGGATTCTCCAGGCAAGAACACTAGAGTGGGTTGCCATTTCTTCTCCAATGCATGAAAGTGAAGAGTGAAAGTGAAGTCGCTCAGTCGTGTCCGACCCTCAGCGATCCCTGTAGCCTTCCAGGCTCCTCTGTCCATGAGATTTTCCAGGCAAGAGTACTGGAGTGGGTTGCCATTGCCTTCTCCAACTTGGTCATAACCTGGTTCAAATATTCTCTTTGGTATTTTTATTTTCCTCTCATGGCCATATCTATAGAGACATGAGAGATAATCCTCATAAAAGTGTATTAACTAAATGCAATCTCTGCTCCTTCCTACTTGGACACATTTTATAGGGTAAAACCTCAACAAACCCCAATTATAAGGAGAGACAGTAATGGTTAAGACCACCCATTTCTTACTGTGCTGGTATTAGTAACATGAAGAGTAGCTGAGACTCTGGATCACATGTCTCCCCTGCACTTGGGCATGGATAGCGTCACTTTTCAGCCCAGCGGTAATCAATACAACCTGGAGCTAAATGGTAAAGCAGCTGCCTTCCTTGGCCAAATCTAGACTTAGAAACATGCTCACACATCACTCTTGGAAAGGGCATCTTTTGGCTTCAAAAATTTAATCTGAATAGCTTAAAAACAGAGTTTTAACAGAAGGTAACCTTAAACATGAACCCCACTTGGGTCTGTATACAGGTATTTTTGTTTTGATGCTCTTCCCTGCTCTTTTAAAGCTTATAAGGATTTTTCAAAGCATGCTTTATTTAGAGTTTCTCTATAACTCCCTGCAAATGAGGAGAATGGTAAATTTAGTGATAGAGATGGATTATATTTTGGGAGACTGGAAAAAAATCAAGGTCTTAAAGAAATAGCAATAAGTTTTCTTACACACACACACACACATCTCCCATCAAGTTATACATCGTGAGCATCACTAATTTCACATTTTTATTTCATAACGTCTGATAGTCATAAGGTATCTATTAGCATTTTTAGACCCATTTAAAAATATCAACAAGAAACTAAAATAGCCACATGCTTACTAAAAACAGGTCTGCTATAGTGTTCAGGCAATCATAAGAGAATAAAATCTCACATCTCCAAACTTCACTAAAGGAATGATGAATACTCATTTTTACTTATCTGAAATATTCAGAGTCTGGGTGTGACTTAATGGGAACATTCATATCTCCCCACTAGAATGTAATCTCCAAGAAGGAAGACATTTTGCTTGGTTGACTCATTGCTGCATAGCTGGTACTTAGAATTACTGACTGGCCCAGAGTAGACATCTATTGAACATCAACTAAATAGTTCAATGAATTAAAGAGTCTGACACAGAAACTAATAAAACACTATGAAGCAATAGTTAAATTTAATGCAGGCATTACTGATTCCTGAGTGCCTGATAATGATGAAATTAAAATATTGTCTGGATCTGCTGATGTATCAGAGAAGGCAATGGCATCCCACTCCAATACTCTTGCCTGGAAAATCCTATGGACAGAGAAGGCTGGAAGGCTGCAGTCCATGGGGTCACTGAGGGTTGGACACGACTGAGTGGCTTCACTTTCACTTTCATGCATTGGAGAAGGAAATGGCAACCCACTCCAGTGTTCTTGCCTGGAGAATCCCAGGGACGGGGGAGCCTGGTGGGCTGCCGTCTATGGGGTCACACAGAGTCGGATATGACTGAAGTGACTTAGCAGCTGATGTATAGTGTGTTTGCTGCAATGAATCAAAATCAAGAAAATGGTGTAGATAAACTTTATTATATAAGTAGAAAATTACTTAATTTCATACTAGAAATGGGTGAATGCTGCAAGTTGAAATGATCTGTCCATTGATGTTCCTAATGTAGTAGAAGGAAAAAAAAAAATGGTGTCTTAAGTGCTTAGAGTCTGACGTCATTGATAGTTTTGTAAAACTCGATAGGGTAGAAAGGTTTTGGTACTGACCTGTGCATTGTACATAGTTCTAATGCATTGTATTGACCTCTAGTACTTCTATAATGGTAGATTGCACATTCAAAATTTAAGCATTAAACGTAAATAACTTATAAATAAATAAAGACTGTCTTGGTGCCTGGCATGGAGAGTAACGTAGCTATTATTAAAGACCTACATTAGTTCACCTAGATTGTACTCCTGCTATATATAAAAGAGGATATTGTTCAGTTGCATCAACAGGTTCTCCATATACTCAGCATTTGTCAAGCCTATGCATGTGGGGCAGGAGTGCAAATGTGAACCTTCTAGCATGTGCATACATGCAGATAGCTGTTTTGTGTGTGTACTTGCATTTATGTGTTTATCTATCTACATGTCTTCCCAGCTATAGACCCACAAGATAAGTTCTTAGTAGCTTTCAGAGGTGTAACCGGATGTGCATGTTTTCCTCTACACTATTGGTCAGTAGGGGGCGCTAGCACCTACCGCTGAAGCTGCTGCTGCTAAGTCACTTCAGTCGTGTCCGACTCAGTGTGACTCCATAGAGGGCAGCCCACCAGGCCCCTCCGCCCATGGGGTTTTCCAGGCAAGAGTATTGGAGTGGAGAGTATTCCTGCATTGCTGCTGAAGCAGAACGGTACAAATGCTAATTGATTTTCTGTGAGGACCTGTACATCAGGTCCTGTACACATTATTTTCCCAAAATAAGAACTGTAGATTTTTATTGCCAAGTACATGAGGGTATATAATTTTTAAAAGATAATAAATTAGGTCAACGGTAGATTTTAGTAATTATGTACCGTAGCATAGGTCTTCCCAGGTGGTGCTAGTGGTAAAGAACCCACCCACCAATGCAGGAGACATAAGAGATTCAGGTTTGATCCCCGAGTCAGGAAGATCACTTGGAGGAAGAAATGGCAACCCACTCCAATATTCTTGCCTGGAGAAGCCCATGGGCAGAAGATCCTGGGCTGCTACAGTCCTTAAGGTCGCACAGAGTTGGATACAACTGAGATCGCATGCGATTCATGCAGTAAGACAAGGTGTGTATCCTTTACCTTCTCATCTTTTCTCATAAAACCCGTTTGCTTGATTATTTGTCTTTACGTTGCTTTTGGTGCACATCCTTTGTCATCTGCAGATATTCAGGGAAAAAAATGGAAAAATTAAAAAGGACAATAAAAGTCCATATGACATATAAACCACTTTAAAAAATTTAACATGATGTTTCGATTTATCTCAAAATTTTTATCATCTACTATATATAAGCCCTATATTAAACACTTATCAAAAATATTCTTATTTAGTTGTCAAAAACTATCTTCACAATTGATTTTATGAATCAAATTTTACTGGTGAAGGAATTACTGCTTAGAGAAGATGGGAGACTTCTTCAGGCTCAAAGCACTAAAAAGTGGTTAATCTGACATTTGAACCCTAGTTTTTGACTCTAATTCCATGTAACTTTCTCTTCTAAATTACTCCTCTAATCAGCTATTTGCCCAGCCGCTGGTACATGTCTAGTATATCAGATTACTCTCTCTTCAGAGATAAGTTTCCTCTTCCTCATTCTCATGGCCTGCACTTGAGAAAAACATCTTGCTCAATTTTATCGTGTGTTAAATGTGCTGTTCCGTAAGTAAGTGTTAGTTGCTCAGTCGTGCCTGACTCTTTGTGACCCCATGGATTGCAGCCCACCAGACTCCTGTGTCCATGAGATTTTCCAGGCAAGGATACTGGGGTGGGTTTGCCATTTCCTTCTCCAGGGGATCTTCCCAATCCAGGGATCGAACCTGGGTCTCCTGTACTGCAGGCAGATTCTTTACCAGCTGAGCTACAAGGGAAGCCTAAAGTGCTGATGTCATTCAAAGAATCTATTACTTTTATGTTATGAAGAGTCTACTATTCTGCTCTATGCTAGCTGGGCCTGGCATACAGCAGAATGTTCTGGGAAACAGGCAGTCAGTGGCCTTGTCACCTGTCCAGAATGGCAGGAAAATCACAGAAACTAAGAGGTTGAATCATTAAGAAGCTGACTAAAGGATAAACGGAATCTGTCCACATATCCCCACTGTGGCTTTGTCAATGATATTTATTCTTTATTTACTACAATGTCTGATACAATTATCATGCCTTATAATTGCATTTGGGGATATAAGGAAAGATGTCTTAAATCTAAACATTTTTTTTAATCAAGATAACCAGCAGTGTATGTTTTTCAAAAGCTAAGTTGGGTCTTATTTGTTGACACTTTGTTATCAAAAAGGAAGGTGAGTTATTAAGTAATTTCATTTAATTCTTGGAAATTGCACACAAAATACATTATAATAAGAAACATGTAGGGGCTTCCCTGGTGGCTCAGTGGTAAAGAATCCACCTGCCAGTGCAGGAGACATAGGTTCTATCCCTGGTCCAGGAGGAGAGACATAGGTTCTATCCCTGGTCCAGGAGGATCTCACATGCAATGGAGCAGCTAAACCCATGGGCCTCAACTATTGAGCCTGTGCTCTAGAGCCTAGGAGCTGCAATTACTGAGCCCACGTGCCGCAGCTACTGAAGCAAGCATGCCCTAGAGCCCATGCTCAGCAATAAGAGAAGCCACTTTAGTGAGAAGCTCGTGCAGACAAATCAAGAGTTGACACAAGCCCTGCTTGTACAGGGCTTCCCTGATAGCTCAGTTGGTAAAGAACCCGTCTGCAATGCAGGAGACCCTGGTTTAATTCCTGGGTTGCGAAGATCTTCTGTAGAAGGGATAGGCCACCCCCTCCAGTATTCTGGCGTGAAGAATTCCATGGACAAAGATCGGACACGACTGAGCAGCTTTCACTTTCACTTTTTCACTTTCCTGCTCATACACAACTGGGAAAGTCCATGCAGCAAGGAAGATCCAGCACACCCAAAGAGTAAATAAATTATGGAAAAAAGAAACATGTAACAGAAGCAAAAGCTCTGTTTACATGGAGTCATTATTCATTATTTTTGTGTGTGTGTATATTGATATAATTGTTTGTTTATTTAAGGATATGATTATCCTTAAATATCCTTGGCAAGTCCTAAACTTTGATTTTGTTTATCATAGGTGGGATCTTGCACTAATTTTAACATATAATCTCCAAATTAATACTATTTTGATTCTGTTCAACAACTCTTGCTTAACCTAACTCTATGCCAAGCAGATTGAATGACTTTTTAAAGAATAGTTACATATTAATTGTATTATTTATGTAAAACTACAAAACATCTAACCTTTAAACACTACCACCACCACCCATTTCCTTTGATTGGAATATTAGTCTTTCCTTTGACGTAGTGGACAGAAATGTGAGTCTGGATTGAAAGAACAAAGACCTAATCGGTAATAATTGAGATCTCCTGGGAGGTTTGATTTAGGTTAGATAATCCCTAAAGTCCTACAGAGGCAGTGTAGTGCACTGTTTAAGAGTACAGACCTCAGAGACAGCTGTGTGCGGGTGCTAATTCGCTTCAGTTGTGTCCAACTCTTTGTGACCCTATGGACTGTAGCCTGTCAAGCTCCTTTGTCCACGGGATTCTCCAAGCAAGAATACCGGAGTGAGTTGCCATGTCCTCCTCCAGGCGATCAATCTGACCTGGGGATCAAACCTCATCTGCTGTGTCTCCTGCATTGGCAAGCAGGTTCTTTACCACTAGTGTCACCTGGGAAGCTAACTTGAGTTCAGATCCCCAGTTCTAATACCTACTAGCTGTGTGACCTTGGGCAGGTTGCTTAAAGCCTCTGTTTCTTCACCTAACAAATGGGAATAAAAACAGCACCTACTTTATAAGTTTAACAAGTATTAATGAGTTAATGTGAGAAGAGCACCTAGAGCTTGGCCCTGTACAATATATATACATATATATATATACACACATATATACATATATATATATATACACATATATATATACCTGTTTGGGGGCTTCCTAGGTGGCTCAGATGGTAAAGCGTCTGCCTGCAGACCTGGGTTCAATCCCTGGGTCGGGAAGATCCCTTGGAGAAGGAAATGGCAACTCACTTCATTACTCTTGCCTCTAAAAATCCATGGACAGAGGAGTCTGGTAGGCTACAGTCCATGGGGTTGTGAAGAGTCGGACACGACTGAAAGACTTCACTTTCACCTTTCGGGTGGGAATAGTGGTAAAGAACCTGCGTGCCATTGCAGGAGACAGAAGAGATGTGGGTTCGATCTCTGGGTGGGGAAAATCCCCTGGAGGAGGGCATGGCAACCTACTCCAGTATTCTGGAGAATCTCATGAACAGAGGAGCCTGGTGGGCTACGATAGGGTTGCATAGAGTCAGACACAACTGAAGCGACCTAGCACACATGCATGCACCTGTTGCTATTATCTAATTTGAATTAAACATTCAGAAATTTGTAAAATTCTGAGCAGCTCAGATACTCAACATTTACTCTTTGAGCCTCTAACTGCATGTCAACTGGTACACTATATTTATTCTTATCACTTTTCAGTTCAGTTCAGTCGTTCAGTCGTGTCCGACTCTTTGTGACCCCTTTGCTGTGAATCGCAGCACGCCAGGCCTCCCTGTCCATCACCAACTCCCAGAGTTCACTCAGACTCACGTTCATCAAATCGGTGATGCCATNGCCCATGCTCAGCAATAAGAGAAGCCACTTTAGTGAGAAGCTCGTGCAGACAAATCAAGAGTTGACACAAGCCCTGCTTGTACAGGGCTTCCCTGATAGCTCAGTTGGTAAAGAACCCGTCTGCAATGCAGGAGACCCTGGTTTAATTCCTGGGTTGCGAAGATCTTCTGTAGAAGGGATAGGCCACCCCCTCCAGTATTCTGGCGTGAAGAATTCCATGGACAAAGATCGGACACGACTGAGCAGCTTTCACTTTCACTTTTTCACTTTCCTGCTCATACACAACTGGGAAAGTCCATGCAGCAAGGAAGATCCAGCACACCCAAAGAGTAAATAAATTATGGAAAAAAGAAACATGTAACAGAAGCAAAAGCTCTGTTTACATGGAGTCATTATTCATTATTTTTGTGTGTGTGTATATTGATATAATTGTTTGTTTATTTAAGGATATGATTATCCTTAAATATCCTTGGCAAGTCCTAAACTTTGATTTTGTTTATCATAGGTGGGATCTTGCACTAATTTTAACATATAATCTCCAAATTAATACTATTTTGATTCTGTTCAACAACTCTTGCTTAACCTAACTCTATGCCAAGCAGATTGAATGACTTTTTAAAGAATAGTTACATATTAATTGTATTATTTATGTAAAACTACAAAACATCTAACCTTTAAACACTACCACCACCACCCATTTCCTTTGATTGGAATATTAGTCTTTCCTTTGACGTAGTGGACAGAAATGTGAGTCTGGATTGAAAGAACAAAGACCTAATCGGTAATAATTGAGATCTCCTGGGAGGTTTGATTTAGGTTAGATAATCCCTAAAGTCCTACAGAGGCAGTGTAGTGCACTGTTTAAGAGTACAGACCTCAGAGACAGCTGTGTGCGGGTGCTAATTCGCTTCAGTTGTGTCCAACTCTTTGTGACCCTATGGACTGTAGCCTGTCAAGCTCCTTTGTCCACGGGATTCTCCAAGCAAGAATACCGGAGTGAGTTGCCATGTCCTCCTCCAGGCGATCAATCTGACCTGGGGATCAAACCTCATCTGCTGTGTCTCCTGCATTGGCAAGCAGGTTCTTTACCACTAGTGTCACCTGGGAAGCTAACTTGAGTTCAGATCCCCAGTTCTAATACCTACTAGCTGTGTGACCTTGGGCAGGTTGCTTAAAGCCTCTGTTTCTTCACCTAACAAATGGGAATAAAAACAGCACCTACTTTATAAGTTTAACAAGTATTAATGAGTTAATGTGAGAAGAGCACCTAGAGCTTGGCCCTGTACAATATATATACATATATATATATACACACATATATACATATATATATATATACACATATATATATACCTGTTTGGGGGCTTCCTAGGTGGCTCAGATGGTAAAGCGTCTGCCTGCAGACCTGGGTTCAATCCCTGGGTCGGGAAGATCCCTTGGAGAAGGAAATGGCAACTCACTTCATTACTCTTGCCTCTAAAAATCCATGGACAGAGGAGTCTGGTAGGCTACAGTCCATGGGGTTGTGAAGAGTCGGACACGACTGAAAGACTTCACTTTCACCTTTCGGGTGGGAATAGTGGTAAAGAACCTGCGTGCCATTGCAGGAGACAGAAGAGATGTGGGTTCGATCTCTGGGTGGGGAAAATCCCCTGGAGGAGGGCATGGCAACCTACTCCAGTATTCTGGAGAATCTCATGAACAGAGGAGCCTGGTGGGCTACGATAGGGTTGCATAGAGTCAGACACAACTGAAGCGACCTAGCACACATGCATGCACCTGTTGCTATTATCTAATTTGAATTAAACATTCAGAAATTTGTAAAATTCTGAGCAGCTCAGATACTCAACATTTACTCTTTGAGCCTCTAACTGCATGTCAACTGGTACACTATATTTATTCTTATCACTTTTCAGTTCAGTTCAGTCGTTCAGTCGTGTCCGACTCTTTGTGACCCCTTTGCTGTGAATCGCAGCACGCCAGGCCTCCCTGTCCATCACCAACTCCCAGAGTTCACTCAGACTCACGTTCATCAAATCGGTGATGCCATCCAGCCATCTCATCCTCGGTCGTCCCCTTCTCCTCCTGCCCCCAATCCCTCCCAGCATCAGAGTCTTTTCCAATGAGTCAACTCTTCACATGAGGTGGCCAAAGTACTGGAGCTTCAGCTTTAGCATCTTTCCTTCCAAAGAAATCCCAGGACCGATCTCCTTCAGAATGGGCTGGTTGGATCTCCTTGCAGTCCAAGGCCTTCTTCATAGTCCAGCTCTCACATCCATACATGACCACTGGAAAAACCATAGCCTTGACTAGACAGACCTTAGTCAGCAAAGTAATATCTCTGATTTTGAATATGCTATCTAGGTTGGTCATAACTTTTCTTCCAAGGAGTAAGCGTCTTTTAATTTCATGGCTGCAGTTACCATCTGCAGTGATTTTGGAGCCCAGAAAAGTAAAGTCTGACACTGTTTCCACTGTTTCCCCATCTATTTCCCATGAAGTGATGGGACTGGATGCCGTGATCTTCGTTTTCTGAATGTTGAGCTTTAAGCCAACTCTTTCACTCTCCTCTTTCACTTTTTATATCAATTGTTGTCACCTTTCAATTCTATCTATATAGCACCAAAATCTGTTTTTTTTTTTTTCCCTTTTACAATCTGTTAACAATAAGGAAATTGAAACACATTCTATACGGTGCTAGAATCAGTAGGAAGAATAGGCTATTTGTATGTTATCCATCTTAGTCAGGGGTGTGTTTTATCAAACTTGTTCTACAAGTCAGTACAAATGTTTGCATATTGTCTAACAAAATACTTTTTTCCACAGTTGTATTCTTTTCTTTCTTTGAGCCACCTGAAAAAGCTCGGCTTTTTGTTGATGCAAAGTCTATCCATCCAGGGCACTCCCAGCTCTTCAACTTTAAGAGACAAGTAAATTCAGATGAAAAGCACACATGGGAAGGTATCTAGAAGGGATCAAGGTCTAATCTCATACCAGTGCTAAATGAGAGTTGTGGTAATAGATACCACAGTAAGGAACAACAACAACAAAAAATACTCCTAATGAATACTTCCTCATTATTTCCCAGGGTTGTAATGTCTCAGATCAAAGATGTTCATAGTCATTAAACAGGGACTGACCAAAGCCACTCCAGCCCCCCAAACAAAACATATAGAAAGGTGGTGCTGCACAAAATCAAGGATGCTGCAAGCTGTACTCTATTGGGTTCTTTTAACATGCTTGAAGGCACATGTAAGTGGGTGGCACAGGCTATGTTGACTTTGTTCTGGTGGATAGCTCTCGAGTTTTCAAATCTCCATCATCCAGGTGGAAATATGAAAGTTTTGAGTCAGGAACCACACTAAACTCGATCTTTTTCCTATAGAACATCATTTCCTTTATGTTACTAGAGATTTTAAGATGATAAAATATGCCAGTTACTTCATATCACTAATAAAGCCCTTCATGGTATAACTTTCCCCTCTATTGCTACCCAAAAGACAGCTCATTTTCAGAATTAAAACGCCTGATTTTTCTGATAAAAATATATGCCAAATTGCTTATGTTAACCCTGCTTTGTGAAAAGATGTTTACTTCAGGAAGAAGTTGGATGGAAGGAATAGTTTATGCCTCAGGGCCTAGATACAACCTTATTCCCTGACTCTGGTTTCAACCTGCTATTCACCAGGCTAGGAAACATCTGAATAGTGAGGATAGTCACAGGAAAGCCATAAAAACCAAAAGCATTGCTTTCTGTGGGACATCCCCAAAAATCAAATGAAGTAGATAATATTGACCTACACAGAAGACTTTCTGCAGTCTTCCCTAAGCCTCCTTCTTGAGGCCACTCTACTTCCCACACCGTCCTCCTTCATGAGCTAGAAGGATCAAACCAGCTTCTCTCTCAACTCAAGGATTTGCCACTGTAAAGTGGTAGACACATGTCAGTTATGAGAGGAAAAGAAGTTAACAGAGATGTTAGGTCTGCCATTATTGAACTGCTGAACAAATGCCAGCACAGCCTTAGTTTCAGATGTCTTGTGATGTAAGAAAAATGTCCCTCCATTGTTAAACTTCTATTCGACTGTTTTCTGTTACTTCTAAGTAGAAGCATTCCGCTCTGAAATATAAGTCTTGAGTGCAGTCTGTTACTTTGAGAATTTTCATTCAGTGATTAACCACATTGATCAGTCATTATTTGTTGTTTTCCTGTTAGCTTGGTATAACAAAATGATGTCTGGTGAACTATATTTTTTTTGAGATAATTAAAATATCTTGTTAAAAGTCAAGACAACCTATGAAGCTTGTTGCTCTTTGGCCCATTTCAGCATTTTATTGAGAAAAATCATCTCTAATTGAGAGAGGGGCTCTTTAATTTTTACTGAATCCTCTGTAAGGGAAGGCTTCCATTCATAACACATACCCAACATAGAAATCCTTTTCATCTCTCTTTCAATTACTCCAAAGACACACTCATCACAGAATGGCAACTTAATCCAAATCTTCTCTCTCAATTTCTTTTCTCTTTTTTCTTAATTTCTACTTTAAAATAATTTTTAGAGTCTTTATTGAATGTGTTACAATACTGCTTCTGTTTTCCACTTTGGTTTTTGGCCATGAGGCATGTAGGATCTTAGCTCCCCAACCAGGGATTGAACCTTCACCCCCTGCATTGGAAGCAAAGTCCTAACCACCGGACTACAACACAAGTCCCTCTCCCTCAATTTCTAACATCTTCCTTAAACCTAGCCTCTTGCATCTCCTGTCCTTGCTGTTCACTCTTTTTTTTTTCCTTTTTACTGTGAATAACTTTTCATTGATTTTTCAGCAATGAAACTCAATCAGATGGATTACAGTATACTGTTCTTATTCTGGTCTTTCACTCACTATTCCAGGCTGCACAACCAAGCCTCAAATTAAGGGGACAAGGGAAAAATTCTCCTTGTATGTGAGAGATACAGGAGATTCTAAATATTCACTTGTGGTTTTTTTTTTTCCTTACCATAACAAAGGGTAAGATGTTTAAAAGAATAATGTATATAAAATCAATTTTTAGAGAAATATAAACAAAAGGAGAAAGATTTTCTTATTATAATGACTTCATAACAAGACTGATTTTCCATTTTTTCTATAAAAGATATCTTTAAGACATCTCTTTTGTGTTGTTCTGATTGATAAAACAATCCCTAGTTCTGTAATAGTTCTATAAATTTTAAATAGTGCTTGGACATTTTGTTTCCTGTTATTGTCTTAAAAAGAGAGTATTTTACAGTTTAGCAATTCTCTTGCTTTTAATCCATGTTAAGCCCTAGCTAACCCCGTTGCCTCTGATTCATTGCATGAGAGGGAAGAAGTGGCTTTCTTAGTCATAAACCTGACTTTGTATATCTTGACTGAAACCAAAGGATTTGAAACTTAAAGCAAAATTTAAGATATACTTTTATTGTTTCTTTGACTGTACGTTTCCCAGTCATGAAATTTGGCTCTTCCAGAGGCAAAGATGTCTGTCTCCCATTAAGTAATTTCGAACTATGTACAATTTATATTTAAATTAAAATCTGTAGAGTTAGTAAAAGTAGTTTTTTGGCTTGTTTTCCTAGGATTATCTAATATGAATTGTTTCCAATTTTGAGAGAGTCAGGCCCTTTCTTCTTCCAAATATATTATAAAAAAACTAAAGCCAACACACTTAAAATATTAATAGTATCTTTATGCAGGAAGTGAAACTATGAGTCTACAGTTTCTGTAATCTAATCTATATCATGCCCAATTAAAGACACCTGGAATTATTTTTGATATGACAAAGGTAAATTGGGAAGATTTATTTTAATAAAAGAACCGGATACATGCATCACTTCAAAACAACTTTTATCAGATTGTTTTATGTGCTGAAAAAAAGAGTGAAAAACATTGTTGGGGTAGTATAAAATCTGTTTTGGAAAAACTAGCTACTATATTTAAAATGTATCACTGCTTCTAAACTGCACAGACACATTTCTTGTCTCATAGCCTTATCCTTGTTCATATAATGCTATTAACTAGAACATTTAGGTATGACCTAAATAAAACCCGTTATGATTATACAGTGGAGGTGCAAATAGATTCAATGGATTAGATCTGGTAGACAGATTCCTGAAGTGCTATGGAAAGAGGCTGGTAACAGTCCACAGGAGGCAGTGCTCAAAACCATCCCCAAGAAAAAGAAATCCAAGAAAGCAAAGTGGTTTTCTGAGAAGGCCTTACAAATAGCTGAGAAAACAAGAGAAGTGAAAGGCAAAGGAGAATGGGAAAGATACACCCAACTGAATGCAGAGTTCCAGAAAACAGCAAGGAGAGAAAAGAAAACTTTCTTAAGTGAACAATGCAAAGAAATGGAAGGAAACAATAGAAGGGGAAGACTAGAGATCTCTTCAAGAATGTTGGAGATACTGGGGTAACATTTCATGTAAAGATGGGCACAATAAAGGAAGGAAATGGCAAAGACCTAACAGAAAGTGAAATCGGCTCAGTCCTGTCTGACTCTTTGTGACTCTATGAGTTTTAGCTTTCCAGGATCCTCTATTCACGGAATTCTCCAGCCCATAATAGTGGAGTAGGTAGCTGTCCCTTCTCCAGGGAATCTTCCAAACCCATGGATGGAATCCAGGTCTCCCACATTGCATGAAGATTGTTTACTGTCTGAGCAACCGGGGAAGCCCAAGAATACTGGAGTGGGTAGCCTATCTCTTCTCCAGCAGATCTTTATGACCCAGGAATCAAACTAGAGTCTCCTGCGTTGCAGGTGGATTCTTTACTAACTGAGTTACCAAGGAAGCCCCCGACCTAACAGAAGCAGAAGTTATTGAGAAGAGGTGGCAAGAATGCATGGAAGAACTATACAAAAAGGTCTTAATGATGCAGATAACCATGAGGGTGTGATCACTCACTTAGAGCCAGACATCTGGAGTGTGAAGTCAGGTGTACCTTAGGAAGAAGCATTATTACAAACAAAGCGAGTGGAGGTGATGGCATCCCAGCTGAGTTATTTAAAATCTTAAAAGATAATGCTGTTAAAGTGCTGTACTCAGTATAACAGCAAACTTGGAAAACTCAGCAGCGGCCACAGGACTGGGAAAGGTCAGTTTTCATTCCAATTCCAAAGAAGGGTAATGCCAAAGAATGTTCAGACTATCATACAATTGTGCTCATTTCATATGCTAGCAAGATGATGCTCAAAATCCTTCAAGCTAGGCTTCAGCAGCATGTGAGTCCAGAACTTCCAGAGATAAAAGCTGGGTTTAGAAAAGGCAGAGGAATCAGAGGTCAAATTGCTAACATCCGTTGGATCATAGAGAAAGAAAGAGAATTCCAGAAAAACATCTTCTGCTTCATTGACTACACTAAAGCCTTTAACTGTGTGGAGCACAAAAAACTGTGGAAAATTCTTAAAGAGATGGGGATACCAGACAATCTACCTGCCTCCTGAGAAACCTGTATGCAGGTCAAGAAGCAACAGTTAGAAACTGACAAGGAACAATGGACTGGTTCAAAATTGGGAAAAGAGTATGTCAACCTATATATTGTCACCTTGTTTGTTTAACTTATATGCAGAGTACATTATGCAAAATGCTGGATTGGATGAATCACAAGCTGGAATCAAGATTGTCAGGAGATATATCAATAATCTTAGATGTGCAGATGTTACCACTGTAATAACAGAAAGCGAAAAGGAACAAAAGAGCATCTCGATGAGGGTGAAAGAGGAGTGAAAAAGCTGGCTTGAAACTCAGCATTCAAAAAACAAAGATCATGGCATCTAGTCCAATCAGTTTATATCTAATACTAAGCCGTAGTAGTAGTCATGTGTGGATGTGAGAGTTGGACCATAAAGAAGGCTAGGTGCTGAAGAATTGATGTTTTTGAATTGTGGTATTGTAGAAGAATCTTGAGAGTCTCTTAGACTGCAAGGAGATCAAACTAGTCAATCTAAAAGGAAATCAACCTTGAGTATTCATTGGAGGGACTGATGCTGAAGCTGAAGCTCTAACACGTTGGCCACCTGATGTAAAGAGCCAACTCACTGAAAAGCCTCTGATGCTGGGANGGTATTGTAGAAGAATCTTGAGAGTCTCTTAGACTGCAAGGAGATCAAACTAGTCAATCTAAAAGGAAATCAACCTTGAGTATTCATTGGAGGGACTGATGCTGAAGCTGAAGCTCTAACACGTTGGCCACCTGATGTAAAGAGCCAACTCACTGAAAAGCCTCTGATGCTAGGAAAGACCGAGGGCAAGAGGAGAGGGGAGATGAGAGGATGAGAAGGGTGGATGGCATCACTAAATCAATGGATGTGAATTTAAGCAAACTCAGGGAGACAGTGAAGAAGAGGGAAGCTTGCTGCAATCCACAGGGCTGCAGAGTCTGCCATGACATAAAGGCTGAACAACAACAAGGTTCATCTTTCAACAGTAGTAGGATTCTAGGAAACCAAGCTCACTATAACTTTCTCCACTGGAGGGCTTAGTTCTGAAGCACTCATCTTCACTGCTATATCAGTAAAGATAGGCTTGGTTATTTTCTGAAAACAAATTCCCAATCTTAAGGCCTAGCAGGTACAACTTTGCTCTTGCCCACACAAAGACATATGTGGGTCCAGTAGCTCTCTAGAGCAGCTCCCTTCTAAACAGTGACTTAGGAAACAGGTTCTTCTTCTTTTTTTTTCTTTACAATCTTGTAGATCTATCGTTTGGAACTGCAGTCATATGACAGGGGGAGAAAAAGCTTGATAAAATCACACTAACTCTTACATGTCTCATTCCAGAGATGACACACCATTGCCAGCCAGCCTATTGGCTGGAAGTAATCTTATTGTCCTGATCTAATTACATAGAGACTGGAAGATGGAGGAAAGAACATGGGTTATTTGATGACTTCTATGGTCTGTGCCTTTGGAGAAGACAATGGCACCCCACTCCAGTACTCTTGCCTGGAAAATCCCATGGACAGAGGAGCCTGGTAGGCTGCAGTCCATGGGCTTGCTAGGAGTCGGAGACGCCTGAGCGACTTCACTTTGACTTTTCACTTTCATGCATTGGAGAAGGCAATGGCAACCCACTCCAGTGTTCTTGCCTGAAGAATCCCAGGGATGGGGGAGCCAGGTGGGCTGCCGTCTCTGGGGTCACACAGAGCTGGACATGACTGAAGCGATTTAGCAGCAGCAGCATGGTCTGTGCCTTAGATTCTAAGGCTTAGAACACATATCAATGTTAAGTCACAGCAGTGAGAAGTCCTGACAATTCTCAGCTCTCTTTTCCCTCAGTGTAGCTACCCTGGAAAATAAGAATTTCTGATGGTGGCCCTGGACGATACAAAGAGCCTAGGTATCTGTGGTACTACTGGAAAAGGCCCTGCTGTATAGAGCTACCAAACTCTAACTGACTTTTGGTAAACAAGACATACACTTTTATATATTGAGCTGGTGAGATTTCAAGGGTCATTTTCCTACTACAATGTAGCCTATCTCTTCCTGAATAATGCAATTGGATTGAAAATGTCTCTATCTTGCTTTGCTAGTCCCGATCATCAATTTTGCTATAAATTCCAACAGTTCTATCTTCAAATCACTCCTCAGTTTTGTCAGAAACTATTGCTACAACCTTGGCTCTGTACTGAGATCTCAAATTTACCCTAGTCTCAACTTTGCCCTAATACTTCTTGGTTCAATGCTCTCTGATGTTGGATCTATAAATGAACTGTCCCCTACCGCCAAAAATAAAAAAGGACAAAAACCAACCCCCCAACCCCAAAAAACAAAACAAACAAAAACAAGCGTGTTGTCTTGTTTGCTGAAGAGAATCAAGAAAACATTTTAATCTATAAACCTCAATTCATCTCTGAAGTACCAACAGCATAACTAGCCTCTTCAAAACTGTTCATGCTAATTATATATGACAACTGGAAAGTTTATACCTG
Source organism: Neotragus moschatus (assembly GCA_006410615.1). Taxonomy (NCBI): domain Eukaryota; kingdom Metazoa; phylum Chordata; class Mammalia; order Artiodactyla; family Bovidae; genus Neotragus; species Neotragus moschatus. The sequence continues at coordinate 442,033 of SJYA01001185.1, forward strand.
ATTAATGTAAATTGTTTACTTTCTTTAGAATTGATGCTGCTATTGAGTTGAGAGCTCATGAGTGGAGATTCTTGTGAAGGTAAAAGAATATATCTTAGTCAATGGTTTTGTAGGTGTGTTAAGACATCAGAGACCTCTTTTATAATGAGCATGAAATATTAGAATTCATGTACATTTTGGATTAGTTTCACAGCACTAAGCAATCCTTACCTTGTCCATATTTTTCATCACTCTTAATACCTTTAGTCACAGGTGGGTATTGTATTTCATCAGAAAGAATCCTCAGCCAGGTAGCATCAGGCACCACGTCTACATGTGTCATGGTTCTGCTGACAAGCCTTTTTAGGTAATCTTCAGCATCTTGAAAGAGTCATTGGGGTTTTTTTTTTTTTTTTTTGGGGTTGCCAAGGTTCTGTAAGCAGATTAATTTTTCATTATGTTTTAAAAAACAAAACAAAACAAATGCTTAAGTTTGGAAATTTTCTCATAAATAGACAATGCAATTTTAACTTTATTTCAAATATTTGCATTAAATTCAATAAACAGGTCTTGAGGTCATAATATGTCCAAATCATTATGTTCAACCTTTGACAGTTGGAGTGAATAAGGTAATAATTTAGGCCTTTTTTCTCTCCATGTATACATATTGTCATTTTATATACAGTATATACATTTTTAAAATCTTTTTCTTCTTATTTGGGTTTATTCACCATTTTTATCACATTATTTTAAAACTAAATTTAAATGTTGAATTACAAGATCACATTTTTATAGCCACTAGGTAAGTTAATAGAAAATATAAGGAGATAAAATGTTAACAAAACCCTTGTTCAGTTGAATACATAGTTTGTACAAACTATGCGATCACTTATAATAAAATGACCCAATATTTCCTTCCCACGCTTTCACAAAGTATCAGTCATGTCACATGATCTTTCTCCTAGTTGCAGGTCAAAGTGAGAGTGCCCTCTTTCTCACTCTTGGGATTGCATTAGTATTGGAGCAACATTTTAGCTAGATGACTGGACTGACTCAGGATGACCTGAAGCTTAGAAGGTTAGAGAGCTTGAAATGTTTCCTGATTAATTCCTGATGGTTTTCTGAGAATAAATGAGTAGGGAAATATTTTTCCAGAAACTCTTCAACAAAATAATGTGAAACTCAAGATCTGGCTAACACGAGAGTAGATTTTCTAACACCACTCTGCTTTAAACCAAGTCATATCACCAGATATTCACCATAATATAACTGAACCCAGAAAGAGTATTCATGAAATGGAATCTATTTGCTTTAATTCATCCCATATATTTAACATACTGATAAAATTATTTTATTTTTCTTATACCAATATGCATTAGAAATATTTTTACATATATTATGAGAGCCAGTATCCTCAATATTCCTTCATTATCCTTATTTTTCTCTTTGATTATGGCTTTTTCTGTTTATGTCCAGTGTAATTATTCAGAAAAAAAATTACTAAACTCTGGCAACATTTCATAAAATGATAGGTGAGGTAGATGTACAATAATTAAGATGATATAAACAGCTATTTTTTGGCAGAACTATCCTTAGGTTTTTTGATTTTCCATAGCTGAAACAACATGAGTATATGATTTATTAATATTACCAACTAGAAATGCTTTTAGTGAGAATATTAAATGTCATAGACTATGACTTAGTTTAAATGGCATATCAGCCAAGATCCCAGTGGAATAAGGAATAGCCTACTCAAACAGGATAACTGATGAGATTTTAATAGAAAGGATTTTTTTAAGGTACAGGGTGAGGTTTTAAGAAAGCAATAAGGGATGGTGTTGTATCCTGACACTAGCAACAGCAGGGAGCTGTTTCTGAGCCTGGAACAGAAGGACACAGCAAAAACCAGTTATGAGAACCCAGCAAGAGCAGCTAGAGAGAAGATCATTCAGTCTTCAGATCTGCTGAGGTCTTCCTCTGGCCAAACTCAACAGGTTTGGAGGAAAGAGAACCGTTGAGCTAGCCCCTATGTGTTAATTTCCCAGAACAAAGGGCAGAGTGAAAAGGAGTGAAGAGTTAATCTGGGAAATGGGGCTAAAGAGATGTAGACAGAGCACAACGAATGCACAACTTTAAATAATAAATTTAAATGGCTTGCTTACTTTCTGACTCCATCAGCCCCTCCTGTTATCAGACAACATTCTTCTCTCTTTTCCCCTACCCTCACATATGTGCGCACGCACACGCACACACACACACACAGACACACACACATGCCATCAGGGAAGGAGAACTACACATTTAGGTAGTTGGCAGAAGGTTCTTAAGGAAGAAAACAAATCAGAGAAGGGTTGTAATACCACCTATCTCCTATACTGTTTGATGAATTCATTTTGAGACACCACAAAATTAACAAAATAGACAGAGAAACCATGGGAATGGCAATAGTGAAACTTTTCCAAAAGGCTTCATAAACACTGGAATCAAACCACAAATGAGTGGTGGTGGAAAGGAAGACGAGGGCAAACTTCATGGTGTGTAGGTAATATTTGACAACCAGCTCTCCAGGGAGGAGTTTTTAGTGTTTTCCACCATAGCTAATTTAAAGCTATCAACATAAATTCACTAAACATGGATTTGCAATAATGTGCACAGCTGACTCTTGTGAGCTCATGGGCACACTATTCAGCACAGCAGTGACCACAGACCCTGTATGCTGATGGTGGCTAAAAATTGACTTGAAAAACATACGAGACACCTTAGATGAAATTACACTTTCATGGTCATTACTTTCTCTTGCCATCATGATTTAGGAATAAAAAGAAAGCACCACTTAATTATTTTCCCTGAGTCTTAGGTCAGTGAATTCTGAAATATCTGGGCATCATCCATAATGCCTGCTAAAGGCATTTTATGTATGGAATAAACAAGAATACGAGTGGGATGGAGCAATGTCTAACACAAGGTCATGTGGGCACTATTCATACATTCCTTTGCTACTCTAGAAACACTAATATTTCTTCTGCTTTGACATGGATTGTTTCCCTTTCAGCCTGCTTTAGTGACTCTCTCTTCCTGATTTAACATATAGTAAGTCTCCTACATAGGAATGAGTTCCGTTCTGAGAGCAGTTGTTAAGTCCAACAAAGTTGGCCTAGGTACCCAACTAACACAATCAGTTATATAGTACTGTACTGTAATAGGTTGATACTACTTTTCACACAAATAGTACATTTAAAAAAACACAAAAATAAACATTTTTAATCTTACAGTACAGTGCTTGAAATGTACAGTAGTACAGTACAACAGCTGGCATGCAGGGGTTGGCACCGTGTAAACAGATAAGAAAAGTTACTGGCCAGAGGAAGGAGAGGTGGTGGAACATGGCAGAACTGAAGCATTGTCGCTGTTAGGAGACAGAGGGCAAGTTGCAGTTTCACTCCAGCTTCTTGCTGGATTCAATTCTATTTATCCTCTTGAAAAAATGATCCAGGATGTAGCTTATTTTTTCTTGTCATAAGTGACACAGTAGCACTGGACCGCATTCTGAATGGCTGCTGCAACCTTCCTGCTCCTCAAGTCTTTGGTTCTTCAATCACTTCTTTCTCTGTCTCTCTTCGTGTTTTCTCTGGGCCTCCAATTCCAAGATCTTCAGTATTAAGTTCCTTGTGTTGCACAGAAAGGAGTTCAGTGAAGTCATCCTCTTTCAGATCTCGCTTGAAATAAAGACACTATACTACTGTATTCTATACTGTACTGTACAGTAACGTGCATAAAAGCACAATCACCTGTAGAGGGTGCACACATGACAATGTATGCCAGACATGTGAATTAACTTTCATGATTGGACATGTGAACACATGTTCATATCTTTGAAAGCTTAAAACTTGAAGGTTCATATATAAAGGACTTACTGTAACTGCTTTCCTGGTTCTTCTGGATTTTCCCAGAGTACCTCGTGACTGCTTACACCTGATTGACTCAGCAGTGCTTTCTGAATTTGCATGGGTGAGGCAACATGCACTGCTTGAGTCCCTCTCCTATTTCCTGGCCTGGCCATTCCCTACCTCAAATAGACTCTTGCTTGCTTTTGTACTTCCTCAAATTATGTATAGGTTGGGATATACCCTCTGACTCTGCTCCTACTTATATTGAGTAAATTATGACACATTCTATCAAAAAAAATTAGGTTGCTGCCAGATAATAAAACAAGATCATCTTTTTAAAAAGCTCCATGCAGGCAGTACATCCTCTGCACTATTTGGCCTCCACCTTCAGTGCCATTTTACCCTTCTTGTCTCTTCATGTTCTGCAACCTAACAAGCAATTTTATTTATTATTTATTTATTAATAGTAAGTGCATATCTCTTGAAATCTACTGCTGCTACTGCTACTGTTAAGTCACTGCAGTCGTGTCTGACTCTGTGTGACCCCATAGATGGCAGCCCACCAGGCTCCCCATCCCTGGGACTCTCCAGGCAAGAACACTGGAGTGGGCTGCCATTTCCCTCTCCAGTGTATGAAAGTGAAAAGTCAAAGTGAAGTCGCTCAGTTGTGTCTGACTCTTGGCGACACCATGGACTGCAGCCTACCAGGCTCTTCTGTCCATGGGATTTTCCAGGCAAGAGTACTGGAGTGGGGTGTCATTGCCTTCTCCACTTGAAGCCTACACTGACTTAAAAATAATTAAGAGGACTAAGAAAATTACTCCTATTGGCTTTCTTCATGGCAATCAATCATAACTAATCACTTCATGGAAAATTGATGGGGAAAAAGTAGAAACAGTGGCAGATTTTTTTCAGTGGCAGAATTTTTCTTGGGCTCCAAAATCACTGTGGGTGGTGACTGCAGCCACAAAATCAAAAGACACTTGCTCCTAGTAAGAAAAGCTGTGACAAATACAGACAGTGTATTAAAAAGAGAGAGAGAGACATCACTTTGCCAACAAAGGCAAAGTTACAGGTTTTCCAGGAATCATGTACGAATGTGTGAGTTGAATCATAAAGAAGGCTGAGCACTGAAGAACTAATGCTTTTGAACTGTGGTGTTGGAGAAGACTCTTGTGAGTCCCTTGGACTGCAAGGCGATCAGATCAGTCAATCCTAAAGGAAATCAATTCTGAATATTCCTTGGAAGGATGGAGGCTGAAGCTGAAGCTCCAAATCTTTTGCCACCTGATGTGAAAATCCAACTCATTGGAAAACACCCTGATGCTGGGAAAGATTGAAGGCAAGAGGAGAAGGGGACGACAGAGAATGAGATGGTTGGATAGCATCACCAACTCAATGGATATGAGTTTCAACAAACTCTGGGAGGTAGTGAAGGACAGGGAAACCTGGCATGCTGTCATTTGGGGGGCGGTCACAAAGGGTCAAACATGACTTAGTGACTGAACAACAACAACATTGGCTTTCTACTGGTAAGATATTGGAAATTATTTGGGGGCAGGGTGATCTCTTTTGTTCTACAGGAATCATATCATGAATTAAATCAGTACCTCTCTGGTTAGGTAAGCAGTCTTACAGTAAAATATTTGATGTTTAACCTTCTTACTTTTCTGGATTCAATGCCTCAACAGAAGAAATTGAATAACAAGGTTCTTTCCTCACTGGATCATCCATAATTTATATTTTTCTCTCTATTCCATCATGTCAACAAAGGCAATTTATATAAACTTGATTTCTGTCTACATAAGAATCTTTGTTCAATCTGATTAGGATTTATAATTCTCTGTTAATGAAAGCTAATTTTATATTAAGGAAGAGAAATATAAATGTATATATATATTTTTCTATGTATGCTTATATGTGTGTGTGTGTGTATGTTGTTGCTTAGTTGCTAAGTCATGTACAACTTTTGTGACTCCACAGATTATAGACTGCCAAGCCCCTCTGTCCATGGGATTTCCCAGGCAAAAATACTGGAGTTGGTTGCCATTTCCTTCTCCAGGTGATTTTCTCAACCCAAGCATCAAACTTAGCTCTTCCTGTATTGCAGGTAGACTACTAGTGCCACCTGGGAAGCCCCCATGTATGTGTCTGTATACACACAGCCACTGATAATATTATCATCCCCATTTTTATTGGTTAAAAAATGTTTGAGGTTTAGTAGGTTAAATAACTTATTTAAGGTTGCAAAGTAAGATATTAAGATTCAGGATTTAAGATCATTATTTCAGTTTAGTTCAGTTCAGTTGCTCAGTTATGTCCAACTCTTTGCGACCCCATAAATTGCAGCACACCATGCCTCCTTGTTCATCACTAAGTCCCAGAGTTTACCCAAACTCATGTCTATCGAGTCTGTGATGCCATCCAGCCGTCTCATCCTCTGTCATCCCCTTCTCCTCCTGCCCCCAATCCCTCCTAGCATCAGGGTCTTTTCCAATGAGTCAACTCTTCACATGAGGTGGCCAAAGTACTGGAGTTTCTGCCGGGAGCCCGCATGAGGAACTCCACCCATGGCANTCATATACTTCATTTGAACAGTAACATGATTCTTGGCATGAAGACAACTTTAAAATACATATTCAGAAATAAGCAACATAATATATATGTCTATCTATAAGTATTTTAAATATTCCACTCAAACCAACAAAGTGGCCTGAAGCACCTTATCTGAACTGTCTTATAAATATAGTGAATTATTTATGTTTCTGGTTTTAGTAAGTACCATTCTAATGTATTTTCTAGGTAAAATCAATAATTTAAACTGAATAATGACCAGAAGTAAATGTACCTTTCTGAATCAACATTTGCCTTATTAGCCCTGGTGAAAACGAAGTATCTATGCAGGAATGAGGGTAAGATGAATATAACACGATAACTACAGTTTCTTCTGAGCCAGATCCTATAGCAGAGTCCACTATTCCAATGTGTTTAAACTTTTTCCAAAGGAAATGCTTTGGAATGTCCATTCCAAATGGACATCATCCATTTGGATAATGATAATGTCCATTGTCACTGTCAGAAATACTGAGAAAATTGAAGTTACTGCTACTTAGGAACCCAGACACTGAGTAAGTGTTAAACACACACAGACACAGATGCTCACACATGCACACACTCTTACACATTTGTGTTACAGCAGCATGGAACCAATTCAGTGTTGTAAAAACTTAAATGATAAAGCATTGTGATAGGGACATAAAGCATTTCTACTGGGGCTGCGAAATGCCTCTCCACTCTCCTTGGTTTCCATTTGAGGCACATGGGAAATTCAGGCTTGTCTCAGGAATATCAGTAGTGCCTGAGTGTGTCCTATAGATTGTTTTTTGTTGAGTTTCAGTCTTAAACCACCAGGATTCAGCTATTACTGCTGCTGCTTCTAAGTTGCTTCAGTTGTGTCCAACTCTGTGTAACCCCATAGACGGCAGCCCACTAGACTCCTCTGTCCCTGGGATTCTCCAGGCAAGAACATTGGAGTGGGTTGCCATTTCCTTCTCCAATGCATGAAAGTGAAAAGTGAAAGTGAAGTTGCTCAGTCATGCCCAACTCTTAGCGACCCTGTGGACTGTAGCCTACCAAGCTCCTCCATCCATGGGATTTTCCAGGCAAGAGTACTGGAGTGGGTTGTCATTGCCTTCTCCAGAAGGATTCAGCTAGTCAACCATAAATAAACACAATGGCACCATTACTCTGCCACCTGCCCACCTAGGGACAAAGCCATACAAAGTTTTATGTTTCAAAGTTCAGAATCATGAGTAAATCAATCCTGTTGATTGGTCAGAGATGTACTTTATATCAGCAATAGCCAGAGTATTAAAGAAACAAGTCTTAATTCAGGTTTATCATGATGGACTGAATTCTCTCCTTACTTATTCAGTTTCAGACAACTCTACACTGGGACTATGGAAAGGATTTATTTACTCAGGAACTTAAAGTCAGGGGAATATTAACAGTGCTTCTTTCATCCTTAATTCTCTCTGTGAGTTTCACCCTTAGAATGTTCCTCTCCAACCTCCTTTACATTCCAGCTCTGTTTTCAAAAATTATACAGAAATAGTATTTTTTTCTTTACTTAGATATCCTTCTAAATCCCATTCTGTTCACTCCAAATTCACTCTTTTTTTAAGGAAGAAAACCATTCTTCATTACTATTGAAGAGAAAAAGTTAAACTTTAAAAGCAATCCTTTGTTCTGTTCCTTAGAGGCAAGTCATGACTCATAGAAAAAGAACCTGCCCCCTATCTGATGACCTGTAGTCTAGTTTCCTGGCCCTCACAAGAGACCCCCGGGTGATTGTCTTTCTGTTAAACTTTTCCAGAGAACTGTTTTTCTGAGAATTGGCTAACCGCCGCAAGGTGGTCAGTCAGCCGTTTCAACCTGATAATTTCCAGACCTATCTCTGTAAAGGTCAAGCTATGCCCACCAATCAGTTTGTTCAGATTGTCTTCACCCCACCTATACCTACTTGTAGCTTTTGTGTATAAAAACTGCTCTATAACTGAGGTCGGGGTTCGCTCCTTTCTAGGATGATCGAACCCCGGTGCACCGGTTCAATAAATCCTCTTGCTGTTTGCATCGAATTCAAGTCTTGGTGATCTGTGAAGCGACGTCTCCCGTGATTAGGCCTTTCTGGGCCTAACACTATCTTCATGTCATTAACAATAAAAAAATTTTATTTTAAAATGAAAGGACAAAAAAGAATGTTAGAAAATAGAAACTGAAACTAGAATTGACCTCAGAGATAAAAACTGTCCATATCTGTTACTCAGTCACAGCACCTGTGTTGTATTATTTAATACTCAGTATTGGTTCACCTTCATTCTGTTCAAGCATGGCTAGTAGATTTCCTTTGAGCTCAAAAGAATAGTAACAGCTTTCCAATCATGGAAAGTCAACCAGATTGTTCTGTTTGATACCTTATTATTAAAGAATTCCTCAGACAAGTGAGCTCTTTCTAATATAGAGATATCTTATCATTCACTATTCCTTTAACAAGAACTTATTTAGTGCCTGTTGTAGTCCAGGCACTGTGCTGGGGAATGGAACTAATAAGAAATAAATCAGGGAACTTACAGTCTGTTAGGAGAGATATATATCAAACACACAATTACACAAAAAACCACACAGGTAATTGTATATTCACACCAAATTATTTAAAAAAGAATTCAGTGCCATCTTCCTCTTAAGTCATAGTTTGATTTTTCTCATTTTTTCCTTCTAATTCTGAATGGGAACATGTGAATAACAATTGGAACACATACTGTGAACTATGCTGTTTGTAGTAGGCAGGAATGTCATTTGTAGTCCTAAATAAAGTTCAAATATTGTCAAAATTCACTTTCCTTTTAGAAGAAAAAAAAATCTGAATTCTGTGAGCCTCACCTCACTTTTATCAACAGAAAAATAATTTCTAACTGGATCTTTTTAAGGTTGAAATTAAAGAAGCTTTGAAAAGTTTGCCAGTTCTCTAAAGAAGTTTTTAAGAGTAAGGGACTATTAAGTACAATTATAAACAAGAGTATGATTGTTTACTCAAAGGAATGAACTAAAAGTTAAGGAATACATAGTATAGGTTGCAGCTGCACTTTAAAGAATGCAAAGATTTATGGGGAAAAGGGGGAATGTCCTTACTGGAAACAGAATGAGCAATTCTGCATGAGCAGGAATGGAGATTATTTGGAAAATGGTAGAGAAATTGGTCTGGTTTGGGCAAGGATACACGTGAAGCTGAGGACAGAATGGGAGAGGAAGAGACAGCCTTCACGATTTTAGTTGTTGATTGCAGAGGAGAAGGGAAAAATAAAATAAAACAAGCAAAAATAATATTTAACCATTGCATTATCTTCAGTTTTTTAGGTCTTTTTAGACATTAAACCTCATGCGAAGAGTTGACTCACTGGAAAAGACTCTGATGCTGGGAGGGATCGGGGGCAGGAGGAGAAGGGGACGACAGAGGATGAGACGGCTGGATGGCATCACCGACTCGATGGATTTGAGTTTGAGTGAACTCCGGGAGTTGGTGATGGACAGGGAGGCCTGGTGTGCTGCAACTCATGGGGTCGCAAAGAGTTGGACACGACTGAGCGACTGAACTGAACTGAACTGAGACAGTAAACCAAGAGATGGAATTCTTACATTTTTACATTATAAAACATGTTCTGCCTTTTCCCCCAGAAAAGATACTGAAGGAAAGAGTTTCTTCCTGAGAGTGCAAAATAAGATTTTATCCGCAGGACAGGTATAGAACTTGGACAACAATAGGCTTTTAATGAATATGGCAGTTGCTTAAACTGGTCAATTAAAAATAGAAATTGTTCTATTGTTTTATTTCACATATATATGTATATATACACATATATATATATATATTCTCAGCACTGACAGAATATATATAATATATACACACATATACATTTTCTTTCACTGAGTTCTACCTGAAACCCTCAGTTTCCTTTATGATAGTACAATTATAATCTATGAATGTATATGAAAGTGGTTCATTACCTTTGGGCATCAAAAAAGTAAACTGAACAGATCAACCATCAGGAGAAAAACAAAACTAAAAATGACAGATGTTGGTTAATGCACTCAATAATAAATAAAATAATATTATATCATTTTATATCATATATATAATATATAAAATAAAATAATAATACATATAAAAAAGCAAAGCGAGGTAGCAATCTTTATAAAATGACCGCCTTTTTTTTTTAAAGGAAAAACATCTTTATTTCTTGAAACAAAACAAATGCTTTTGCGTTAGATTTTGCTTTTCTTTCAAAAGAAATTTAAATATTATAACCCAGATTAGTGGCTCAGTGGTAAAGAATCTGCCTCCCAAGTGAGAGACTTGGATTCAATTCATGGGTCGGCAAGGTCCCCTGGAGAAGGAAATGGCAACCTGCTCCAGTATTCTTGCCTGAAAAAATCCCATGGACAGAGGAGCCTGTTGAGCTACAGTCCATAGGGTTGCAAAGAAGTAAACGTGACTCAGTGAGTGAGCACACATACACGAGAAAGTATATGGCAGTCAACCACGACTAAAATGAGAGAATTGCATAATGGGACTCTGCAGTGATATACCATATAAAGGCTTGTGACCAGAGTAACAAAAATGAGAGAACAACAAAAAGGTCATGTTGGCAGTTGGACATTGATATGGCCTATATTTTCCTCACCTTCACAGTATTTCAGTACAATAAAGAATAAATGAAATGAGGTTTTATGACACTTGTAAAAAGAAAATAGGCTTTATTTGTTTGTGGCACTGGTTACAAACTTATAACATATTTGTAGAAATATCACATGCTTAAAGAATTAAACAAATTTAACTTTAATGCTATTTATACTGAAAGTAGGATTTGATTTTTTTGTACCAAAATGTACAAAAATTTTACTTATATTTAAAAGTTCCTATTATCCATAAATCACTATATAGACTATAGAAGATGTTTATTCAGCTATACCAAGGGGGAAAATAAAGGCAATACATTTTAGGCTAAAAGTTAAGTATTTTAAACCTTTCCAGACAATAAAAGTGGAGACACTGAGGAAAACAGTGGATTTCCTCCCTGAAAGAATGCTATAGAAAAAAAAAAAAAAAAGAATGCTATAGATATTTATTGCTTTGTCTGAGAAAATTCTTACTGATGCTAAGATTAACTCTACCTTCTTTTGGATAAAATCAACCAACTGGTTCTAGGTAGGTCTTTCAGTCACAGTAAATTAACTCTCTGATCACTGTAGATGGCTTCAGAAATAAGTGACTGGTACAAAATATGCCAATAGCAACCCTTCCAGTATTTTTTCCCCAACACAGAGACAGAAGCAATTCTTCTTTGATAGACAAGAGATGAGAAATGTGATGAACGAGAATGTTATCCGTCAAGTTTCCCACCACTAGGAGAAAAGCTGGTCTGATTAATGCAGAGATAAGAGAAAAAGAAAGAAACTTCAAACCACACGCAAATTTCTAGTTCTAAGAGTCTGAGGGCTAGATCTGTTATTGAATTACAAAAGAGAACCCTAATACTGTTATCTTCTATTTTCTGCATTCTGACTGGGCTTGTTGGAGTTCAGTGTTTGCACTAGCAAACCTGACCTATCCAGGGGACTTATATGTAACAGCACAAATCAACAATACCACAGATACTATTTATATGAAAGAGACATTAATTTACATATAAAAAGACAACAAATTAGTTGAAAAGCTTTCTTTACTTCTAATGCTATTTTCCCCTGCCAAGTTGCTGAGGTTTCCATAGTGTTTACCTTATCAAGAACTTCCCTCTGTGTCTTGAATCTAGCACTCTCCCCTCTTCCTTAGTAAAGCGTCCTTACTTTTACCTGGAGAGCTTTCCAGGTGGTGCTAGTGGTAAAGAACCTGCTTGCAATGCAGGATATGCAAGAGATGTGGGTTTGATCCCTGGGTCAGGAAGATCCCCTGGAGAAGCAAACGGCAACCCACTCCAGTATTCTTGCCTGGGAAATCCCAGGGACAGAGGAGCCTGGTGGGCTACAGTCCATGGGGTTGCAAAGAGTCGGACATGACTGAAGTGACTTAGCACTCTTACCTGCAAGAGCTCAGTAAGTATTAATAATTCCTCAATACCATCCATCCTGTTCTGGCCTTTTACAAAGACTTTGAAGAGTCTGGCCTTTTGCTTCTCTACTGTTAAGAGTGACTACAATTAGCTTTAGTTGATTTGTCTTCTAATCCTCCTCTGTGTGCTTCTGCTTCTATTGGCCAATGTGGGACAAGCACTTCCTCTTGAATTTGACTTTCACTCTTGGACACAGTGCTGATCCTGCCTTTTTCAAAGTTCTTTTTTCTCATAACCCTTTCTGATACATACTATGGAGGGATAGATGTGATTTCTTCACAGAGGGCAGAGAATTGCATTTAGATGTTTTCAAAGCTTTAATTTTCATTGCCTTATGTTATCAACTTACTCTAGCTTTTTTAAGAAAAAAATCAAAGATATTGGCTATGTTTATAAGAGAACAACCTGAACTATCAGACAACCTTCCATACATGATCTGTTGTCTGCAGTTACCTCCTAAGGCAAAAGTGCTGTTTCAAAGCCTCCACTATTAATGAGTAGACTATGTAAAAATTCCATAGAGATAGAAAGTGTAAGTTTTCTTTTTGGAGTAGGTTCTCTGACATAATACAACTAGTGTCATTAAAATGTTAGTTCTGTAAGGATGGTAGATTTTTGCTTGTGTTTCACCAAGCCCCAGGACTTGGAAGAGGACTTAATACAAGAGATTGCNGTAAGTATTAATAATTCCTCAATACCATCCATCCTGTTCTGGCCTTTTACAAAGACTTTGAAGAGTCTGGCCTTTTGCTTCTCTACTGTTAAGAGTGACTACAATTAGCTTTAGTTGATTTGTCTTCTAATCCTCCTCTGTGTGCTTCTGCTTCTATTGGCCAATGTGGGACAAGCACTTCCTCTTGAATTTGACTTTCACTCTTGGACACAGTGCTGATCCTGCCTTTTTCAAAGTTCTTTTTTCTCATAACCCTTTCTGATACATACTATGGAGGGATAGATGTGATTTCTTCACAGAGGGCAGAGAATTGCATTTAGATGTTTTCAAAGCTTTAATTTTCATTGCCTTATGTTATCAACTTACTCTAGCTTTTTTAAGAAAAAAATCAAAGATATTGGCTATGTTTATAAGAGAACAACCTGAACTATCAGACAACCTTCCATACATGATCTGTTGTCTGCAGTTACCTCCTAAGGCAAAAGTGCTGTTTCAAAGCCTCCACTATTAATGAGTAGACTATGTAAAAATTCCATAGAGATAGAAAGTGTAAGTTTTCTTTTTGGAGTAGGTTCTCTGACATAATACAACTAGTGTCATTAAAATGTTAGTTCTGTAAGGATGGTAGATTTTTGCTTGTGTTTCACCAAGCCCCAGGACTTGGAAGAGGACTTAATACAAGAGATTGCTAATATCTGTTGGGAGGCTCATACATTGTGGCTATAGGGCTCAATCATTCTACTAAGTAATTGAATAAATGTTTGATTTTCAGTGTGTGTGTCCCTACAGTGTGGAAAACCCTGTGGAGAATTTGAGGCTGAATAAGAATGCATCCCGAAGAAACTTGATCTAGTAGGTGAGAGAAACAATACAGAAATAGATACATTAGGGGCTCCCCTGGTGGTTCTGAGGTAAAGAATCTGTCTGACAATGCAGGAGAAATGGGTTCAATCCCTGGTCTAGGAGGATCCCACATGCCACAAAGCAACTGAGTCTGTGGACCACGACTACTAAGCCTGTGCTCTAGAACCACCTCCACAACAAGAGATGCCCACGCACTGAAACTGGAGAGTAATCTCCTCTGGCCACAACAGAGAAAAGCCCAAGAAGCACTGAAGACCCTGCACAGCCAAAAATCCATAAATAAATAAATAAAATTATTTTTAAAAATTGGTATACTAGACACTCAATTAAAATGATTCTGTATTCAAGATCCAACAAATGTGCTGTTTGCTTTCCTGAGAAGCAGCACTCCTTTCTGTAGAGATTTGAAGTTATGCTGTAGAGGATTAGCTTTTGAGCTGTGTCTAAAAATATGAATAGAATTTCCACAGAGAGAAGCTCAAAGGCAGAGAATGCCTTGCGCTAGAAATCAGTCTTAGAGTCTTTTCTGAGCCTTCATGAGACCAGCAGAAATAAAAAATGGTATGTTTCAGCAGCTGAAAGAACTTTACGTAAATTATTAAGCACTGCATAATCTTCAAGACACAAGTATTTTAAGCACATCCGAGTGCCCTCCCACGGGGCTGGGGTTGGGGGGGGGGAGGGGAGGGAGTGACTTTTCTGCCATTTTCACTTAAAGTGAAATGAGTAACTTGAAAAAGAAAAAGCTTCTTCTGTGTTTATTTTTAAGAGTTTATGTTTCAGTTTCCAGCGTGTGTCACATTAAACTCAGACTGCCTATGAAAGAAAAATACTGGTATTTCAAGAAAAGGCATGGTATTATCTTTTCCTTACTTAAGTTCTGACAGGACCACGCAATTCCCTGCAAATCTCCCTCCCCCTCTTCCCCACCCTGGAGCAAATTTTAAAGCCATGAGTCATCAAACCGCAGTTAGACATTCTGAACTTTGATGACTCCTTCTGCAAAAACCGGTTTGTTCACAAAATGGATTCTGCCTTACTTTTTCTCAAAAAGTCTCCTGTATGGTAGTGACATTCATGATACAATAGTTCTCTTCAATACAGTACTAGTTTTCACCAAAGCCCATGTATAGAGTTTTAAAAAAATATCTCATAGTGATATTAAACTTAGTATACTCAAGCTACATAGAAATGTAACTTAGATGTTTTCGTTTAAAGGAAGTTTAGGAAGACACTGCATTTTAAGAAGTCCGAAAGGCAGTTCTTCTGATCTGCATTTAATTTCCATATTGCAAATATCAAATGCTACAAAGAAGATTTGCCTAACCCATCATTTCTAATCCCAGTGAGTTTTTTGTACGCTCTCTTTACTCAACTAAGCCTTTATTCTCTTTACACTTAGGGTAGTTTAAGCAAATTTACCTGTGTCCACAGTAAATATGCCTCAGCTCCAGGCAGCTGACTTCTTGTTCACCCAGATGGAAATTAAACTGAAATGTGCATATTGCAAGCACCAGCCACTGCCTCTTAGAAATGCAAAACCTTAACCAGGCAACAGGATACAGTTTCAAATAGAAAGAAGAGCTGTTGTTGAAGCCTAAGAATCTTTAATTCTCTGGATTGCTCACTGTAAACCCATTAGCTGAATTTAAATTTCTTGGGGTTCTTCTGAACCTGGCTAACACACATGGAATTTAGAATTGTTTCCTTTTCGCACTTTGCTTATTTTTAGTCTCTCCAAAAGACTCCTGGTTATGTAGCAGATTTAGGGAAAATGTTAGAATTTGCATGTTTGGCTTTGAGCTTAAAGATGATCTTGGTTATAAAAAGTGTGCAACTTTTCTCTTCTTTTTGGTCTTGTATTTTGATACTTATTTTATGACAGGTTTCATGACCTTCCATAATATGGATGTACAGAAACTATCAAATATCTAAAAATTAAAAGAATAATTTTTATATACTAGCTAGCTACACAGGAGTCATATCAACATTTTTATACAATTATGATATTGAAAGACATTTTAAATCATTCAGTTATTAAAATCAGTCTTAAATACCATGCCATTCTTTTGCATGTTGAAAAAATATGGTATGTTGTTGCAAAACTCTTTACCCTGAAACTACAGCAACATATGTTTTGCAATAGGAAAGTAAAGTTGCTTTAGGACCTTGTCAAAGTCAGATAACAGATAACCATATACTTTAGACAAAATAGCTTTCAAATTCTTCCTAATAATCAATATTTAGGGTACCAGGAGACAATGATCAGTCAAAAGCTTATTCTAATGTCCACCGCTTCCTTACCTGAAATGGTGCAAACAAAATTTGTTGTTTACTCTCTGTTGGTGAAATAAATTTCTTTTTCAACTGCTAGTAGTTCAGGACCTGTACTTTCTTGGGGGTGCACGCCAAGGACCTTGTTGGTAATCTTTAGCTACAGTCGTACAGGGATGACAAGGCATCCCTCATCTTCATGGGAGAGGCATTGGGGCCCATCCACTGCCTCTCCAACAACTATAGGAACATCTACTCCCAATTCTGCTACATAATCTAGATCAGGTCAACAGAGAGGAGTAAGCAGGAGAAAGTAGGAATACCTTTTGGACAAGGAGAAATTTCTCACACAAATCCATGGTTTGGCCATTTGAATTTACTTCTCTGAATATTCACATTTCCACCTCATTTCTATTGCTGTTTAGGTTGCTTGAATTTTTTTTTTTTTTTTTTAATATTTATTTATTTGACTGTGCCAGGTCTTAGTCACAGCATGTGGGATCTAGTTTCCTGACCAGGGACTGAATCCAGGCCCCTCTCCATTGGGAGCTCTGAGTCTTAGCCACTGGACGACCAGGAAAGTCCCCTGCTTGAATTTTTTTCCTCAACAGTTTATAAAAGCTCCTGCTATAGTATACATATCAGCCTTTTCTAATTTATGAAAATAAGATTTTAACTTTTATGAGAATCTAATGATTTTATTTACATTTTTCCACANAATATTTATTTATTTGACTGTGCCAGGTCTTAGTCACAGCATGTGGGATCTAGTTTCCTGACCAGGGATTGAACCCAGGCCCCTCTCCATTGGGAGCTCTGAGTCTTAGCCACTGGACGACCAGGAAAGTCCCCTGCTTGAATTTTTTTCCTCAACAGTTTATAAAAGCTCCTGCTATAGTATACATATCAGCCTTTTCTAATTTATGAAAATAAGATTTTAACTTTTATGAGAATCTAATGATTTTATTTACATTTTTCCACATGTACTTTTATTTGTGTGTATTAAAATCTCTCTCTTAATTATTCTAGATTTCCATGCCTGATAAGTGTTTCCTAGCCCAGAGATTATGTATGTTATTTACATATTTGTGCATGCATGCTCAGTCACTCAGTAGTGTCTAACTCTGCAATCCCATAGACTGTAGCCTGCCAGACTCCTCTGTCCATGGGTTTCTCCAGGCAAGAATACTGAAGTGGGTTGCTATTTTCTCCTCCAGGGGATGTTCCTGACCCAGGGATTGAACCACATCTCCTATGTCTTCTGCATTGCAAGTATATTCTTTATCGCTGAGACATCAGGGAAGCCCCATTTATATATTTACTTCCATTTAAATCTTAGTTCTATCTGAAATATTTTTAATATGAAATAAAATGGGACCCAGTTTTCTAATTGTTCCTATTTAAAGAATTGTTTTAAATTATCTATTTAATCCATTGAATTCAAATAGAAGTTGAAAATAGCATTGTTATTTAATTAAAAGATATGAATCTATTCTTATATAGTCAAGTGGGGTCTTTTTAATTAATAAATTTAGTTTTTAGAGCAATTTAAGGCTTGCTGAAAAACTGAATAGAAAATATAGAAAGTTCCCATAAAGGCCCTCTTCCTTAGTTTCCTCTATTATTAATATATTGCATTGGTGTGGTACATTTGTTATAACTGGTAAACCTCCTTTGATATATTATTAGTTAATACAAGATTTTACATTAGGATTCACTCTTTATGTTGTACAGTTCTGTGGATTTTGCCAAATACAAAATACTGTGTATATATAACATTATGATAGTATAGAAAAATGTCCCTGTCCTAAAAATCCCCTGTATTCCACCTACTCATTCTCTTACCCTTCTCCCAGACTCGTGGCAACCATTGATGTTTTTGCAGTCTCTGGAGGTTGCTTTTTCGAGAATGTCATATAGTTAATATCATATGGTATACAACCTTTTCATACTGCCTTATTTCACTTAGCAATACACAGTTAAGATTCTTCCATGACATTTCCTAGTTTGATAACATAGTTCTTTTTATTGCTGAATAAAATTCCATTATGGGGATATGTGTGTGTGTGTATGTGTATGCTCAGTCATGTCTGACTCTTTGAGGCCCTATTTACTGTGGCCTATGAACTATAGCCTGCCAGGCTCCTCTGCCCATGGAATATTCCAGGTAAGAATACTGGAGTGGGGTACCATTTCCCATTTAACCCAAGGATAAGACCTGCATCTCTTGCGTCTCCTACATTGGAAGGTGGATTCTTTACCAGCAACGTGACCTGAGAAGCCCTGTATGGATGGATAATAGTTCATCCACTCACCGATTAAAGGATATCTTGGTTGCCACCAATTTTTGGCAATTATGAATAAAGTTGCTATAATCACTTGTGTGTGGATTTTTGTGATAAAATAATTTTCTTAACTCATTAGAATAAGTATCTAGGCTTACAATCACTGGACTGTATCCTAAGACTATGTTTAACTTTTTAAGAAACTGTCAGGCTATCTTTCAAAGGGTAGTCCCATCTTGTATTCTTTACCAGCAATTAACAAGTGTTCCTGCCAATTGGAGTTTTGAATAAGTATTCATTATTCAAACTAATATCATCATGAAATTAGTTTACATATATATATGTATTTTCTCATCACAAAGTTTTGCTGCAAGTTGGTTGACATAAAGGAAGAAATCATTATGATAGCACAAATTACTAAAGGTTATAAAAGAATTTGTGTACAAAATGTATGGTAATTAAGCTAGCATTAGGAAATCTGAAATTTCACAACATTGGATTTAAATAGATGCTTTGCTCTCCTTGAACCTGGAAAGCAGATTTTGAACTCTTGACCTTAACACACATCTTAATTTTTCTCCCTACAAATTTCTTGATAATTTATCCAAATAAAATTAGTTACAGTAGCCAATGTGATCATTTTATTCTCTCTCCTTTTTAGAATAACATAGAGAGGAATGGTGACACCATATTCAGGGATAAAAAAGACTTGTGAAACATTTTCTAATCCTAGCAAGATCCTGTTAGTAAGAGTGTAAGAACTGACTCACTGAATTATTCACTGACTTTTCCTAAGTCACATAATAATAGATATTAAGCCTCCACCGAATTTGAATTTCAATTTTATCTATGATTTATCATCCACAAAGGAAAACATAGAGGAGCAGAGATATAAGATCTTAGCACAAGTATGTTATCACCTCTTTTTGTTTGACAGCTATTTGAATTACAGTTTGAACACAGGAGAGATAAAATATTTCTTAAAGTTATAAATTGGATTCACTTTTACCTCAAAATTCACACCCTGAGACTAGCAGTAAATTTAACCTGAGTGCGTGTTCAGCACTCTCTCTCTTGTTCTTGCATCATACCAGAATACAAGGTTTTGGAAAACCTAGTGAAATGAGAAAGGGCACCACATTGCTCTTAATTTCAATGATCTCATTTGCTAATGACCATTTCAGTAATGGGCACCTTCAGTAAGGCTCTGAGACCATGGCAATTGGTGCTGACTTCTTCCATGTCCCATGGAGTCAACCCCTTCTCTGACCATGCTAGCATAGAAGCAGCTGGGAGGATTCAAGCACACTATATGATCTAGAAATCCCAAAGCTCTTGTGTTCCTTCCAGGACTGAGAATTGCAACCATCTCTTTAGGTCAGACCAACTACTGTGCATGTGGTATGTATAAGTGTGTGTGTGTGTGTGTGTGTGTGTGTGTGTGTATGTAAATTTATTTCAATTTAAAGTATTTTTCAAAAAATTAAAATAGATAAACCTCGTCTGTTTGTGAACATTGTATAAATAATTTGAATATATAAGTAACACCTACAAATCAGTAAGAAATAGGCAGACGACACTTTAGAAAAAACGGACCAAAAACTAGAACTGGAATCTAAGAAACAATATATCCAATAATCAACATATATATAAAAGGGTGTTAAACTTCATTAGCCACTGAAGAAATTGAAATTAAAAACCCAAGGCAATACCACTCACAACACCAGAATTGTTAAAATGGAAAAGACAATAGCAAATATTGACAAGGATAAGGAAAGACTGGATTTCTCATTTACTGCTGTTGGCAAGTGTAACTTGGTAAAATTTTGGAAAACTAAGTGGCAGTATTAACTAAAGTAGAATGCATGCAAACACCGTGACCTAGCAAAAGAACCGAAAGGTGTGTATAAGGATGTTTGTTGTAGCACGGTTTGTAATAGTCAGAAATTAGAAACATTCCAATATGTGACTAGAGAAAAATGGATAAATAAATAGTGAAATGTTTTTACAAAGGAATAACATACTCTCTTAAGTCTCCTGCATTGGTAAAGAATCCACCTGTCAATGCAGAAGACTCAAGAGAGAAGTTGCTGAAGAACTCAACCTTGATCATTCTACCATCATTTGGTACTTGTAGCAAAATGGAAAGATGAAAAAGCTCAATAAGTGAGTGTCCCATGAGCTGACCGCAAATCAAAAAAATCATCATTTTGAAGAGTTGTCTTCTCTTCAGTTCCGTTCAGTGGCTCAGTCATGTCTGATTCTTTGTGACCCCATGGACTGCAGCACACACCAGGCCTCCCTATTCATCAGCAACTGCTGGAACTTACCCAAACTCATGTCCAACGAGTTGATGATGCCATCCAACCATCTCATCCTCTGTCGTCCTCTTCTCCTCTTGCTTTCAGTCTTTCCTAGCATCAGGGTCTTTTCAAATGAGTCAATTCTTATCGCATCAGGTGGCCAAAGTATTCGTTTCAGCTTCAACATCAGTCCTCCCAATGAATATTCAGGACTGATTTTATTTAGGATGGACTGGTTGGATCTCCTTGCAGTCCAAGGGACTCTCAAGAGTCTTCTCCAACACCACAGTTCAAAAAACCAATACAATATTGTAAAGTAATTAACCTCCAATTAAAATAAATAAATTAAAAAAGGCATCAATTCTTCGGCACTCAGCTTTCTTTAGAGTTCATCTCTCACATCCATACATGACTACTGGGAAAACCATAGCCTTGACTAGCTGGATATTTGATGGCAAAGTAATGTCTCTGCTTTTTAATATGCTGTCTAGGTTGGTCATAACTTTCCTTCCAAGTAGCAAGCATCTTTTAATTTCATGGCTACAGTCAACATCTGCAGTGATTTTGGAGCCCCCAAAAGAGTCTGTCACTGTTTCTATTGTTTCTCCATCTATTTACCATGAAGTGATGGGATCGGATGTCTTCTCTTATTCTTATGCAATAACAAGAAACCATTTCTTGATCAGACTGTGACGTGTGATGAAAAGTGGATTGTATATGACAACCAGCAGCAACCAGCTCAATGGCTGGACTGAGAAGAAGCTCCAAAGCCCTTCCCAAAGCAAAATTTGCACCAAAAAGGTCAGGGCCACTGTTTGGTGGTCTACTGTTGATCTGATTCACTCCAGCTTTCTGAATCCCAGCTAAACCATTACATCTGATAAGTATGCTCAGCAAATCACTGCTGCTGCTGCTAAGTCGCTTCAGTCATGTCCGACACTGTGCGACCCCATAGACGGCAGCCCACCAGGCTCTTCCGTCACTGGAGTGGGTTGCCATTTGCTTCTCCAATGCATGAAAGTGAAAAGTGAAAGTGAAGTCGCTCAGTTGTGTCTGACTCTTCCCGACACCATGGACTGTAGCCTACCAGGCTCCTCCATCCATGGGATTTTCCAGGCAAGAGTACTGGAGTGGAGTGCCATTGCCTTCTCTGGCAAATCACTGAAATGTACTGAAAACTGCAATACCTGAAGCCCGCAGCGGTCAACAGAAAGGGCCCAATTCTTCTTCATGACAATGCCTGACAACACATTACACAACCAATTCTTCAAAAGTTGAATGAACTGGGCTACAAAGTTTTGCCTCATCTGCCATATTTACATGACCTCTCACCAACTACCACTTCTTCAAGCATCTTGACAATTTTTTTTCAGGCAAAACATTTCCACAACCAGTAGGATGCAGAAAATGCTTTCCAAGAGTTAGTCAAATTCCAAAGCACAGATTGTTATGCTACAGGAATAAGCAAACTTATTTCTCATTGGCAAAAATGTGTCGATAGCAGTGATTTCTATGTTGATTAATACAGATGTTTTGAGCTTAGTTATTAGGATTTAAAATCATGGTGTGAAACCTTAATTTTATTTCCACCAACCTNGTCAAATTCCAAAGCACAGATTGTTATGCTACAGGAATAAGCAAACTTATTTCTCATTGGCAAAAATGTGTCGATAGCAGTGATTTCTATGTTGATTAATACAGATGTTTTGAGCTTAGTTATTAGGATTTAAAATCATGGTGTGAAACCTTAATTTTATTTCCACCAACCTATTACATTTTTACACCATTCATACAAACATGCACACACACAACATTATAAGCTAAAGTTTCACAAAATAATATTTACCTTATAATAAATGAAACATACCGATACTTTCCACATTGTTCCGTTTCATTCTATTCTACTCTTTTCTTTCTTTATAGTGTTGATCAGTGCATAACAAATTGACTTCATAATTCACTAATGATTTTGATTTAGCTGTTGAAACATTGCTCTAGATGTGTCTCTTCAAAACAAACAAAATATTGTCTTACTTTGGCTTGACCCTAATGAGAAACTTAGGAAACTATTTTCCTTTCAAAGTCCATGAGGATAAGGAGATTCCAAATCCCTGGGAATTCTAGTCATGGTTAATTCTTTGGCAGACAGGGTGATAACTTTCATTCTTTCCTGTTAAATCCATTATCAAGGAAGCAAGATAATGTATCTAAATGTTATTCCTTCACATTCTCAATTAACCACCTTCCTATACTGATGTAAGAACAGAGGTTCTCAACCTGCTTAGCACCAAGGACTGGTTTCTTGTAAAACAATTTTTCCATGGAGAGGAGGTGCAGGGTGGATGGCTTCAGGATGATTTAAGTGCTGTTACATTTATAATGCCGCCGTTTGATCTGATCGCCACTGTCGCTGTAAAGCAAACAATGGGGAGTGGCTGTAAATATAGATGAAGCTTCACTGGCTTGCTTGCTGCTCACTTCCAGCTGTGCTCCCTGGTTCCTGGGATGCCAAGTTAAGAAGATGAAGTTCCTTCCTCCAACTTGTTACACATATATGCTTTTGTCTATTTTTGCTTCAGTGTGATGATACACTCCAATGAAGATTCACTCCATTGGCCTTCAGTATCTTCATTTGACTACTTCATTGAATGGGTGGGATGGTAAAACTTAAAATATATATATATTTCTCTATTTCACATGATGTTGGGAAAAACTGAGTAATAATAACAATCAATAATTTAGTTGTGTGCATGATGAGTATTTGAATATCTGACATTTCCAGAGATAAAGCGAAAACTATTTAGAACACTATTTCTCAAAATTCTTTAACCTATGCAGACATTAGAAATACAAACTAAGGCAGTATTTTCATTGACTGTGGATAATGGGTGTGAGAAACCTGTGGGGCAATTTTGAGATTTCAGAGAATTGCTGTTTTTTATGATTCTGAATATATCTCTTCACATGAAAAGTAATGCTTCAGTTCAGTTCAATTCAGTCACTCAGTCGTGTCCAACCCTTTGCAACCCCATGAACTGCAGCACGCCAGGCCTCCCTGTCCATCACCAACTCACCAACACCCAAACTCACGTCCATCGAGTCAACGATGCCATCCAGCCATCTCATCCTCTGTCGTCCCCTTCTCCTCCTGCCCC
>SJYA01001185.1:467469-488297 GCA_006410615.1 Neotragus moschatus
CCATCTATTTCCCATGAAGTGATGGGACCAGATGCCATGGTCTTCGTTTTCTGAATGTTGAGTTTTAAGCCAACTTTTTCACTCTCCTCTTTCACTTTCATCAAGAGGCTTTTTAGTTCCTTTTCACTTTCTGCCATAAGGGTGGTGGCATCTGCATATCTGAGTTTACTGATATTTCTCCTGGCAATCTTGATTCCAGCTTGTGCTTCTTCCAGCCCAGCGTTTCTCATGATGTACTCTGCATAGAAGTTAAATAAGCAAGGTGACAATATACAGCGTTGACGTACTCCATTTCCTATTTGGAACCAGTCTGTTGTTTCATGTCCAGTTCTAACTGTTGTTTCCTCATCTGCATATAGGTTTCTCAAGAGGCAGGTCAGTTGGTCTGGTATGCCCATTTCTTTCAGAATTTTCCACAGTTTATTGTGATCCACCCAGTCAAAGGCTTTGGCATAGTTAATAAAGCAGAAATAGATAATTTTCTGGAACTCTCTTGCTTTTTCCATGATCCATCCAGCAGATGTTGGCAATTTGATCTCTGGTTCCTCTGCCTTTTCTAAAACCAGCTTGAACATCTGGAAGTTCCCAGTTCACGTATTGCTGAAGCCTGGCTTGGAGAATTTTGACCATTACTTTTAGAGAGAACCTAAAACAAATGGGTGGAGGAAAACCCTTACTTAAATCAAATGTTTTGCCAGATTTTGTCCAAACACTTTTGCGCTGTTAAAGTATGATATATGTGAGAGACTCCGTATTTTGTATCCTTGTTTTGTTTCCTTTTCACTATCAGGTCTGTACTATAGCAGTAGAGATAAATATACTGTGAAAATATAAAACATAATAGTTACTTTTAACTCTCTCTCCCCCCTGCTTTTTCTTCATTTTCTGTTCTCTCTGGGTAAAATAAGTGGAACTAATGAGTCATCTAGAAACAGCAAGACTGGTGACTCATTCCTCCAGACTTGTAGTATGTGGCTTTTCACATTCATGAAGCATTTAACCTGTTATTATCCCTTAGCTGCTAATGGTAACACATGATACATTTTATTTCCAGATCCCACTTGACAGCATTATTGGGGGGACAGAGTTCCCAATAGATTACTCATAGAAATATTCCTATATGATTAGTGACTTTCTTTTTACATTTGGGAGTTTCATTGCCTTTAGAGTTACAGCTGAAAGTTAATTTTGGAAAAAATGTTTTTCTAACTTGTTGTCCTTAATTCTGCCACAGGTATTACATCTATTGTTGCTATCATACATTTGCCAATGTATTACAAACCCAAAGATACAAACCAATCCCTCCACATTAATGCTACCAGTAAACACAAAAACAGGACAAAATGGGTTCATATGTTTCTTTTAGGTAGTCTTCTGAAAGCTATATGAACTTTTTCCTTCATTTCACAGGAGTGTCACTGTGCATGTTCCAATGTTTCCATTGTCAAAATCAGGAATAAAAATACAAATATAAGATAATTTTGTGTAATTATCTTTTCCTTTTTCACCTGACAAAAAGAAATGTGTATGAAAAAGCTGATCTACATTTGTCCAAGATGAAATAATACCAATTTGCAATAATACCAATAAATTAATTAGTTGGCACCTAACTAAATAGTTCAAAACATACTTGTTATGGTCAGTGACTATATATATATATATATTCTTAAATATTTAGATTAGATGATCATCCCTCTTCAGGATATGCTGACTTCATTAACATTTACACTGAAAATTTAGAATATGTTTTAAAAATTGACAATCTTAAGAAATTATCTTCACTGATTTTTCCAAACCTGGTATATACATACATAATAACCTGAGATATCTAAGAGAAAAAAGAACTACTAAAATGTAGCATAAACTGGACTATAATACTATGAGAGAGTTCATACTTGTGCATAGTTTAATGGAAACATCATATATAACTTTGTCAGGCTTCATGAAGAATAAAAATGAATCATCAGTGAGACTATCTGACAAATTTCCTTTCCTTGAGTCAGGTGGGTAATTTCTTGTGATACCTGTTTGTTCTGAAACAGCTGCTACTCCACTAATCCTTTCATTTTGTAGTTCTGGTTTATTGTTCAAATTCTGTAGAATACTAAGGATCTATTTGCATGAAAGTTTACATATAACTTAGTCTACAAAAAGAATTAATGTATTAAGCCTTTCTTTAGTGTCAATATTTTCTTAGAATGTCATAATAGTTATATTTCTAGAATTAACTTTGAGATTTTGAGACAATTTGGAACTTTATGTCTTTTCCATTTCTTATATATATCAACAAGGTATACAAGCATAGAACATATTTTGTTTTGAAGGCAGGAAAAATGCTGGTGAAATAGAAAACTATCTAAGTTGATTCACATTATAGTATAGCAGAAACTAAACACAATATTCGGAGAAGGCAATGGCAGCCCACTCCAGTACTCTTGCCTGGAGAATCCCATGGATGGAGGAGCCTGTTGAGCTGCAGTCCATGGGATCGCTAAGAGTCGGACACGACTGAGCCACTTCACTTTGACTTTTCACTTTCATGCATTGGAGAAGGAAACAGCAACCCACTCTAGTATTCTTGCCTGGAGAATCCCAGGGACAGGGAGCCTGATGAACTGCTGTCTATGGGGTCGCACAGAATCGGACACGACTGAAGCGACTCAGCAGCAGCAGCAGCAGCAGCANTGTAAGGGAGTGGGGTGGTATGTATATGTGGTGAGTTTGTGGGCTGTAAAAACATCAACCTGTTTTCTTTTCAGATCCTTCAAAAATGGCAATGGTATCTGAATTCCTCAAGCAGGCCTGGTTTATTGACAATGAAGAGCAGGAATACATTGTAAGTCAAGAGACAATAAAATAACTCATTTAAATAGTAGTATTAAAATAGAAGCAAATGTAAGTGAATGGACAGTAATTTATTTCTCATTCACAGAAAACTGTGAAAGGATCCAAAGGTGGTCCTGGGTCAGCAGTGAGCCCCTATCCTACCTTCAATCCATCCTCGGATGTTGAGGCCTTGCATAAAGCAATCACAGTTAAAGGTAACTCTGTCTTTCCCTAACAGTCCCCGCCTAGACATTTCAGAATGGCTACTAAAAAACAAACATGTGCAATGGAAAGAGTCTGCTTCATTTTGAAGATAAGAGATCTTTATCAAAGAAGAAACACTTCCTTTTTCAGCACTTAGGAGATTTTGATTAAATCAGTAGACTACTGCTACAACAGTTATCGTACAAAGCTCATTTCTAACAGAGTGAATGCTGAAGTCAGCACCTCTGCTCACACTTAAGGTGTGAACTAGGAACAAACACTGCAACACTGAGGGCTGGGGAGAATTTCTTCTTTTGGTGTCTCAGACGGTAAAGAATCTGCCTGCAGTGCAGGATTCAGGTTCAGTCCCTGGGTTGTGAAGATCTAGAGAAGGGAATGGCAACCCACTCTAGTATTCTTGCCTGGAGAATCCCATGGACAGAGAAGCCTGGCAGGCTACAGTCCATGGGGTCACAAAGAGTAGGACACAAATGAGCCATTTCCACTTTCTCATTCAAGTGAAGAGAATGTCATCCCAAGTGCTTCCATTTGATATAGAGTCGCATCCATGTCCCAGCCTGTTATAATTTATACTTCTTTGTTTTATTAAGAACTTCATTGGAAGCATCTTGATAGTGAATCATTTTATGTCCATTATTGATGATAAAGAAAATTGATTTTTAAAGTCTAGATGCCCTTTATTTCCAGGTGTGGATGAAGCAACCATCATTGAAATTCTGACTAAGAGAAACAATGCACAGCGTCAGCAGATCAAAGCAGCCTATCTGCAGGAGAAAGGAAAGGTCAGTTGCAGTGGTTAATTTAGATAATTAATTTCAGTCATATTTATGTTTAAATATAGCATTTGATGGGCTTCTCAGGTAGTGGTAGTAAAGAATCTTTGCCTACCAATGCAGGAGACACAAGAGACACAGATTTGATCCCTGGGTAAGGAAGATCCCCTGGAGTAGGAAATGGTAAGCCGCTCCAGTATTGTTGCCTGGAAAACTGCATGGACAGAGCAGCCTGGTGAACTACAGTTTATGGGAATACAACTGAGTATGGGCACATAGATTTTGAAATACAGTTGCCTAGTTCTTTCAGTCTCTAGCCACTGTTTTCCATTACAGCTAAGTCTGGGATTACTGTATTTGTTTTCTTGGTTGCAATGTAATCAGTTCTATCGCATTTGCTGGTTTTATGCATTGTTTTGATTCTTTGCACATGTGGTGTTCTGTATTGGAGATAAGCCTTTAACTTGAACATAACAGACATCAAGATTTCTGTTGGCAGTAAGAAATATGTTCTGATTGAAATATGACTTCTTTTAAATTTTAAACTGAGCTGTTTAGTGTCTGAATGTAAAGTTTATATGGATAATTCTACTTTAAAAGTAAGGTTTCTATTTTATACAAAATATGGATAATTTTTTTTAAGGAGTGTAGTTAGAAAATCACATAATGTCTGATTACAGTGCTTATTTGAAAAGTGCAAATCTCAATGGTTGGAAAAGTTATTAATACATTATTTTTAAAGTATTCTTATTACTATTTCTGTTAATACACAACCCCTATCTTTTGAGCTGTGTCATTTATTCCCTCTATAAAAGATTGAGAATGCTATCCTTTAAGGAGTTATCAATGAATTCAGTAAATTTCATTCTAATCACTCTAGAACCAAAAAGATTAAGATATTAAATATTGGCTACCCTTTTCTATGTAAAGGGAAGGAGCTATGAAAAATGGTTGGGTTTAGGACTCAGTAAGATTAGCTAAACATCAGGTAACACTGCTTTACTCTATTGCCTAATGTGTTATTTACTAAAAGGTTATATATCTTCTTTTTATAGCCCTTGGATGAAGTTCTGAAGAAAGCCCTCGTTGGTCACCTTGAGGAAGTTGTTTTGGCTCTATTGAAAACTCCAGCCCAGTTTGATGCTGAAGAGCTCCGTGCTGCCATGAAGGTAAAACCACCTGATTTAAGCAAAGCTCCTTTCCTCAAAGCATGTCCAAACCACTTATGCCTCCTAGAGTATTCTCAACAACCAGCACAGGTCCACCAGTCAGTGGTAATAAAATGAATAAGTGCATGAATAAATAAATGAAAAAATAGATGCTGGTGCTAACAACTATGTTATTTCCACTATCTTCATGATGTTACCATATTTAATAGATCTCACTTTGTATTTATTTGCCCAAAATATTGGCATTAAACCCATTTTGTTTTTTAAGCAATATAATACATACTTTATTGCAATTAATAAATATTGTGGATATTTATTAAATGTTGTGAGAAATTTACTAAATGTCAGATTCAGACAAATTTTGGAACATAATAACTAGTTGATACTTTTGAATGAAGATTTTTCTACATTTTTTTTTTTTTTCATCTTTTTCAATTCAGGGCCTTGGAACTGATGAAGACACTCTGAATGAAATTCTGGCATCAAGAACTAACAGAGAGATCAGAGAAATTAACAGAGTCTATAGAGAAGGTAAGTTTTAATGCCTTTAATGCCACAGTCCAAGTGTCTTAGTTGAAAAGGAATTCTGATATACTTTTTGAAAAATTGACTGTGGATGTTAATTATGGAAAAAGCATATATT
The DNA here is from genome assembly GCA_006410615.1 of Neotragus moschatus. Lineage (NCBI taxonomy): Eukaryota > Metazoa > Chordata > Mammalia > Artiodactyla > Bovidae > Neotragus > Neotragus moschatus. Next base: position 473,106 of record SJYA01001185.1, read on the forward strand.
AAAATATGTCTTTCATTGTCTGTTACAGGTCTATCACAAGCACATATGGTTATCAGACACATTAGAGTTGGTGGGGTACAAATAAGGGACACGATTGTTTCAGTCCTCATCAACTTTGCACTTTAAAAAAAATTGTATGTCTGGGACAAATGGCCACATAGTATTGCAATGAAACCCTCAATTCAAAGCTCTGAATTTAAAGAATTTTCTAAAAACATTTCCTATTTTTATGAGATTTATTTCATAAAAATGTCCCGTTGTCTTTCATTTTGAAAAGATAACAACAACAAAAGCAAACAAACAAAAATCCTCCAAACATTTGTCCTTGAAAAGATAAACAGCTTGGTGCTTATAAGTCTCTGATGGAAGCTAACTTTACCATTATGAACATAAATGACTTACTCACTGTTAACACCCAGTTAGATTCATGGGGATGAAAGACTAGCCATGGCTCATTTTATCTCTTCAGTGAAACATCTCATTTCAGTGGTATGCTTAACACTGTGAAGAGAGTATCTGCAAATGGGTCCGGGGCAGTGCTGAGTCATCACTATTTTCTTTTTCTAGTTTCCCAAGCCCCCTGTTTTTTTTTGTTTGTTTGTTTGTTTTATTTTCTCAACCCAATATGTAGCACCATAGAGGATCGTTCTGCATGATTTTAAAACCACACAGAGAATACAATAGTCCTCGTGTATTATTTTCTTAGCAATCTAGTAAAGGAATCAGAATAAGGAAGTTTTAACCTCATGTTCTGCAGTTCTTATCTCATTATCAATATTTATCTTAGGTCCATTTATCAGTGACAGTCATCAAGACGGGCATTATAACTATTTTTTTTTATTTTATAAAACATGGTTTACAAAGGCAATTAGCCATAAATTATTCCCAAGGTACAGTTCAATGACTATTTATTAAAATGTTCTACCTTCTAGTCAACTATAAATTCAGTTAAATTTTTCCTGAAAAATAATAGCATAATTTTTTAATGTTAAGTAAGGGTGTTTAACAAAGAAACATTTCAAAGCTATATCTACTGTAGATGTGCATACATACACGTATGCATACATAACTAAATTGTATTCCATATAAGATATTTATCATTTCAAAGTAAATAAACACTCTGTGTTCATGCAAGCACTTTGGTTTATCCTTTTAAATAGCTGTTCTATTCACCCCATTGCTTAAATTCTGGTATGATTTATTTCAGAAATAGTTATCTAATAATGTATACCTGTGCAATTTATTCTTGTTAGCAAAGGCTTTAGGGCTGTAGAGTTTCATTCATAGTATTATCTAAATTGTTTTAATTGCCTTACAGGAAATAAATTTGGCGATCAAAAATTTTACTTGCTCTGATTTTGCTTTATTAAAAAATAAAACTATTTGAAATGTGTTCCATAAGTCATTGAACATTTGGCATTGCAAATTGTGAACCAGTATAGAGATGTTAGATATTATCATCACCATTATCACTAGTTTACTACAAAATATATTTTTCCTGTTTCTCAGAACTGAAGAGAGATCTGGCTAAAGACATTGCCTCAGACACATCTGGAGATTATGAGAAGGCTTTGCTTTCTCTTGCTAAGGTATAACTAAAATAGGTCTGGAAATATCTCTGATGAAAAGTAAGATCTTAGATTTCATCTCTTTCTAGAAATGAGCAATTCACTCCTTTCTCTGCAAAGATATTACTCATCTGATTTTAAGAGAATAAATAAACCATGTGATTATATGCTAAAAAACTACTTACACGAGAATGGGATATTTTCCAGGGTGACCGATCTGAGGAGCTTGCTGTAAATGACGACTTGGCTGATTCAGATGCCAGGGTAAGCAAGTGCTTATACATATCTTAGAATCCACTTTGCTACTTCAATTAGGTCCAACCTGAGGTGAGGTACCACTTGAGGGCCTCCATGTGAAAGCAGATATGAGATTCTCCAAAACGATAATGGCACCTAATGTCCATTACTTGAAGGATGCCCATCAGCCAGGATTCAAGTAACCCAAAAGAGGAAATGTGGTCTTTATGTTTTCAACAGGTTGTACTGTTCATGAAGCTGGAGAGGATTGAGAAAGAACGGTAAACATTTGATTATTGAGAAAACTCTGAATTTTTATTTTACCAGGTATAAGAAAGTAAAAGTGAAAAGAATAAATACATCTAACAATTCTTTAAACAGTGAAAATAAAAACAAAACAGTGAACATTAGTTTAGAGGTGGAAGTTTATATTGTAAAAATATTATGTAATGATATTACAATTATAAAAGTTATAGCATTTATATACTTTCAGGTATATTATTATATATTGTTTCAGTGAGGTCGCTTGTTTTTTAATACATCAGTCCATTGGCAACATTAGAAAAACTGTCATTTTGGGACTTGGAATTTTTGTTAAAAAAAATGGCATCTAGTATTTACATATGCTTTACTCATGGTACAGTTAGTATTCTCCACAAATTCATTACAGTGAGTTAGTAAAAATAGAAACTTACTTGACTACTCCACTCTCTTCACTATATCAATGCATTATCCTGCATTTATTAACTTCTGTTGACTAAATGCATCTATATCAGTTGTTTGCTCAGAAAGTCCCAAATAACTTTTGATGCCCATTGGAAGTTTTATCATTTTAATAGAAATTGTGCAATCATATCAAAGAACAAAAGTAAGTATTTGAGTAACTGCCCATAGTAAGAAATTACTCTTATTTGCTTGTGATACTTCTGAATTTGCTTTACATTTTAAGACTGTCGTGGAGCTTCCCTGGTAGTCCAGTGGTTAGGAATCCGCCTTGCAATGCAGAGGACACCAATTCAATCCCTTGTCCAGGAAGATCTCACATGCCTTGGGGCAACTAAGCCCATGTGCCACAACTACTGAGCCCATGTACCGCAACTACTGAGACCTTGTGCCCAGAGCCGGTGCTCTGCAACAAGAGAAACCACTGCACAATACAACTAGAGGATAGCTCCTGCTCTCTACAACTAGAGAAAACCCACATGCAGCTGCAAAGACCCAGTGCAGGCAAAAATTAAAACAAACAGATAAAAAGACTTTCAGGGCTCTTAGATGTATATTTATGGCCATTACATGAATTAGTGTGACCGAGGAGGAGGGTGGTAATTAACATTTTAAAGGTAACAGAGCAGGTTGGTGACAATAAGGCAGAGATTATCTTTTCCATTTACAAAAGAGGAAGGTCTTTAGTTTAATAATGTGAAAGTACATAAGATTACTAAGATATCTCAGTAGTAATATCTAAGAACGATTAAGTTGCAGAGTCAGAATTTGAATCCAGAAATTCTTACATCAAAATTCAACATCTAGGTAATGGTTGAATTATTGATTTATTAGTACCATTCGCTGAAAATTACTTTAAACAATTAAAAATAAAAATTTAGAGATTGTCCCTTGAAGTTTTCTTGATACAGAATGTAATCTTAAAGCGAGTTCACTCAATAAACATTTATTTTGCATGCATAGATTCAGTCTCTAGTGTTTGCAAGGCAACTTGAGAGATATTATGGAAGATACTTGACAAAACAAAGTTTCCATCTCTAAGGAACTTGTCATCTTAACATTGCCACCTGCTCTGATTGTATTGGACACAAAGCAGCTGCCTCCAAATCTTTGAAGAGATCTGACATTCTTATGCAGATATCAAGTCCTCAGATGGTCAAGTGTTTATTTTTGTGTTTCTTAACAGGCCTTATATGATGCAGGAGAAAGAAGAAAAGGGACAGATGTGAATGTGTTCACTACTATTCTTACCACCAGGAGCTATCCCCATCTTCGCAGAGGTAAGAAGAAAACAAATGTTCCCTGGGACTGTTAGCAGAAGTCACTTCACTTTTTTTTTTTTTAATGAGGACAAGCAAGAGAAAGGAAAAGGCTTCCCTGGTAGCTCAGACGGTAAAGAATCTGCCTGTACTGCAGGAGACCTGAGTTCAATCCCTGGGTCAGGCAGATCCCCCAGAGAAGGGAATGAATGGTAAATACACTCTAGTATTCTTGCCTGAAGAATCCTGTGGTCAGAGGAGCTTGGCAGTCTATAGTCCATGGGGTCACAAAGAGCTGGACACAACTGAGTGACTAACACTTTCAAGAGAAAGCAAGAAAGAAATCTTAATCAGTGACACTCCGAAACCAAATGGATGCCGTACTCCTGATCTCTTATTGCTACTTGGGCATTTGTTCAGCTTTGTACAGACACCACTTGATAGTATTTGAAACACATTTTATGACTTTGGCATGTAGAACATTAGTTTGTTATTTTTACTATTTTTTTCCCCTCAAAATATTTGGAATAGGTCTGACAATATATACACGTAAAACAGAACACATGAAATTACAATGAAGAAGAAAACAGCTGAGGCTAAGTGAAGAAAAGAGTATCTAGATACTCCAGAAACAAAAGCTAGAAGAGAGTTCTTGCCACAAGATTTAGCCCTGAGTGTTTTGGAAGTCAAGACAAAGGGCGGATAATGATGATTACTTCAAGTTTATTATTTAATAACAGCATTCTGTTAGCACTCTGAGATTAGAATTAAGAGGAATCTGCAACACAGATCTTTATATAAGGAAAGATCCATTTGCTGTGGCACTTGACTCTGATGTAAAGTTATGGCTGTCAATCAAATGTCACTTCTAATAAATGTCAACATTTGCAAAAATTTTCCCAAAATACACAGAAGCCCAAAATAGCCGTGAATTACATCCCTCAGAGAAGATGATGTATCCAAAATATGCTCAGATGAGTAGTTAGATTTACATTGTGTTTTTTGAAGTTCAGTCCTCCTAAGGAATGCTTTGGGCTTCCCAGGTGGTGCTAGTGGTAAAGAACCTGCCTGCCAATGCAGGATACGTAAGAAACGTGGGTCCAGTTCCTGGGATGGGCAGATCCCCTGGAGGAGGGCATGGCAACTCATTCCAGTATTTGCCTGGAGAATCCCATGGCCAAAGGAGCCTGGCAGATGACAATCCATGGGGTCACAAAAAGTCAGACACAACTGAAGTGACTTAGCATACGCATAAGGAATGCTTTGACTTTGTGGCCATGCCTGATTTTGCTGGTTTGCTAAAAAAACAAGATGTTTTGTACATCTCTAAATTTAAATTTAATATTCAGTGTTTCAGAAATATTCGAAGTATAGTAAGCATGACATGAACAAAGTTCTGGACCTGGAGTTGAAAGGTGACATCGAGAAATGCCTCACAGTTATTGGTATGTAGTCCTGGAGGGTGAAGAGTTTTCTAACTTGAAATTGTATTGTCAATGTTGTCCAATAATTTACAAAATATAATAACAAGACAAAAACTAAGATATCATTTATGTTGCAAAAGAGGTAGCATGTAAGATAATGGCAATATAAATTTAGCTGAAGTGATGCAATAGTCTTGTTAGTAATTACTGGTATTATTTGCTTGATTAAAAACATGAGCAGGTGGATAATACTGAGCATCTTCTTGTACCATGCAATATACCAGGCTGGGCACGGCACAAAGGAAAGTCAAAATGGTCATTAAGAGCATGGGATTTGGAATTAGATAAATGAAGGTCCACATCCTGGTCTGTCACTTGCTGTGTAATCCTGGGCAAGCTTAAAGGATTTAGACCTTCAGAAGAAAAGAATTTTAAAGTTTTCCCATTTTATTCAGATGACCAGTCGAGGTTTGGAAACCTACATTATAAAGCAGTGCTTCTCAGACATTAATGTGCCCATGAATCCTTTGGGAATCTTGCTAAAATGCAGATTCTAATTCAGTAGGTCTGGGTGGAGACTGGAAGTCTACATTCTTAACAAATTCTCAGTTGACTCCAGTTCTTTTGGTCCATAGATCACATTTGGAGTAAGAAGGTAGAGAATATTCTTAATACTGATTGACACATCTGTTAGTATTTTATTTGGCAGTTGCCTTATATTTTATGACTGTCCTGTCCCACTTGGACTTTTTTTTCTTATTACAACAGGAAAAAAAGTATTTCTTGCCTGCCAACATGGCCTTTAACATATCTACTGGTTTCCTCGTTTCCTTGAAGAGAATACTCAGGATAGCATGAACTAGTGAAGTTGCTATTGGTGGACTTAGGATAATAGGGGATAAATGATATTGTCAGAGGACAGAAAATTCAAAATCGCCATCTAGAAAATAGCTTCTTTTAAGCCCAGTATCCCCCTTACTGGGGGGTGGATGGTGAGGAACAGGGATGGGGAACAGAATCTTGCTTGAAAACCTCTGTATTTCCTATTTCTTTCATATGTACCTTTCTTTTGTGGTAAAGATGTCAACTAAAGCATGCCTCTCTTACAGTGAAGTGTGCTACAAACAAGCCAATGTTCTTTGCTGAAAAGCTCCATCAGGCCATGAAGGTAACAAAGTTTGCTTTGGGGGAAAAATTACTGTGTATGGAGAGAATAGAAAATCCCATATTGTTTAAAAATTACATTTATTTTTTAATATTTTTTCATTAAAAAGAATTATTTTTCTATCCAATGCAAGAGGTGTAGTACACTTACTTCTTAGAATAAAATTCTGTTCGACTTGTTATATTCTTTTATAGGTAAGATAGTCAGGTGAGCTTGAAAGCAATTTGTAGATTACTCATGATTTGCATAAAATCTGAGTCATCAGAGGAAGGGTGATATACTTCCTCTTTTAATGTATGATTTTAGCAACCTGCTTCTGCTAAGATTGTAAGTTTTATAATCTCTTCTAAATTTCATCTGTCTTTTTTATTATTTTGCCTTCCATGTCATTGCTTAATATGTCATTCTAAGATTTTAAATATCATTCTAAGCTCATCAAAGTGTAAGGTGTTATTAAGATGTATTTGAGATATCACTCTAAGTACTTCACTTTATTGTCTATCTTGTATTTTATTATATAGGATGGTACCTATATACTTGTGAAAAGTTATGAAGTTGTCTGTTTTTTTCCTTGGCAACTCCAAAATAAGGAAGTCTTAGGAAAGAGTGATCTAACCATTCAATTAATAGAAAAGAGTCCCTGTGATGTGATAGGCATTGTTCCACTAAGTAGTTGGCAGTACAATTTTGACCCCATGCCTGCTGTTACCTAGTGAGGTTATTAGATGGGTAATGAGAACATCTAGTATTGTAAATGAGAAGAGGGACCTGTGTCCCAGACTTTGGAAAGCAGTGTGGATGTTAGCTAAATTACAACATGCTATTTGAACAAGAATTAGCCAGATGGAACCAGGAGTGTAAGGAATGAAGGGATAAAGCAAGTCTGGTCCTGGAGGAGAACACAGCATGTCCCTTTCGGGATAATAAATATAATTAAGGTGATGGTTCATGGTGGAAAAAGTTGTAGAATTAGGCAGGGCCTTGTAAGCCCAGGTAAAATGATTGATTTTCATCCTAAAATCAACAGAAGGTCACTAAAGGGTTTTAAGTAGATGAATCAGATGCTCAGATTTACAACTTAGAAAGTTTACTTTGCATTTCTTGAATAGCTTAGACAGAGGAAAGACTGTATAGTGGAAGATCAGTTAGGAGGTTTTAAAAGTTCTATATATAATTCTCTTGTCACAGTTGAGTTTGTGTCATTTTATTACCACTTGTGTTTGTGTGTATGTTGTGTGTATTTTAATGTAGAAATAGTTTCTCCATAAAAACTATATAGGTTAGCAAAATAGCTTCACATTCAAACCCACATCCTGCCTTAAGAGTAGGCTTGGAATATAAGGGACACTTATCATCGTTTGTTTTCAACAGGGTGTTGGAACTCGTCATAAGACACTGATCAGAATTATGGTTTCCCGCTCTGAAATCGACATGAATGACATCAAAGCATGCTATCAGAAGTTGTATGGCATCTCTCTCTGTCAAGCCATCCTGGTATGTTGTAATTCTCATAATGTTACCCCCACAAATGATAATTTTTTTGCAACTTCTTCAAAAAGAAGGGCTGATTTACTGTATCTATAAATTACATATATAAGATTAATTTGTTATATTAAGATACAGAGACTTTTCTTGTGGTCTAGTGGTTAAAACTCTGTACTTTAACTACAAGGGACATGAGTCTGATCCTTGGTTGCTGAACTTGCTGCACAGTACGACCAAAAAATAAAAATTTTTAAAAGATACATAATTTAAAGTAAATTGAACTTGACTGGTAAAATCTACTAGTGATAAACTATACAGAAAGACTGCAGATTTTTCAGTAGTCATAGAAACAGTTTACCATACATACATTTAGCAATCAGAATACTTTGGTAGAGATATATAATGATTTATGTTGCAATGAATATTGATCAGAGGATTAGAAACTTTTTATTCTAAATTTTTCCTTAACTTTGTCATATGTAGAAAATATAGAATGCATGTTCAAGTTAGAAAGTAAAAAAGAAAGACAAGTCAAGGAGTTTTGAACTTAAAGATAGATGACTATTCAAATTCAATTTGGCATTTATATTGGATAACAAAAATCTAACATGAAAAGTGAGACTATCATGGACTTATAACCTTCACTCTGGTTGAGCAAGTCAGGTGATATGAAATTTTATTTTGCTATGTTTATTCTGTGTTATATTTCATTCTTGGAAAATAATGGCTTTACTATAGAATAATCGAGAGAAGTTTGCATCTGAATTTTGAAAGCTATTGCTTTTCATATAAGCAATTAAAAATACCAGTTATCTGCTACATAAATTTTATTAATTAAATAAATGATATTCTTATCCAAGATCCAGAAAAATTGATATACTCTGATGTATGTTAAACCTAATACAATAATTATTCTACAGTTTAAAAATACTTTCTATTGATTGTGGTCTCAGGTAGCATTAAGTATACTTTATTTTTATCAACAGGATGAAACCAAAGGAGATTATGAAAAAATCCTGGTGGCTCTCTGTGGAGGAAACTAAACATTCCTTTGATGATCTCAGGCTTTTTGATCAGAAGACTTTTTAAATCATCTTTTCATTTCATATCATAGATTTAAATAGGAAAGTTTCTTCAATAGGAATATAGTCTAGTAACTTCTTACTGAAAAATATAGCCTATAAATCATTTTTTGTATTACAACTCTATTAAATAAATACAATTAAAAATATATATATAGTTATTCCAAACTATAAAACCCTACAAAGAGGCTGTTCTAGTAACAATGCCTAAGAAAAATGTTTACCTTGCAGAAAATAAAATGATTTTACAGGACAGTTGATATGTCATTCATTGGTTTTTCTATTCTGATTTTCTTTTGTGTGTAGTGCAGTTGCTTAATCTGATATCAAGGGACAGGAATCTGAATTTTATATTATGATCACTTATTGAAATAGATTTTGCATATTAAACAAAATGGTCACAGTGTTATATAATGAACTTTTTACATTTTACCATCTTTGTGTGTGTGCTCAGTTGTGTCTGACTCTTAGTGACCCCATGGACTGTAGCCTCCCAGGCTCCTCTGTCTATGAAATTTTGAGTAACTAACACTTTTACTTTGTGTCATATGTATTGTAGATTAGATGGTAAAGACTGCAGTGCAGGAGACCTGGGCTCAGTTCCTGGGTTGGAAAGTTCCCCTGGAGAAGGGAATGGCTACCCATTCCAGTCTTCTTGCCGGAGAATTCCATGGATCAAGGGGACTGGCAGGCTCCAGTGGGACACAACTGAACAACTAACCATTTTACCATCTGGTTACAGATTATTAAGATGGTATCTCTGTATAATAGTGAGATTATTGGATCAGCATTGTAACAATTGAACATTCTGCTATATTTCACGAACGAGTATAAAGATGAAATGACATCAGCAATAAAAATTCCTCACTTTAAAAAAAAATGGTAGTTGCATGTATAGATTTCTAAGAAACTATCAAACTGTTTTCCAGGATGGTGTACCATTTTACTTTCCCACAATAAATGCATAAGTAATCTAGTTTTCCACAACCTCATTGGCACTTGACATTGTCACTATTTTGTATTTTGACATTGTCTATTTTTTTATTGTTGAATTTTGAGAACTTTTTATATATTCTAGATATTAGTCCTTTGTCAAATATGTGGTTTGCAAACATTTTCTTTCAGTCTGTAGCTTTTCATCATTTTAATAGGTAAAGGCTTTCTCAGAGGGAACATTTCAAATTTTAATGAGGTTCAGTTCTTCCTTTTTTTTTTTTTTGCCTTTTTTTTTCTCACTTTATTTTTTTTAATACACAAATAATTTAATTAAAAAATATAAGACTTACAGCAAAGAAACAAATCTATAATGGCAAATATTAAGGCAACAAAATATGAATAAGAAAAGGTGATTTTTAAAGCCAGGATCATTACCAATGACTCAAAATCATACAATGCATAAACTATGCCTANTTCTTCCTTTTAATGTTTTTGCTTTTGGTGTCACATCTACAGACTCTTAACCTAACATTAGGTCCTGGAAATGTTCTCCTCTGAGTTCTATAGTGTTTCATTGTCTATTTCAGTTTGTGATTCATTTTGAACTAATTTTTGTATAACATGAGATGAGACTTGGTCAAAATTCTTTTGTTTGTGTATAAATACCCAATTTTTCTCACCCATTTGTATAAAAGACTATTTTTCTTTTATTGAATTGCTTTTGTACTTTTGTGGAAAAAAAAATCAAAATTTTCCTATGAGAGTATTTTTAACCCAAAGGTGATAATTTATTCATTCCCAAAATAATTCAGCTGGGTATTTAAATTTCTGACTATATATTAGCTTTATTCACTTGATTGTAGCTTTATTTGCCTTAATCACCATTCCTTCACTTTCCTCCACGTACATCTTATGGAACAACCATGACGACTTGGCCCATAACACATTAGCCAAACTGAGGCTAGTANACCCAAAGGTGATAATTTATTCATTCCCAAAATAATTCAGCTGGGTATTTAAATTTCTGACTATATATTAGCTTTATTCACTTGATTGTAGCTTTATTTGCCTTAATCACCATTCCTTCACTTTCCTCCACGTACATCTTATGGAACAACCATGACGACTTGGCCCATAACACATTAGCCAAACTGAGGCTAGTAGTGAAAAGTGAAAGTGAAGTCGCTCAGTTGTGTCCAACTCTTTGCAACCCCATGGACTGTAGCCTACCAGGCTCTTCGGTCCACGGGATTTTCCAGGCAAGAGTACTGGAGTGGATTGCCATTTAGGCATGCTGCTTATTATGTCACTGACTTTTTTAGTTCTTTGTTACTATATATGATACCTCCCTTGTGTGGTAGATTGAGAACTACCTGAGTGGGAAATTAGAAGGAACCTGGGGCTGGTTCATTGAGACAGGGTGGATTTATCCAGGTATTTTTGTTATCACTGTTCTAAACATAAGGTCAATGTGGATCAAATAATAGTTCTGCCAGTTGAAACTGTGGGGCTTCCCTGGCATCCAGTGTTTAAGAATCTGTGCTTCCATTGCAAGGGCATGGGGAAACTAAGACCTGACATGCCACTTGGCATGGCCAAAAAAATTTCTCTTAGGGAATTCTCTGGCAGTCCAGTGGTTAGGACTTTGTATTTCCACTTCAGAACTGCAGGAGGCATGGGTTCGATCCCTCTTTGGGGAAACAAGATTTTACAAATGCCCTGCTGGGCAGTCAAAAAAAGGAAAGAATAAGATTGAATCCACACTTTCTCCTCTTCTAAATTATTTTTAAAGAAATTGCCTAACCTTGTTATTCTTCTTTGCCTGTCTTACCATCCCCATCCATTTTCTACTCTTTTTTGCACCCCTCTGGAAATTGACTTGTGAAGACTTCCCCCTACATCCTCACTTATCTTCTGACTTCTGGGTGAATTCAGCCCTTGGGAGAAAAAGAGAGATCAGGAAGAGGTATTCCTTTTATAGAGATTTTATACAGATTTATAAAATCTGATTCTATATAGATTTATTAACATGTGTGTTCTTCTACAAGTATAACATCTTGTGGATGGCCCAAGCTCTCAACACTTTTCTTTTTTCTAGAACTTTTCCTTTCTTGTTACCTGGATCCTGAAATTAATGCTGATACTGGTCCTTGGGTGCTGCAACATTCAATGTTGTTTCCTTTAACCTGCTCTCACTTCTCTAAATAGTCCCTTATTTAACACTCACAGATAACTCCTAGCTTGGTGTGCAGTCTTTGCCTGCTAGGACTCTGTATGATGATATTTTTCAGAGATACTAACCTACATATTTTATCAAAAACTACTTGAGAAGCTCCTGACAAAATTCCAGTTTCTAGGCTAGGTAAGTGGATACACAGTTGAATAGGAGAGTATGAAGTAAGTAAGAAGAGATATAAAGAAACATTTCGGAAGATAAAAATATATAACTCTCTATGATCCGTGAAAGAAAAACATTGATTAGACTTCATTAAAATGAAAAACTTTTGCTCTGTAAAAGATACTGTTAAGAGAATGAGAAAACAAGTCATAGACCTGGAGAAAACCTTTGCAAAACATCTGATAAAACACTGGTATACAAAGCATATATAGAGAAAACAATAGCCTAAATTAAAAAGGGCTTCCCAGGTGGTGCTAGTGGTAAAGAACCCACCTGCCAATGCAGGAGACATGAAGACATAAGAGACACAGGTTCCATCCCTATGTTGAGAAAATTCACAGGAGGAGGGCATGGCACCCCACTTCAGTATTCTTGCCTGGAAAATCCCCTAGACAAAGGAGCCTGGCAGCCTACAGTCCATAGGTTCACAAAGAGTTGGACATGACTGAAACAATTTAGCATGCATGCACCTAAACTAAAAAGGAACAAAAGATCTGAATAGATATTTCACCAGAAAAGATACACAGATGGCAAATAAGCATATGAAAAGATGCTATGTGTCATATGTCAGTAGTGAATGGAAAATTAAAGTGAATGAAACACCACTTTACATTTATTTGAATGGCCAAAACCCATTCCAAGTGGAGTAACAGAAAAGTTGTATTCATTGTTCATAGGAAAGAAAAATAGTACAGCCATTTTGGAAGACAGTTTGATAGCTTCTTACAAGTTAAAGAGAGTCACATACACTTTAGCAATCACNCAGTAGTGAATGGAAAATTAAAGTGAATGAAACACCACTTTACATTTATTTGAATGGCCAAAACCCATTCCAAGTGGAGTAACAGAAAAGTTGTATTCATTGTTCATAGGAAAGAAAAATAGTACAGCCATTTTGGAAGACAGTTTGATAGCTTCTTACAAGTTAAAGAGAGTCACATACAATTTAGCAATCACACTATTAGGTCTTTACCCAAATGAGTTGAAAAGTTATGTCCACACAAAAACCTGCATACAAATGATTTTAGCAGCTTTATTTATACTTTTCAAAACTTGGATGCAACCAAGATGTCTTTCAAAAGATTAATGTATAAACGAGTATATTCACACAATGGAATATTACTGAGCCATAGAAAGAAATGAGCTATCAAGACATTGGGGAAAAGACAAGTATTAATCTTCTACATTGCTGAGTGAAAGAAGTCAATCAAAAAATTGGTTGTCTGATTTCAACTATATGATGTTTTGGAAAAGGCAAAACTATACTGACAGTACAAAGATAAGTGGTTGCCAAAGTGCCAGGAGCCAGCACGGGAGATCCCACCCATGGCAAAGGTCATGAGAAAGAGGCCTGATGGGCAAGGCGAATCAGGACTCAAGAGGTCCCCTGGATCTGCTCGAGCGTCTACCCCTGAAACCAAAATCTGTCTGTTATACTACACTCTTCTGACAATAACAGGGGCTATCCCTGACCACCTTTCTCTGGAAAATTAACTTAGAGCTCCAGTTAATAGTCCCCTGCATATAAAAGGAGTGTCTCAGCTCAAACCTCTCTGCTGGCAGTCTAGCTTGTGTGACAGGTTCATCTACACTCTTGCTACTATGCACATGATTGTTTACAACCTCTCAACCATAAACAGCACAGAGAGTTTGGAGTATTTTGAAAGTCTTAGTTAGCATTTCTAAAGACAAAAATCATGTTGGTGAAAGGTTTCATTGCTGAGTCAATGATTGCCACCAGGCATCCATACCCTTAGGCACCTGGGTGTATGTTAATCAATGTAATTGAAATGTAGAAAAAGAAATATAGTAGTTTTGATGCTAGCAATACTAGACTTTTGAGTTAATGAATTTTCTCTTTGTTATAAATCACTGTACTCCTGTACTCCTCTTCCTTTGTTATAAATCGTTGTATCCTTGCTATGTAAGAATGTAACTTTATCACTGTCTTAAGATTAAGCAGATCTTAAGGGAAAACAAGTTTTCTGATTGACTAACCTTTATTAATAGAAAGAAAGACGAGGCCATAAAATGTTACTCAGTCTTCAGACCAGAAGATATTGTAAACAAATGTAAGACCCTTGTAAGAACAAAAGTATGCAAAGGACACTCTGTCTTTAGAAAAGGGTGAGAGCAGCTGAACCTGCGTGACTCTGCTTCTTACATTTATGTCTCAGTCCAGTTCAGTCGCTCAGTCATGTCTGACTCTTTGCGCGACCCCATGAACCACAGCACGCCAGGCCTCCCTATTCATCACCAACTCCTGGAGTTCACTCAGACTCGCGTCCATCGAGTCAGTGATGCCATCCAGCCATCTCATCCTCTGTCGTCCCCTTCTCCTGCTGCCCTCAATCCCTCCCAGCATCAGAGACTTTTCCAATAAGTCAACTCTTCACATGAGGTGGCCAAAGTATTGGAGTTTCAGCTTTAGCACCATTCCTTCCAAAGAAATCCCAAGGTTGATCTCCTTCAGAATGGACTGGTGGATCTCCTTGCAGTGCAAAGGACTCTCAGGAGTCTTCTCCAACACCACAGTTCAAACGCAACAATTCTTCGGTGCTCGGCCTTCTTCACAGTCCAACTCTCACATCCATACATGACTACTGGAAAAACCATACCCTTGACTAGATGGACCTTAGTCAGCAAATAATTTCCCTGCTTTTGAATATGCTATCTAGGTTGGTCATAATTTTTCTTCCAAGGAGTAAGTGTCTTTTAATTTCATGGCTGCACTCACCATCTGCAGTGATTTTGGAGCCCAAATAAATAAAGTCTGACACTGTTTCTGCTGTTTCCCCATCTATTTCCCATGAAGTGATGGGACTGGATGCCATGATCTTCATTTTCTGAATGTTGAGCTTTAAGCCAACTTTTTCACTCTCCTCTTTTACTTTCATCAAGAGGCTTTTTAGTTC
>SJYA01001185.1:489514-526417 GCA_006410615.1 Neotragus moschatus
GTGGTCTGGTATTCCCATCTCTCTCAGAATTTTCCACAGTTTATTGTGATCCACACAGTCAAAGGCTTTGGCATAGTCAATAAAGCAGAAATAGATGTTTTTCTGGAACTCTCTTGCTTTTTCCATGATCCAGCAGATGTTGGCAATTTGATCTCTGGTTCCTCTGCCTTTTCTAAAACCAGCTTGAACATCTGGAAGTTCACGGTTCATGTATTGCTGAAGCCTGGCTTGGAGAATTTTGAGCATTACTTTACTAGCGTGTGAGATGAGTGCAACTGTGCAGTAGTTTGAGCATTCTTTGGCATTGCCTTTCTTTGGGACTGGAATGAAAACTGACCTTTTCCAGTCCTGTGGCCAGTGCTGAGTTTTGGCATATTGAGAGCAGCTCTTTCACAGCATCATCTTCTACTGGAATTCCATAGCCTCCACCAGCTTTGTTCATAGTGATGCTTTCTAAGACCCACTTGACTACCCGTTCCAGGACGTCTGGCTCTAGATGAGTGATCACACCATCGTGATTATCCGAGTAGTGAAGATATTTTTGGTACTGTTCTTCTGTGTATTCTTGCCATCTCCTCTTAATATCTTCTGCTTCTGTTAGGTCCATACAATTTCTGTCCTTTATCGAGCCCATCTTTGCATGAAATGTTCCCTTGGTATGTCTAATTTTCTTGAAGAGATCTCTAGTCTTTCCCATTCTGTTCTTTTCCTCTATTTCTTTGCATTGATCACTGAAGAAGTCTTTCTTATCTCTTCTTACTATTCTTTGGAACTCTGCATTCAGATGCTTATATCTTTCCACAACTTAAAGTATTAAAGCTTCCCTGAAAAATAAAGAGATAAACCAAGATCAGTTCCACGGAAACCTGGTTCCTCTGTGTTGTTCTTTCTTTCAATTCTTTCTTTCTCTCCCTCTCTCTCTCTCTTACTCTCCTTTTCAGACTGATCCCTTGGAGCACAGAGGCTCTCTGCGTTCACTTTTTTTGCCTGGGTCTCTAAGACCTGACCGGGAAGGGGCTTTGTGTCTTCACTCCTTCGGGAGACTGAGGGTACCTGTGGCCTACGTGAACAGAGAAAGTCCCTTGTCTGAGGCTTTATTGGCTTTCTGTGTAAACCAAGAAATATCAGCCTCTTTTCTCTCCTCTATTCTCTTAACTGCAAATTCTTTCCTTATCTCTCTCTATATCTGTATATCTCTCTTGCCTCGCCGTCCATGCTTCAGATACCCTGGATCCAACCGGGGCTGGACCCTGGTACCAAAGGTTAGGAAGAAGGGAGAGATAAATAGGTGAAGCACAGGACATTTTTAGATTAATTAAAATACTAAGTACAGTATCATAATGGTAAATACATGTACTATGCATTTGTCAATACCCAATTGTGATGCTGGGAAAGATTGAAGGTGGGAGGAGAAAGGGATGACCGATGATGAGATAGTTAGATAGCATCACTGACTCAATGGACATGAGTTTAGGTAAACTCCGGCAGTTGGTGATGGACAGGGAGGCCTGGTGTGCTGTGGTTCGTGGGGTCGCAAAGAGTCAGACATGACTGAGTGACTGAACTGAACTGAATTGATAGAGTTATATGGGATTCCCTGGTGGTTCAGATGATAAATAATTTGCCTGCAATGCAGGAAACCTTGGTTTGATCCCTGGGTCCAGAAGATCCCCTGGAGAAGAGAATAACTACCCACTCCAGAATGCTTACCTTTAGAATTCCAGGGACAGATGATAAAACAAAGAGTGAAACTCAAGTATAGAGTTTACATAATTATACTGTATCAATATTGGTTAATCAATTTTAAATTGTACCTGCTAATCCAAGATGTTAATAATAGGGAAAATTGTTAAGTATAGAGAGAGACTAGAAGAGAAATGTATACAATTTTGCTGCAAACTTAAAATTTTCCTAAAAGAAAAAAGTATATTAAGAAAAAAAGTTGTAATCAACTTTTGAATCCAGAAAGAGTCATGCAAAAGTTGATAATATAATGCAATAATCATTATATACAGACATATATGAAATACTTTAGTGAAATAAGAAAGTAACAGAATGGGGAAAAGCTATGAAATGAAGAATATGTGAAGGATCAGTAAAACTTCATCCCATTGAATTATTGAATGACCAAATTTATTGAGAATGTCTTATTCTTAAGAACTAGTCTCAGCTGTTATACATACATACATATATATATTTTTAAATGTAGTCTTCAAACAAGTCTGGTAGGGAAATGTCGTATGCTTTTTACATGTGAGGAATCTAAAGTTCCTAAGATCACATGACTTGCCCAAAGTCCTACAGTATGTGAATGGTGAATGAATTTTGAACATAAATTTTAACATAGGTCTTCTGACTCCAAAGGAAAATTAAGAAAGAAATGAGACTGAATGAGAACCTGCTTCAGAAGACACTAGGGTGGCCACAAGGGTGGTTTTCTTTTCTTTTAATGCCCGTTTAAAGGAAAAATAATCAAGATGTAAATATCAAATATTAGAGAAATGTATTCATTGTCAAAACTCAGAGGAAAAAGAATAAAGAACTGTCAACTCAGGTTCCCTGACAAGATATGAAATTAAGTACAATGCTAATAGGAAAGCTTTTCCCCTTCTTATTAGGGAATAAATGAACAAACACACAAAGCAGGTAGTGAGTGTTTGGCATTTTGCTGAAAAAAATCTTTCATTTATTCTTCCTTGCTTGATCACACGAGTTTTTGTAAACTTACAGTGATCTTGTAAAACTATGCACACACACAGACTACTTGTAGATTCTGGTGTGGAGGAGTACAAACTATACACTTTAAACCATCTAAGAGAAAGTGAAAAAAAAGCCCAATGCTTTCAAATTCTAAGATAATTGGTAGTGATAGGAGAAACAGTCAACACGATTGAATGGTGTTTATATTTCATCCATTTCTTTTGCTATCAATGTTATAGATCTTATAGTGATTAAACTAGGATTAAGCTAGTCTTGGGGGTTCCCAGTTGGTGTAGTGGCAAAGAACCTGCCTCCCAAGCAGGAGACATAAGTGACTCCTGGGTCGGGAAGATCCCCTGGAGGAGAGCATGACAACCCATTCCAGTATTCTTGCCTGGAGAATCCCGTGGTCAGAGGAGCCCGGCAGGTTACATTCCATAGTTTCACAGAGTCGGACATGACTGAAGTGACTTAGCAGCAGCAGCAGCAAACTATTTTTCAGCTCTAAACTAAAATGACTTTAAAAAATTGAAAGCTCTGAAAAGAAATGCTTGTTCTGGAGTTTGTGTACCTGTTTCAGGCTGAGCCAGAAATGCAGGAAAAGAAAAGTCTTTTTCATTTCTGGATACCTAAGGTGCAGTCATGTGGAAAAGATCCTTTCTTTAGTTTCAGTGGTAGAAACCCGGGATATTGACTCAATAGCCAAAGCGACACACCTTCCAAATCTTTTCTTTAGCCATGATGTATAAACAAAGCATCGTCTTACAGTTATCACCACCGTTTGCTTTTCTGGCTCTGAAGACTGATTCACAGACGATCAGCATCTTCATAATCACAATTGAGAATTAGTCAGGTTTCCTGATTCAAATCCAGCCCTACCACTCACTGATTGTGAGGCTTGCCTAAATTTCCTGCCTTCTCTGTGCCACAGTTTGCTCATCTGTAAAATGGCACTGATGGTTGTGATGAAAACTATTAATAAATGAGATAATCAGCATTGAGCCCACATAAAGAACTCAGTAAAAATTAAAACACAGTAGCTTCTGCTATGATGAGGAGCTTGCCATGCATTTTTGCCAAATAAAGCTTCCTTTAATATGAGAATACATTATGAAATGTTCAATAATATCAGAAACATCAGATCATTTTTAGCTGCTGCAAAGAGGAATGAAATGAGAGCTCTTGCATGTAGTAAACTAAGTTATGGATTATCTTCTTTATACTCTCACCTCACTGGAGATTATTAAATTCAGTAGTGTTAGCCTTTCAAGCAGTGAAAAGCTTATTTATTGACTGTTTTTCTGTGAATGTGTGTACTCTGTCATTTTGGACTCTTTGTGGCCCCATGGACTGTAGCCTGCCAGGTTCCTCTGGTCCGTGGAATTTTCTGGAGTGGGTTGCCATTTCCTTCTCCAGGAGATCTTCCTGACCCAGGGATTAAACCTGCATTTCCTGCGTTAGCAGTTGGATTCTTTATTGGTGAACAATCATGGAAGCCCAACAGAAGTAAAGAGACTTCTTATTGATAAGTTAGAACTTGAATGGGGCTTTCAGAAAAAAAAAAAAAAACACAAAACACTGCACTGTTTTAGTACATCATCCTTCTGGTTCTCATGTGATAAAAGGTTTAATGCTTATCATTATCTTTTTAAAAACTTTGTTTTTTTTACCTAAGAATAAAAAAAATGTAATTAACTACCAGTTATTTTTTGTTTGGGATCTCTGAATTAGGCTCTAAACAATGTTCTCTGGTTATCTATATCTATTGATCTTGCTATTTGAAATATCCAGCCAAATGGGAAGTCCATGGAACTAAAAATGGGTCCAAGGTAAAAGTAGGAAAAGTACTTGCAAAAAAGGAGCAGGAATAGAATGCAAAAACAGTATGAGAGAAAGAAAAGGAAAAGAAAATAGCTTGAATATATCTATACATCAAGAATTTCCCTGTGTATGTGGGGGGTTTTGTTTTTGTTTTTTTTTTACCTTTTTTCTCCCTACCGCAGAAATCCATAGAAATTCAGGCTTAGTCCCAAGTTGAGTCATCCACCAAAGCACTCATTTAAAAAGAAGTCTGTTTTGTTTTGGCTAGTCTAATGGAAATAAACTTCAAGTCTCTTGCTTCTAGCTGGAAACAATTATTGTGTTATTTTCATGAAGATCATGACCACTGAAAATGTTGTGTTGTCAGCATGCAAACCAACTATTCATTTCGAGTGTTTCAACTTTTATATTTTAATATATTTGTCCTCATTTACCTAGCATGTGTACTTTTTCTCTTAAATTCTCCACATTCAGAAGTCTACTTTAGTCTTTCTAAATATAGAGAAAATATAGCCCAGCATGGGTACCTGGCAAAAAGTGGGCGTCCTTGTCCAAAAATTATTAAGAAGTTCAAAACATATAGAGCAGACCATTGAATCAAATAGTGGTGACTTCTGAGTGGGGCCCCATATGTAAAGGTTGTGTATTCATGAAGCTGACTCTGAATGAAGCTCTTTTTTGTTGTCTAAACATAATCTATTATTCTTCAAAAACTTCATACTCAGTTTAAGAAGGAAAACAAAATGAGCTTTTAGTGCCATCTGGTGTGAATTTTAGTCTGGTTTAATAATCTGTTTTTAGATCCTCCTCTATCTGTCTAGAGAAAAACAGCTCAGTTTCTTAGTTTCTCTCCCATTTCTTCTTCCCTTGGCTACTCTCTAAGAATTTTGGGAGTGTACCAGGGTGAAGTGAGTCACTGTTGAGGGAAAGACTGAGGTCTCTGGCTCAGTGTCTCCTGGCCATTCTGTTTGCTGGTTCACATTTTTCGTCTATTCAGGGAAAAACTTGACATTAGAGGTTGACTTGGGCTGTGAGATACTGGCCATTTCATTTGTTCCTTAGAAGCAGTGACATTATTGGATTTTAAACAAGATAGGTCTCAGAATCATTTTTTTCTTCCAGTGTTTGGGAACATGGGAGAAAGACCGAATAAACTAAAGACAAAATAAGAGGTTTGTACATTACTCTACATCCAAGCTACCCATATGGAATTTGTGACCTAGTCACGTATAATAGTTTTTCTAATATTTTCTCTTAAAATTTGCAAGTTAATATTAGTTTCTGTTTTGATGATTTTTTGTCTTTTTCTAAAATAATTTTAAAAAGTCAAACCAAAAAGTTCTACTTTTATATAAAATCACAAAGTTGACTTCCTACTAAAAGAATCTGCAGTAAAATCATGTTAGTTTTTTTTTTTTAAGTGGATATAACCGCTGTTTCCTCTTGCTTCTCTGTGTTTGGATGGATTACACAGAAAACAAATATAAATGCATCAAATAGGTAAGTATTTACACTTCATGGGGCTGATTATTAACTACTTGTATTTTAAATCTTCCCCTTTACTGGTTCTTTCCTATCTTCACTCAAAAGAGTCAAGACTTTTTTTTAATCTTAAAAGATAAAACAAAGGAAAAATAGGGTCTGGTCCAGTATAAGCCCCTGGCACCTGGTGCCACATAAGCTTAAGCTCATGCTTGTGCTCACTCAGTCATGTTCAACTCTTTGCAACTCTTTCTCCAGTTAAGAAATGGGTAATTCATTGCAAGGACTGTTTTGCGAAAAGTGACACCCAAACAGAGCTGAGAGGAAGACCTGATCCACTGAGCAATTCACGAAACCATCCTACTTTTGTGATCTTTCTCGGAGGGAAGCTGTCCATGTAGGTGTTAAGGTTCCCTTGATCTCTGATCAAAGGACAAAATGGTGTTGTTTAGACGGGAAAGTCTATACAATGTTTTATCATAACTCTTCACATTAAGCAAATAAACAAAATGATAAACATGCTCCAAGATAGGTCCCAGGTGGCTCACATGGTAAAGAATCTGCCTACAATGCAGGACACCTGGATTCCTTCCCTAGGTTAGGAAGATCTCCTGGAGAAGGGAATAGCAACCCACTCCAGTATTCTTGCCTGGAGAATTCCACGGACAGATGAGATATAACATTGGGTTATAGTCCATGTACTTGAGAAGAATTGGACATGACTGACTAACAAACACTATCAATGCAGTTCAGTTCAGTCTCTCAGTCATGTCCGACTCTTTGTGACCCCATGAATCACAGCATGCCAGGCCTCCCTGTCCATCACCAACTCCCGGTGTTCACTCAAACTCACGTCCATCGAGTCAGTGATGCCATCCAGCCATCTCATCCTCGGTCGTCCCCTCTTCCTCCTGCCCCCAATCCCTCCCAGCATTAGAGTCTTTTCCAATGAGTCAACTCTTCACATGAGGTGGCCAAAGTACTTGAGTTTCAGCTTCAGCATCAGTCCTTCCAAAGAACACCCAGGATTGATCTCCTTTAGAATGGACTGTTTGGCTCTTCTTGCAGCCCAAGGGACTCTCAAGAGTCTTCTCCAACACCACAGTTCAAAAGCATCAATTCTTCAGTGCTCAGCTTTCTTCATAGTCCAACTCTCACATCCATACACGACCACTCATAGCCTTGACTAGACGGACCTTTGTTGGCAAAGTAATGTCTCTGCTTTCTAGATTGGTCATAACTTTCCTTCCAAGGAGTAAGCGTCTTTTCGTTTCATGGCTGCAGTCACCATCTGCAGTGATTTTAAAGCCCCCAAATAAAGTCTGACACTTTCCTCTGTTTCCCCATCTATTTCCCACTAATTGATGGGACTAGATGCCATGATCTTATTTTTTTGAATGTTGAGCTGTAAGCCAACTTTTTCACTCTCCTCTTTCACTTTTATCAAGAGGCTTTTTAGTTCCTCGTCACTTTCTGCCATAAGGGTGGTGTCATCCACATATCTGAGGTTATTAGTATTTCTCCTGGCAATCTTGATTCCAGCTTGTGCTTCTTCCAGCCCTATACAAACACTATACTTTTTCTAAATAAAACACTGGCAAAAAAATTAAAAACTGTGAAATTATTAAAAAAATTTAATGCAGTTTCTATCCCTGGATCAGAAAGATCCCCTGGAGAAGGAAATAGCAACTCACTCAAGTATTCTTGCCTGGGAAATCCTATTTACTGAGGAGTCTGGTAGGGTAAAGTCCATGGTTGCAAAAGAGTTAGACAGGACTGAATGGCTAAACAACAACAGCAAAGTGTCATTAAATATAATGAGAATTCTTGTGCATCATTCTGTTTTATGTTTTTGCGTTATCCAATTGTTCTTGAAAAATGAAGAAAATATTATGCTAGAATGAAGAATGTTAAAATACTAAATGAAGAAATTTCTCTACTCATTGGGGAATGCATTTTTTTTGACAGAAGGCATAGAATTGTACTTTAATATTTTAGGCAAGATTCTCACATAATGTAAAACGCTTGTAAGTTTGTCTCCCGGGGGTTGTTTGTATGCATAATTATACAAACAGGCATATCATTATTAGTTGTGTTTTTTTTTAACCATTTGATTTCAATATTTCCATTGTTTTCCCCAGAATAATCCACTTTCTAAGCGCAAATGGTAGCTAGCATGTTTTTCAGATATGTATTAGTCCTTGTATTTGATCATAAAATTTTTATATTGATTTCAATTATTCAAATTAAAATTTTATTTCAAAATTCTTACTTGGAAGTTTTTTGGTTTCATTCAGTTTTTGATCTTTACTGCCATCTAGTGATAAACTCTATGAATGTTCTCCTAAATGTATGTACAAAGTGCTATATTAAAAAATGTAAAAACTAAAAAGTAAGTTCTATTTCTTCATAGGATTTACAACTTAGCCAAGGATGCATAAGCTGTAGGCATGAAAAATATGGAAAATCATTTTCAAAGAATGTAAAAACAAAAATTATCAACAATGAGGGAAAGCTATGTGTATAATGGAAGCAGTAGTGATTTTATATAGCATTACGTTTTTATCCTTCATCCATATTTTGATGGACTTCAGATATAACGTGTAAGAATTGATTCGCAAGAGCTCTAGCCTTGAATATCTGGTGATCTGTTGAACATCTGGATGTCCCCTGGGGAAGTAAAGCCCACCATGTCTCCACTTTCAGTCTGAAAGTAAACTTTCGTCCTGATGAAGTGAGTGAGGTCTGTGAGAGCAGGGATGAGGCACAGCAGCCTCTTAGAAGAATCATCTGGGCTGGTACAGGGACATAGCGCGGGCACTGATTGCTGCCAATTGCTATCACTGGGGTGGAAGCAGACAAAGGAAAACAGGCATGTTTGCTCACAGAAACACTTTGCCGGCTATTAACATTGTCAACTGTCAATTAGAATGAATGGCTCCATTTACAACTCAGTAATTTGAAAATAGAACTCTGGCAGAAAGCATCCCTCTTCTTGGATGAATGATCTTTCTTTTAAATACTCTTGCTTCTTGGTGCTGTGCCAATGGACTCTCGGATTTATTGGAGATTGCCTAAAGTCAGGTCACACTCTAAAGGAAGATTTTCAGATGTTTAAGAACATTAGCATCAATTGGAGGGTGTGTACCTAGCACAATGAGAAGAAATGAAAAGAGAGGACTGAAAATGGAAATATAAGAGGAAAAAAAAGCACCCATTGACAGTGTATGAAATCAGATAATCATTCAATTACTTCTTTCCAAGAATCTTTAAAATCTATTCTCAAAGACTAAGAAAATTGGTTTCTTTACACTGTGAATATTTGATTCTTTCTCAATTGTGCAGAGGGAAAAAAAGAAAAGTATTTTGGCTTTTTTATGTCCATTTTTGAGAAAAAAACTGCACAACAGACACATGGGAAATACCTTAAATCATTGTTTATAGTTATATTTTAAAATTTGTACAATAAATATTCGCATTTTTTAAATTAAGAAAATAAGAACTTCTCTGGTGGTCTGGTCGTAAAGAATCTGCCTGCTAACACAGGGCACACAGGTTCGATCCTTGGGTTGGGAAGATTCCAAATGCCGTGGAGCAACTAAGCCCATGCATCCAATCCACAGCTGCTGAGGCCTGCATGCCCTCGAGCTTACGCTCTGCAACAAGAGAAGCCCCTGCAATGAGAAGCCCTGGCACCGCAACTGGAGAGTAGCCCCTACATGCCGCAGCTAGAGGAAAGCCTGAGCAGCAACAAAGACCCAGCACAGCCAAAAATAAATAAATAAACTTTAAAAAATAAAGAAAATGATAATCCTATGATATCTTCTTTCATCTTCTCTCATCTCATCTCATAATTTTGGTTGCTTTCATTTGTAATGATGGCATTTGAATCAAGTCTTTTCTTCTAATTTGTTCTGTTATCTGAGAATGCACTTCTATCTATAAATAAACCCATTCGACAGTTTATATTTTAATATGTCTCAACTCAATGATTCTTATCTCCTGCAAAAGAGGAAGGTAACTTTCTTACTTGATCTCCCCAGCCCCACCTACTCCTCCACATTTTTGTTAATAGCATATATTATTATTGAGTCTTTCTAATGATTGCATTTTCACATTTAAATGTTGGATCAATATCAGAATGTTTTTGGCTCCAGACAGAAGAAAGCCTGATGAATTATGGCTTAAACAATTAAGAATTTACTTTCTGCTCATAATAAAAAGTCCAGAGGTATATGGCTCCATGGTTGGCCAAAAGGCTAACTGGCAACAATTCCGCAATATCTTGGCCTTCTACTCTATGGCTGACGTCCTCACTCCTTTGCAAACAAGAGAGAGCTGGGGTAGAGTGTACCCACAAGATTACCTCCTCCTTCTGTGCCATTGTTTGGGAGTTTATAGTATTATCTTACAGAGGCTCAGCCATTCTATACTCAACTTTTTAATTAATACTAAGTACTCTGACAACTTCTGCCCCCTTACATTCTCCATTTATTATAATATTGAGCTTGGCCATTTGTGATTCATTAGAAAGAAATTGTTCTCATCTTTTTTAGGCTTTTCCTTCAGAGTTTTTTTTTTTTTCTCTATTCGAATATATCCATATATCAATATTTTCTATATTATAGAAATGCAACATTTATGTGGTTGCTTGATGACATCTTTTTATTTTTACCTCTGTAATTTATTCTTCTTGTGTATATTTACTGTTATTTCAGGGAGCTCATAAGAAGGAAGGAAAGAAAAATCTTGTCATCATTTCAGCTCTTTAAACTGTTTGTTACATCATTTTAAAAGTAGATCCTCTAACTTAAACATAACGCACAGGTATTTTATTTTTCACCTTCTGAATTATTAAATGTTGAATGGCAGAGGCATATTACTTTAGTTCATCATGAAAAAACGAAGTGTTAGTCATTCAGTTGTGTCTGACTCTTTGCAACACCATGGATGGTAGCTCACCAGGCTCTTCTGTCCATAGAATTCTCCAGATAAGAATACTGGAGTGGGTTGTCATTCCTGTCTCCAGGGGATCTTCCCAACTCAGGGATCAAACTTAGGTCTTCCATATTGCAGGCAGATTCCTTACTGTCTAAGTCACTAGGGAAGCCCCTTAGTTTATTATGAAGAAGAGAGAAGTGAAAGGCACTCAGTCGTGTCCACCTCTTAGTGATCCCAAGGACTATATAGTCCATGGAATTCTTGACGTCAGAATACTGAAGTGGGTAGCCTTTCCTTTCTCCAGGGGATCTTCTGAACCCAGGGATTGAACCTGGCATTGCAGGCGGATTCTTTACCTGCTGAGCCACCCAGGAAGCCCAAGAATACTGGAGTGGGTAGCCTATCCCTTCTCCAGGGAACCTTCCCAACCCAGGAATTGTACCTAGGTCTCCTGCATTGCAGGCAGATTCTTTACCTGTTGAGCCACCAGGGAAGCCCATACCATGTGATTAATTCACAAGGTTCTGTGGAAATCATGAATTCTAAGCTTGATATTTGTGAAGATTATATGTGCCAGGAACTGTGTTAGTATTACTTTTCTATTCACTAAATTTCTAAATTTTATTTTTTTCTTAAAAAGAAAAAGTCAGACTTGTAGAAAGTTGTAAGAATACTGCAAATAATGTTCATATAACTTTTACTCAGACCCTCGTATTGTAGCATTTTACTCATTTCTATTCTTCTCTTTCTCTACACACAACATAGACACATGTTTTTCTGATTCATTTGAAAGCAACTTTTAGCCTTTACCACTAAATATCTCAGCATGAAATTCCTGCAAACAGGAATATTTTCCCCACAAAACCATAGCATAATAATCAAAATCAAGAAATGAACATTAGACAGTACTCTTATCTAATCTTTAGGCCCACTTTATGTTTTTCAGTTGTCCCAAAATGTCTTTCCAACAGACAATATCTGGTTCAAGGTCCAATCCAGATTCACATGTTGCATTCAGTTGTCCTGTCTCTTTAGTTTTCTTTGCTTTCGAAGAGTTTCTCAGTTCATTGACAGTCATAACCCTGATTTCTTATAATCTGTTAATATTACCGTTTACTTTGATGTACATATTGTCTGAAGTTGGACCACGGGAGCCTCTTTGGTCTGGACTCTGTTATTTTGACAGATCTCCATCATTATCTGAGAACTTTCATATTTTCTGGCTAAAAATATGTTTGAGGCTCATCTTGCACTTCCCTCAATGAGTCCTGAAATCACTTATTTCTCTGTTTCTCACTTCCTTTAAGGAGAATGATTTTAGGAACCAAATCTGGTCACTAGGTTTGCATAACTACTGGAATGTGGTTGTTCTTATGGCTGCTCAGCACATAGAACTGGAAAATAGATATGTATGTGCTCATGTGTTTGTATTTATTTTCATAACTGTCTCTCTCTGATCTCTCTGTATTCTGACATTATAGCTTCAGGAAAGGAATATCCTCAATTTTATACAACTCATTTGGCATTCTGACTTGAAATATCTGACTTCTGCACTGTGTTATCCTAAGCAGTCCTTTTAGAGAGACCAAATTCCTATGAAAGTGCAAGTGCAAGTCGCTCAGTCATGTGACTTTTTGCGACCCCATGGACTGTAGCTTACCAGGCTCCTNATCAACACTCTTTTTATTTTTTAATGTGTATACTTGTTTTAAAGGCTTAGTTTTTTGCTTTTATTTTGTTTTGAATGGGAGAAATGAGGTTCCTTTAAATTAATAGCCAGGTACTCTGAAAGCATCATTACTTTTGCCTTAGCCAGCTTATCAAATTTCAGAATCTTACCAATATTGGAAGTTTTGATACAACTCAATAGGAGCAGATTCATCAATATGAAATGACACAATTGTGAAACAGGATAATGAAAGACTGTCAAGTGGGATAAGTTATAATCAATAAGTGGCAAAATTTTTAAACCCTGTTATTTTTAATGCGTGAACAAGGTTTCTATAGCCTTTGATGCCTTTGTAAGTAATTGTATTAAAGAAAACTGATGAGTTTATATAGCTTAGAAATTTTACGGACAGTAACAGCAAAGCAACTGAACAACATTTGTTTTTGTTGCAAATAATAGTTTTATTTGTATGACTATTATGTTTTTGAAAAAAGTGAAAATGTTAGTCATGTCGGACTCTTTGCAACCCCAAGGACCGTAACCCGCCAGGTGCCTCTGTCCATGGACTTCTCCAGGCAAGAATACTGCAGTAGGTAGCCATTCCCTTCTCCAGGGGATCTTCCTGACCCAGGAATCGAACCTGGGTCTCCTACACTGCAGGCAGAGTCTTTACCATCTGAGCCATAATATATACAATATAACTGGTCTATTACACAAACCACCTTAATTGAGAAGTAAAGCCAATCTAAGCCTAGAAATTTCCTGTGTTGCAACAGCATCCCTTCCATGTTTAAAAAACTATTATTCTGACTTTTATAGTAAATCATTTATTTGTTTTTCTTTATGATTTTAGGTTTTATTATGTATATAAATAGTAAAATTTTGCTTGCTTGTTATTTTGTCCTTTTCGAATGGAGTAATACCGTATATACCATTTTGTGATTTCATTTATCCAGTATTACTCACAAGTTGCATATAGCTATAGCTCTTTCATTTTCTTGCAATAGACAATTACACTGCATTTTACTCACACATTATATATGAACATTTTGGTCATTTTCACATTTTTGTTATTATAAACTATGTTGCTGTAAGTTTCTAGAATCTGTTGAGAGACATTTAGAAATTTAAAAACTAAACAAATGAAAGAGTGTATCACTAAAATCTGTTGAAAGACATTTAGAAATTTAAAAACTAAATAAATGAAAGAGTACCTCATGTTCATGATCAGAATACATTTTAAAAATGAATTCTCCCAGATCAATTTATACAGTTAGTACAATCTCAAAAGAACTACTCATTTTCCCCCTTTCCTAAACACTGCTGCTAAATTAATCTGCCTGAGATATATTTTTTATCTTGTCTTTCCCTGCTTAAGACCGACAGTTATTCCCTACTCTCTAGAGCTGTGCTGCTTAACACTGACACCACTAATCTCATGTGGCCACTTAAATTTAAATTTTAATTAGTTAAAATTAAATAAAATTAAGATTCCATTTCTTAGTTACACTAGCCACTTTTAAAGTGCTCCATAGCCACATACGTCTACAACATCGGATAGCAACAGTATAAAGTATTTCTCTCACCACAAAAAGTTCTACTGGACATGAACATAATGTCATTCTCAGCATGATGATCAAGAAGTCCACAGTCTAGAACCCGGTGCTTCAGTCCAATCTATTTACTCCAAATCCCCCTAAAAGAATGTGATCATTCCTACTTACACCTGCTTTTACTTCACAGCTTGCATGTGCGTCTCCCCTTTCTCACTTTAAAATTCATACAAATGTAAGGACACCAAGAGGAAAACAGGAGCTAGGTAGGAGGAGCTGGGAGATTAGGATTGACACATACACTATTGACACCGTGTATAAAATATATAACTAATGAGAACGCACGTCAGAGCACAGGGAACTCTACTTGGTGCACTGGGGTGACCTGAGTGGGAAGTCCAAAGGGAAGGGATACAAGCACATGTGTGGCTGATTCATTTTGCTGTATAGTAGAAACTAAGACAACGTTTAAAAAATTTAAAAAATAAAATAGAATTTAAAAAAGAAATTCAATTGGCCCACTTTTATTGTAATTCCTCTAAGAGCCTTGACTCTTCTCTTATTAATGCTAAACTTCTTTTCTGAACAATGATACTTTTCTCCAGTACCTTTTGTGGGTAACTATATTTTATGCATACTGCTATGCATTATGGGCTTTTCTTTTGGGCTTCCTAGGTGGCACTACTGGTAAAGAACCTGCCTGCCAATGCAGGAGACTTAAGAGACACAGGTTCAAGCCTTGGGTTGGGAAGATCCCCTGGAGGAGGGCATGACAGCCCACTCCAGTATTCTTGCCCAGAGAATCCCAAGGACAGAGGAGCCTGGCGGGCTACAGTTCATGGGGTCGCAAAAGAGTTGGACATGACTGAGGAGACTTAGCACGCACTTATGCACGCACTCTTTTAGTCTCCTGTAGTTGGTGAGTATCTCAATTCTAATACAACTTTCTTGATGGAAGGACTATAACCGTTACTTCTGTCATACCCTCTATGTTACCCAGTGCTGGGCATTGCCCACAGATGATGACTGGTTTTGGTATCTGACAACATTATTACTCTTTAAACAAGATTATTTATCCACTGTTGACTTCTCTTTCTAATGCAAATATATCTCTCAACAGTAATAAAGCTCTGTTTCTTCCCTGCTACCACCCTTCTCATTCCTATGTAATCTTGACAATATGCAAGACAGCTCCTTTCATTACCAAATCTCTTGGAAAACCTCCCCCCAAACCTCCCCAACAACTCAAAAGGTACACGTCCATCACCCCTCACTGTAAATTCCTGCATTGCACCCCTGACAGCACTGGTGGTCAAAACTGTCCTCTGACCCTCTGACTGTGTCGTGCGTAATTACTTGTGCTTTGTCTCTAGAGTTGAATAATACATGTTATTAATGAGTTTGTATGCCTTTCATATCTAATTTCCCATGTTAAATTTATATCTGTTGTTATTGGTCACATGTCATAGGTTGATACATGCCATATGTAATATTTTCAGAAAGCTTTGTTAGATGTTGGTTTTAAAAGAATTGGTAGACTTAGTCCACTTCTCCACAACTGAAGTCCCCCTGTCTCCAGCAATTTTATCAACCTTGACATTAATGAAGCCTGACTCTCCTTTACCATACTAGCAGAGAAGCCGAGGACTAACTACACTCAAAATGTACTCTCTTCAGATTCTCTCCATCTTAGTAAAAGACCCATCTTGTCNGTCCACTTCTCCACAACTGAAGTCCCCCTGTCTCCAGCAATTTTATCAACCTTGACATTAATGAAGCCTGACTCTCCTTTACCATACTAGCAGAGAAGCCGAGGACTAACTACACTCAAAATGTACTCTCTTCAGATTCTCTCCATCTTAGTAAAAGACCCATCTTGTCGGGCGGCTGATTACTGTAATACGGTTTTTGCCAGGATAGTTAATTGTTGATGATTCTGTGACATCGATGAGAAAAAATAAAAACAAGGACTTCTATTGTCTGTCAGCTATTGTTCTATCTCTGAACCAAAGAAACATCCACTCTGCTAAGTTCTTTAAGAGATACAATCAGGACGGCTTATTTGAGCTGAAACCGCGNCTTGTCGGGCGGCTGATTACTGTAATACGGTTTTTGCCAGGATAGTTAATTGTTGATGATTCTGTGACATTGATGAGAAAAAATAAAAACAAGGACTTCTATTGTCTGTCAGCTATTGTTCTATCTCTGAACCAAAGAAATATCCACTCTGCTAAGTTCTTTAAGAGATACAATCAGGACGGCTTATTTGAGCTGAAACCGCGTTTCTAAGTATCTATGAGATTGAGAAAATCATTTCACAAACTCTTGCAGCTTTGATGTTTATTTGGAGGCTGCATAAAATCCTCTGAAATTTCACTGAAAGCAAACAAGAATCAATGGAAAATTTTCAATTATTTTTTAATGACAAAAATAATTCACATTTTCTTTATTGATAACTAACAAAGATTGGCTCAAACTGAAACAAAGAACCATATATTTTTGTATGACTTTGAATATTATCTTTCTTTATAGAATTGGTGGTAAGTTATCCTGAATCAGTCCAGGAGCAGTGTTTGCTCTCTGTGCCTGTCCAGGAAAACTCTTCATTACACATCTAAAATGCATTGTTTTGTCTTGTTTTGACTATAAACACTGCTGTCTCCCACATTTAAAAAATCACACTACTCTTGAATACAAATGTCGGGGAAAGGGCAAATATCAGACCCTTATTTCTTGGCATTTGCCTGCTGTCTGGGCTCCTAGTTTGGTCAGTAGTACTGTGTTTTTACAGATGCTCTTTTAATTGTCTTCTAATACATCTCTTCATCAATATTTGCCCAAAACTATCATTGCAACAGTTTTTTATTTGTTTCTTTGGTCTCTGATATCATGATTTTTACATCTTTAAAAAATGTATTTTAAATTATTATTCCCTAGGAGATATTTTCGTTATTTATCTTTGTTTTGTTTCCAGAGGGGCCATTTATTGGTTATTAGTGTATTAATTTTTTTCTACATGTTGTACTTTTCAACCTTTATGATATTCTTTTAGGCCCTAGATAGCAAGAGAAAAAAAATGTGTGAGGTTTTTATTTCCTCTGTGCTAAATACCAACAAAAGATGTATGTGTGCATATCTGTATATGGCAAATTGCCAATGCTCCTTTTCTTTGTCCAATATAAGTAAAAAGGATGTAGTAGCAAGACTGTAGATGTGTAGTGTTTATTTGGAAATAATATATTTTTATTGGGCTTGCTGTGTAAATGTCTAACAACTTTTGGACTATTAGTTCTCTAGTTATAAGAGTCCATGGCTTGATTTTATCACATAAATTAGTTTGTTAGGGTCATCTTCAATTCATTAATGTAAATAGTACTTCAGAATATTCCCTTAAAACAATCGATACACTACAAATTGTGACTTACTCTTATTTACATTCTTATTTAGTAAAGTAGTTTCTCTAATGACTGCTTCTAGGCAACATTTTATTAGCCTAGTGTGAGGCACTGAACATACTCAGGAGGGAAAGAGATACCACTGACTTCAACATAGTCATTAATTCAGGACATTCCCTTTTAGTTCAGTTAAAATAGGGGAATTTTGCTAAATGTATTATTTATTCTCCCTGATTCAGCACACCCACTTAAAATCCCCCAAATTATACAAACACATAAACCTGAAGCTTCTTTCCTTTTAGAAGTACTACCAGAAGATGTTACAAAATGTAAGATGTGTAGTGTTACTGAGTTTGTGATATTGATTCTAGCAAAAAGGTGAAAGGAGCAGTTACTTTACTACTATTTTCGGAAAGGTCACTACAAATAATTATGGAAAAAAGGGTATTTTTCTAAATTGTTTCTGTCCCTTTGTTCTTGGAAGTGATGCATAATTGTTGAATATGATGTAATACACATTTCATCTCCACTAGTTAATTCCTGGTATTTAACCAGTGACTGGCTCTGAAAATTGTCAGGGACATAGGTACTATGTGTGACTTGGTATAGGGGTTTAAAATGATCTTGTCTTTGTGTGTGTGGGTCTGTGTCTATATAAAAGTATGCACGGATGCAGAGAAGTGAATTTTCTTGGTGTCCAAAACTGAAGGAGATGGTAGGGCCATGAAAAGCTTCCTGTTTTCCTTGTATCTTGTTTAGACATGGCAGCCATAGCAACATAGCATCCATAACCATATAAACACAATATCTCCTTATCAACAATTCATTCGAGGAATGCTCCAGTTTAGTTTCAAGTTTCCTTTCCTTCAGTGCTTAATTCCAAGGACACAAATTGTATGCTATATCAGACCAATAGAGTCTTAAATTGTTCAAGGGAACTATGACTTCCTTTTCAAGCCCTCATTGTGGTAGCCACTTTGTTGTCTTTTACCAACTCCTGATATTTGATGTCTTCATATTGTGACCACTAGTTGAGATCATGATAACTTTATAACTTGCCTTATGATATTGTATGCAATAGTATATATATGTTTTCCTTCTACTCCCCTAACAAGACCTCTCTAGACCTTTGATGAAAGTGTTGCTCAGTCAAGTCCAAATCTTTGTGACCCCATGGACTATAGCCTGCCAGACTCCTCTGTCTAAAGAATTCTCCAGGCAAGAATACTAGAGTAGGTTGCCATTTCCTGCTTCAGGATATCTCCCCAACTCAGGGATCAAACCTGGGTCTCCTCCATTGAAGGTGGTTCTTTACCAGCAGAGCTACCAGGGAAACACAGACCTTTGGTGAAAATATAGCTAAATTGAAAATAACTCCTAGTTATTTAAAAGTCATTTTATCTTTGTTGTAGATGGTGGGCAAGGAATTAAGGATAATTAATACAATTAATTATTGCATCCTTCAGTATATATCTTTATGTTTAGCTAGCTAGCTAGTTATTTAATTTAATCCCACTTGAAGAATCATGGGTAATCTGACAAAGGACTGCTCAACTTAATATTTATGGCCTAGGTAGCACTTTCCTGATCCGTGATCAGTGATGATGACTTTCCCAAAGGACCTTTACTATTAACAAGATAAGTTGTGAAAGGGGGAAAGTGACTTTTTTTATGAATCAACCTCCTTTACTAATCCCACCATGAGTGGTAATTTTAAACTTTCTTTAGCAGTAGTGATGGATTGGTGTTAATTCTTTCATGCTCTCTTTTCTGTATGTCTGCCCAAGGTGAGATTTATAATCTTGGGCTCACAATGCATTACTCTAAACAAATGGGTCAAATAGACCCTACATTCACTGCAGAAACAACAAAGAGGGGTTTTCCTAACATGTGATTTATGATCTGTATTCACTGTTTTTTCTCTTTTCTGACAATGCTCTATGAAGTGACGATGGAGAAGACAACAAAAATAAAAAGAAAGAAAGACAATTATGGGGATGAGAAGGATGTCTGTCTTTCTTCAACTACTCAGAAACTATTTATTGAGAGTTTTCAAGCATTTACTTAATATTAGTAGTCATCAATTCGTATTTCTTTTCTGGGGACTATAAAATTTTGAAGGCAGGAATTGTATGTTCTATTTATATTTATTTATATTGGTATTTCCAGCACTGAGCACAGTATATAAAATATGGGTGCTTGATTTATTGCAGTTGAGTGAATAGTAGTGTGGTTAGGCACTGTGAGAATATAATGATTCACTGTGCCTGTCATATACATAACACTTTGCATTAGCATCTAAGATAAAAGGAAAAGGAAAGAAGTGAGAAATTTTACAAGGAAAGAATTGCTAGCAAGTGCCCAAGGCTGTTGAATCATTAATTCCTCTTAATTTAGTTCCTTCAAAACAATACCCTCAGACCAGAATTCTAGTACAAAGGTTATTGATTAGGTGGTGATTCCAGGAAATGCTAGAAGGGGAGTAAGAAAATTAAACAGGAGGAAAAGCTGCCAATAAAGTGGTGCATTATCATGCAGAATTCTACTGTAGTTAAGTGAAACGTAATGCTGTAAGGGAACTTGCAGAGACAGACTAGAACAAACACCTGAGTTCCACCCCTTCATGGCTAAGGGAGCTGGAGTATTTATACATCAACTCTTATCACTAGTTGGTTAGGAAATGCTCTTGGGGAACTTTGATTATCCGGCACTTCTCACTTGCCATTGCAGGTAAGTAACACAGGTGAGAAAGCCAAAGATTATTCTTAGTTGAAGGAAAGCAAGAGTTAGAATTTGCAGGTAGTGTTAGCGTGCAGTGTCCAACAGAAAGCAGATTCCATGATAAGATTTACTTAAGAAATAATCAGAAATATTATTTTTTACTTAAACATGTATTTTTTAATGATTACTATATTATTAGAACCATAAATACTTTTTCAATTGCTTGGAGCTAGCTACTTAATAAATGGAACCGTGGAGTATTAATTCTGGTCTCAGTGCCATAAACATACTACCAATCTACACACTACATTTCTGTATAAAGGGCGAACTATCATATGCTGATGTGTTCTGTATCTCTGATAACAGAACACAATTTTTAGGGAAAATGTTGTTGATTTTTTCCTTGTGCTGTCTTTGGATCTTGAAACACCCAGGCCTCTTGACTTCAGAAGAGATTCTCAATCCTTTCTTGGCATCCTTGCTCAGATTTAACAAGAAGCTAGTTCTGGCTTACTGTCTTGCTAATCTTGCCTTTTAAACAGCGTTAGAGAAATATCTATATGTTGATGTATAATATATCTGCCATGACAAATGTGTAGGTCATTGTGATATGTGTTTTTAGTCCCACTCATTGCTCCTTTCTGTATTTCCAATTGTGTCTCTCTATTTTTTACATTTTAATAATTTACTATAATTATAAGTCAATAAAGTAAATTCTGTAACAGGCAAGGAATACAGAAAAGGAAGAGACGAATGATAACTAAGAAAATGAAAATGAAGAAACAACAAATTGATAAAATAATCTATCATCATAATCATAATTACCATAGGCGTAACATGCCTATTGAATACTTATCACACACAGACCCTAGTGGCTTATACACATGTATCCGTTTTATCCTAACAGCATCTTGACATTTGTACTCCATTATTATCCTGTTTGCTGCTGCTAAGCCACTTCAGTCGTGTCCGACTCTGTGCGACCCCACAGATGGCAGCCCACCATGCTCCCCTGTCCCTGGGATTCTCCAGGCAAGAATACTGGAGTGGGTTGCCATTTCCTTCTCCAATGAATGAAAGTGAAAAGTGAAAGTGAAGTCACTTAGTCATGTCCCACTCTTAGCGACCCCATGGACTGTAGCCTACTAGGCTCCTCCGTACATGGGATTCTCCAGGAAAAGAGTACTGGAGTGGGTTGCCATTGCCTCCTGTTTGGGTTATATCTATCCTGAAGCGAATGTTGCTGGTGCCTGGTAATATTCCTTAGGACATTAACTAGTAATGCATGCAGTTCTGACTTCTAAATGCTACATTCTGTTTGTCTTTGACAAACAGCTGACTTGTAAATGCCACAATCTGTCTTTGACGAGTGGCTTTTTTTTTTTTTTAATAGTTGGAGTCAGGTCTGCCCTCTTGCAAAGTGGAAGAAGAATTAACACAACCTATGACTGCCCTCCTTCACTAATATTTCCTGGGATAAATTTCCAAACCAACTATTTTTACTCAGTCCTGATTTCAAGGTTCTGGAGGAACCCAACCTAAAGCTACACCTGTATATTCACTTGTATATCCATGTATACATAAATATAGAACTGTCTTAAATTGGGGAACTAGATAAGATGTATATTTCTGGGACTGAGGAAGTATTGTCTCAGCCATGTATGGAATTCTTTGGAAGGAAGGGCAAGAGTAGAATAACTTCATCTTCAAGAAGCAATTAGGACAAATAGCTAAATCTATTTTAATCCTAAGTAGAGAAAACAGGAGAAGAGATGACAACATCACACAGAATCATGTCTGTACCATACAGCTGTCCCACAGCACAGACAGAGGGATAATGAAAGTTATCAGCACTTACTGGCTGGGTTTTTCCCTATCAGTTGGCAAAATGATGTGGGGAGAACAAGAGTAAATGATTTAAATTCAATGTGCTCAGATCTGAAATGTTGACAACTGTGTTATTGTGAAGGGATGGGTGGCAGGGGTTAGACTGGATACTCTATCTACATAAATGTATAGTGCACCCATACTCCAGCTGAGCCATATGGAGAGGTGAGAAGTTGTATTGGCCTAGAAAAAGTGTTAAGAGAATTATCCTGTGCTTAATATCACTACAACATTTTTTATTGATGTTATGTCTCTCAGATTCTGGCATTTCTAACAATCGTAATTGACAGTAAACTAGGATGAGAAGGAGGTTTCCATCAGATTCCCTAATATAGTCTGCTTTGTTTAACCTTTAAAAATGCTTAATTTGGGGGTCATTTCACAATTTCTTCTAAAGATTCCTTTTCCTCTCTGATTATATTTCCATCTTATTATAATTCAGAATATTATTTTATTGTGGTGGTAGTGGTGGTGGTGGTGACGGTGGTGGTGGTGGTGGGGTGTGTGTGTGTGTGTGTGTAGTTTAAACTGATATTATTTAATCTGTGATTCCTTGAAACCAGGTAGGATTTCATCTGGCAGCCTGTTCAAAGTGAATGGAAGCTGCGTGCTTCTCCACTTGGAGTCATTACAGCACACGCTGTGAGTGTGAATGTTCATTAGCATATTATGGATCTATAATTTCTGCTTAAAAAAAAAAAAAAGACCCTATGGAAAGCAATTACCCAGCACGATAAAAACTCTGTTTTCAACTTCAACATTTTCTTCACTCTCTTCCCTTTTAGCCTACCCTCTCCATGTGTTGGGCTTCCCTGGTGGCTCAGATGGTAAAAGTGGCTCTGCCTGCAATGCAAGAGACCTGGGTTCGATCCCTGGGTTGGAAGATTCTTTGGAGGAGAGAATGACTTCATACCTCTGGATATTAGCTTTTAACTGAATATAAAGACAGTTCAAAGTCTCTGACAGTGGGTCATTTGCACAGAGTTGGTTCACTGTCAGAGGCAAGATGGGTTAGGTGAAACTGATGTTACTGTGGGTTATCTGATATATCTCTTCAAGCAGTTAGACAAAATGCATGTTGTAAAAAAAATGCCATTCTTGAAATAAGAAGCAACCTCTCACATTTCCTGTGTGACTTTGAGATACTCAATTAGCCTCTCAGAGCTTTCTCTTATTGCTTTTCAGTAGTATTAGTAAGGTTTATCTTGCAGAATAATTATAAACAAAAAAGAAGATAGTGTACAATAAAGAGCTTTAGGATGTTCAGAGGTGTCCAAATAAAAATTACTGTTTTTATTATTATTTATTTTATTGTTTAGCGGGTGGAAAACTACAAATTGTTATAATGCATATTGTTGAATTTGGCTTTCAGAATTGTCCTGTGGAACAGAAAGAAATAACCCCATCACACACATGTGAATACTGAGGCTCTGTGAAGGCAGGTAGCACCAGGCATGATTAATTTTACAACTGAAGAAACAGAAATGGCGGGCTGTTGAATTAGGGATTCAAGTTTAAATTCTCAAGGTTAATTATTTGTCCTGTTTAGTTCAGTTCAGTCACTCAGTTGTGTCCGACTCTTTGTGATCCCGTGGACTGCAGCATGCCAGGCTTTCCTGTCTATCACCAACTCCTGGAGTTTACTCAAACTCATGTCCATAGAGTCGCTGATGCCATCCAACCATCTCATCCTCTTCTCTTCCTGCTTTCAATCTTTCCCAGCATCAGGGTCTTCTCAAATGAGTCAGTTTTTTGCATCAGGTGGCAAAGTATTAGAGTTTCAGTATCAGCATAAGTCCTTCCAGTGAATATTCAAGACTGATTTCCTTGAGGATGGATTGGTCGGATCTTCTTGCAGTCCAAGGAACTCTCAAGAGTCTTCTCCAACACCACAGTTCAAAAGCATCAATTTTTTGGCGCTCTGCCTTCTTCACAGTCCAACTCTCATATCCATACATGATCACTGGAAAAACCATAGCTTTGACTAGACAGACATTTGTTGGCAAAGTAATGTCTCTGCTTTTTAATATGCTATCTAGGTTGGTCATAATTTTCCTTTCAAGGAGCAAGCAGCTTTTAATTTCTTGGCTACAGTCACCATCTGCAGTGATTTTGGAACCCTCAAAATAAAGTCTGTCACTATTTCCACTGTTCCCACATCTATTTGCCATGAAGTTATGGGACCAGATGCCGTGATCTTAGTTTTCTGAATGTTGAGTTTTAAGCCAACTGTTTCACCCCCCTCTTTCATCAAGAGGTTGTTTAGCTCCTCTTCACTTTCTGCCATAATGGTGGTGTCATCTGCATATCTAAGGTTATTGATATTTCTCCCAGCAATCTTGATTCCAGCTTGTGCTTCATCCAGTGTGGCATTTCTCATGATGTACTCTGCATAGAAGTTAAATAAGCAGGTGACAATATACAGTCTTGACCTACTCCTTTCCCGATTTGTAACCCATTTGTTCCATGTCCAGTTCTGACCTGAACTTTTTTGTATATAATAAATAAATACACACAGGTATGTACACACACACATACATACAGAGTGGAGGAGATTTCTTTAATGGATTTCATTTGGGGCCCCACAGCACCTTAAAATGAGCTCAGATTTTCATCTCGCATTTAGAGCCGTCCGAGTCCCTTGACTTACCCTGTATGTAATGTTTACTAGACATCTCTGCTCCAGTTTCTAGCTTCTTCTAAATGCCAGTTCTCTATGTATGGTGGTAGTTCCAGGAGTGTATAAGATTCTTCTAGTTGTTCACAGGTAATGACAAAATGCTTGCTCAACAGATATTTTAAAGCTGGATATTAGACAATTTGATTTTTCAGTGTTTCTCAGGCTTTTTCACTACCTCAGGTTTAAGCTTTTGCCTTATTCTTATCCCTCTCTTTTCTCTAAATCCTTAGCCTCTACTTGATTTTGTGCTTGCCCTGTCCCTAAGTTACTGCTCCTTTCCTATTCTGAGTACTTTACAAGTCTTTCTTATTTTTCTTTACCCCAGCTCCCCAAACCTCACCTTAAACCCCAGTGATTTTTTTCAGATGCGTTCAGACTAGAGAATCTGCCTGCCAGTGCAGGAGATTCAGGAGACTTGAGTTCAAGCCTTGGATTGGGAAGATCCCCTGGAGAAGGAAATGGCAATCCACTCAAGAATTCTTGCCTGGAAATCCCATGGACTATCCTGTAGTGCTGCTAGGCTCCTCTGTCCATGGGGTTGCAAAGAGTCAGATATGAGTGAGCACACATTAATGGGGAGTAGAAGTGTCTGCCATTTCACTCCTACCTCCTGAGTGTCTGAAGAGGGTAGTTAGGGGATGAGTGGCTGACATGGAGGAGATAAAT
This sequence comes from Neotragus moschatus, assembly GCA_006410615.1. Taxonomy (NCBI): domain Eukaryota; kingdom Metazoa; phylum Chordata; class Mammalia; order Artiodactyla; family Bovidae; genus Neotragus; species Neotragus moschatus. The sequence goes on from SJYA01001185.1 coordinate 515,030, forward strand.
CATAAATACACACACACACACACACACACACACACACACACACACACACACATAGAATGCATTGTTGTATTCCCTAAGAGGAATTCTAATACCAACCAGAAAAACAGTATCTGTTATATATATATTTTTCCTCACTCTATAATATATTTAAGCTGGATTTTAAAAAATGATAATAGATTCTTAAGCAGAGAGTAATGTTTTACCAAAGTCATATTTTAAATATGCCATATATACTCTTTGACAGTTATATGACTTCTCTTAAACAGAGCACTCAGTACAGAGTCACTAATCAATGTTTTCTTTGCTTTTGTTTCATTTTATTTTTCTTTGCCCTGGAGGTTGCTGTTATGCCTATTCTGGAAACTTCATTTAAAAGGTAATAAATGTGTTTAATTGGAAAATAAGAACTGCTATATTTTCACAGGCACTGGGCAGATACTTCCTCACTAACCCATATCTCCAGATCCTTTTTCTTGAATTTCACTTTCTGTAGAATTGCTTGATCAACGAAAGCGTGTCTCCTGATGAAAACGGGCTGTTCCTCAAAGAACAAATTAAGGACTTTCAGTCCTGGAGGTAAAACACTGTGAGTTCATCATGTGGGGCTATAAAACAAATGTGCTATGTGCCTGGCAACTCTGTCATACAATCAACAGGAAGCTGGAAATGCTGAGATAGGCTGATCTGCACATTTTCATGAGGTACTTGCAAATGCAATCAAAAGAAGCCAATAAGATTTAAGACTTCTTGCTATGACTCAGCCTCTTGAACATTAACAAAAAAAAAATCTTTTAACAAATAATTGGGCTTCCCTGATAGCTCAATTGGTGGAGAATCCGCCTGCAATGAGGGAGGCCTGAGTTCAGTCCCTGGATTGGGAAGGTCCCCTGGAGAAGAGAAAGGCTATCCACTCCAGTATTCTGAACTAGAGAATTCCATGGACTGTATAGTCCAAGAGGTTGCAGAGTCGGACATGACTGAGCAACTTTCATTTCACTGAAACAAATAATTTATCTTACACTAAATGAATGTTACATTTTCAAGGCCATTTCAAATTCCAAGTTCTGTTTGAAAGTACCAGTGTACTTTAGTAAGAATGACCTCTGAAAGGGCAGTGTGGTTTAGTGCCCAGAACAGGAATTGTGAACTTTTAATCTCTCTGAGATCCTTTCTCTTTTTCTCTCCTTTTCTTTGCATTTTTCTTCACCATTCTGTCTTCAGCCTTTTCTCTCCTTTATTCCCATTTGTCTTAGTCTCCAGTTCAAATGTTGTCCATGATGAATGGATGGTTATGGAAAAAATTTAGAGTAGGGTAAGTACTGATTTCTTGGTAAGTCATTTTTATTCATTCAACAAATACTTTGTTCGGCACCAGCTATGTGCTAAGCATTGTTAGGCATAGACGTAAGTTTCAGTAAACTATGGTCTTTTAAAAGAACTATTTAAATGACTGTCTCCCAAATAAAGCTCTGCTTCTATGGGTAAATGTACACCTGAAATCTATCGTCATGCTTTCACTAAATTCCCTAGGTCGATGTGAATGGTGAGGACCCATCCCTGTAAGTTCAAAAAATTTAGAGTGGCTAGAGTAAAGATGGACCTCTATGTCAGGTTCACTCTTTTATGAAATAAGAATCAGATGATTTAACGGTTGCTTAATTTATCTGAATTGGAGCTAACATATTCACAACTTTGCACCTCAGTGTAAGTGTGAAATACATTCATGAAGTGGTCTGTCTAGACTTTGTATACAGTACAGATGTGCTGTCATTTTGTGAATCCATGTTGTATGTGAGAATCTTCCATGCTTTGCTTGTGTGTGTGCTGAGATTGCTAAGGACCTGGGGCACAGCACTGGAAAGATAGGTGCCATTTCTCTTTACAGAGTCAGCTCACAGTCAAGAAGTATCTTCCCTGTGTTCTTCCAGGTGTTTCTGTCACTCGACATCTTGAATGAAATTCTTGGGAGCCCTATGCTGTGAATTCTACCAGAGATCAATCTGAAAAATAAGCTCTTATTCTAAGACTAGGTCTTAGAATATAGTAATTAATTCATTAATGACTTTTTGTGTTATGGGTTGACTTGTGACTTTGTTTGGATATAGAGCCTTGTGGATGTAGTTAAGATGAGGTCATACCAGGGTAGGGGTGGAGGCCTTTAATGCAATAGGACTCTTATCCTTATTTAAAGGGGAAATCTGGACATAGGGAGGGCTTCCTAGGTGATGCAGTTGGTAAAGAATCCACTTGCCAGGGTAAGAGATGCAAGAGATGTGGGTTTGATCTCTGGGTCAGGAAGATCCCCTAGAGAAGGAAATGGCAACGCAATCAAGAATTCTTGCCTGAGAAATCCCATGGACAGAGGAGCCTGGTGGGCCACAGTGCATTAGATCGCAAAGAGTTGGATACCACTGAGTACAAACACACACACACACACACACACTNATGCAATCAAAAGAAGCCAATAAGATTTAAGACTTCTTGCTATGACTCAGCCTCTTGAACATTAACAAAAAAAAAATCTTTTAACAAATAATTGGGCTTCCCTGATAGCTCAATTGGTAGAGAATCCGCCTGCAATGAGGGAGGCCTGAGTTCAATCCCTGGATTGGGAAGGTCCCCTGGAGAAGAGAAAGGCTATCCACTCCAGTATTCTGAACTAGAGAATTCCGTGGACTGTATAGTCCAAGAGGTTGCAGAGTCGGACATGACTGAGCAACTTTCATTTCACTGAAACAAATAATTTATCTTACACTAAATGAATGTTACATTTTCAAGGCCATTTCAAATTCCAAGTTCTGTTTGAAAGTACCAGTGTACTTTAGTAAGAATGACCTCTGAAAGGGCAGTGTGGTTTAGTGCCCAGAACAGGAATTGTGAACTTTTAATCTCTCTGAGATCCTTTCTCTTTTTCTCTCCTTTTCTTTGCATTTTTCTTCACCATTCTGTCTTCAGCCTTTTCTCTCCTTTATTCCCATTTGTCTTAGTCTCCAGTTCAAATGTTGTCCATGATGAATGAATGGTTATGGAAAAAATTTAGAGTAGGGTAAGTACTGATTTCTTGGTAAGTCATTTTTATTCATTCAACAAATACTTTGTTCGGCACCAGCTATGTGCTAAGCATTGTTAGGCATAGACGTAAGTTTCAGTAAACTATGGTCTTTTAAAAGAACTATTTAAATGACTGTCTCCCAAATAAAGCTCTGCTTCTATGGGTAAATGTACACCTGAAATCTATCGTCATGCTTTCACTAAATTCCCTAGGTCGATGTGAATGGTGAGGACCCATCCCTGTAAGTTCAAAAAATTTAGAGTGGCTAGAGTAAAGATGGACCTCTATGTCAGGTTCACTCTTTTATGAAATAAGAATCAGATGATTTAACGGTTGCTTAATTTATCTGAATTGGAGCTAACATATTCACAACTTTGCACCTCAGTGTAAGTGTGAAATACATTCATGAAGTGGTCTGTCTAGACTTTGTATACAGTACAGATGTGCTGTCATTTTGTGAATCCATGTTGTATGTGAGAATCTTCCATGCTTTGCTTGTGTGTGTGCTGAGATTGCTAAGGACCTGGGGCACAGCACTGGAAAGATAGGTGCCATTTCTCTTTACAGAGTCAGCTCACAGTCAAGAAGTATCTTCCCTGTGTTCTTCCAGGTGTTTCTGTCACTCGACATCTTGAATGAAATTCTTGGGAGCCCTATGCTGTGAATTCTACCAGAGATCAATCTGAAAAATAAGCTCTTATTCTAAGACTAGGTCTTAGAATATAGTAATTAATTCATTAATGACTTTTTGTGTTATGGGTTGACTTGTGACTTTGTTTGGATATAGAGCCTTGTGGATGTAGTTAAGATGAGGTCATACCAGGGTAGGGGTGGAGGCCTTTAATGCAATAGGACTCTTATCCTTATTTAAAGGGGAAATCTGGACATAGGGAGGGCTTCCTAGGTGATGCAGTTGGTAAAGAATCCACTTGCCAGGGTAAGAGATGCAAGAGATGTGGGTTTGATCTCTGGGTCAGGAAGATCCCCTAGAGAAGGAAATGGCAACGCAATCAAGAATTCTTGCCTGAGAAATCCCATGGACAGAGGAGCCTGGTGGGCCACAGTGCATTAGATCGCAAAGAGTTGGATACCACTGAGTACAAACACACACACACACACACACACTCAAATGGAGAGAAAGTCAGCTAAAGACAGCAGCCATGCTGCCACAAGACAGGGAACTGTCAGAAGTTAGAAGAGAGGCCTAGAGCAGATTCTGCCTAGAGCTTTCTGTACTTTGTTGTTGTTTAAACCACTTACTTTGTGGTACTTAGTTGTGGCTCTAGGAAACTAATACAGTTAGTATCTGAGTTACCTATTTGCTAAATGAAAAAGACAAAATAATATAGTAAAAAGTTTGCAGTCCGCTTCACCAACTGTCAGATTAGGAAACGTCTATGTTTCTATATTCTCCCGAAAGTACTGCCATAAACAGCAGTGAGATAAGGATTTGAACCTGCTATTGAGGAGCAAATTGGGTGCTAACACCGGATATCTTAAGGGAAAGAGATGGATAGTCTATCTCCAGTAGGTGAAAAACAATAAAAAATATTCACCGTGGGTCCACTAAGTCAGAAACCAAAATCTCTCAGCAAAGTTTATGAATACCCCCAGAATTCTTAAGTGTTCTAATCTCCCTTTACGTTCCAGAGGTAGCTATAAGAAAAGTGAAATCTCAAACAAGCAGGTGCTTATTGATCACGCATCAGCAGAGGCTGGAAGATTTTACTTGTTCTCCCAAGTGGATTGTGAGAGTCTAGTTCTAACAACATGCCTGTGCACAGCTAAATGAATCAAGTTTTTTAAAAAGTTGACAATACAAAAAGGAGATGCAGTGCCACATTTAAGGGGCTGAGAACACATCTCTAAAAATGAAATACAACAAAAACCTGGGTTGCCAATATCCTCCACTGTGCAGGGAAACAATGCAAGCAACCACCAGTTCTTAAAAGAAAACAATAGAGAATGAAATAGAGCAAAGCAGGGGGGGAATGTAGAAAGTAGAAACTTAATGAACTACATTAATAGAAGTGTAGCTATGCACAGAACTCTGACATTTCCAGATTTTAACTACAGTATCAAGTTGACCTTGAAACTTGTATGTATAAAAATCAATGCAAAAATAATGCCTTTAATTTTCAATATGCTAGTTGCTTTCCTATGTACTCAATATATTATTTAATATTATATATACCTTTTAAATTTCATATTCTTATCATTTTATTTTGCATAGGTAACCTGAAGCCTTACAGAAGTTTAATATCATTCCTAGTGCCAAACAGTTAATTAACTGGAGGTTAAATATGACCCCCAAATCAGTGCTCTATACTATAGTTCTGAAGCAACAGAGTGTCCCTTTCAAGATTTATCATTTTTCAATAATAAAAAAAATTAGTATCTGTTATAATTCCCATAACCCTACCAAACTAATTAATCACTATGTGAAGTGAAGTGAAGTCACTCAGTCATGTACGACTCTTTGCTACCCTGTGGACTGTAGCCCACCAGTCTCCTCCATCCATGGGATTCTCCAGGCAAGAATACTGGAGTGGGTTGCCATTTCCTTCTCCAGGGGATCTTCCCAACCCAGGGATCAAACCTGGATTTCCCACATTGCAGGCAGATGCTTTAACCACTGAGCGACCAGGGAAGCCATTAATCACTATAAAATGATGTATTTAATAATTTACATTTTCCCACCTAAAGTCACCTAAGGGTTAAAGGCTTGATTCCACCCCCCCCAAAAAAATAGTTAGGAAAACGTGTATTATCATTGTTATTCATTATCATTAGAGAAACAGGACAATTCTCCAGTCTATAGCAGTTAGTGACTAAGAAGAGTGCTTTGAAAACATCTTCCTGTGATGCAGTTTTTAGAGGTAAGAGCTGTGGCGTTTTTGTCGCCATGGGAGGAAGGAAAGTAAGGTCTGGAGACTAGATGCTGTGAATCATCTCTCATGTATATCTGATGAAGCTTTATTTTTTGGTTGCCAAAAATGAAATGGTCTTTCTGGAGGAAGGCCTGCCAAGTTGGACACCCATCATAGTTTTGCTTTCCGTGATATTATTAGACATGGTGTTATAACCAATCTGTTTCAACAGTGCCTACAACAGACCATTGCTGCTAAGATTCCTGGTCTTGATGAACTGTGCTTAGCCCTACCTTTCCTTATTCTGAGAGGGAGGAAATCCCCCTTTAAACAAATAGGAAGATGGGAGACTTCTGTTAGCATTTAAAATTGATTATTTAAAAATATGTCTTCTCAAATGCCCTCCAAAAAAAAATAAAGTAGAAATGAAAGCTTGCATGAAATCCAAACATATACACAGACAGGAAATTAGAAAGTCAAGTGTTTCCCCACATTTTGCCCATTCATACGTCACTTTTAAGATGTTAGCTATATCTGCACACCACAAGGATTATTATTTATTGCCCATTTTCTTCAGATTAATTACTTATTTTCCTGGATATCCAGCAGTATCTTTAAAATTCATAGGCTTTTATATATGAGTTATAGGTTGTTAAATATATTTCTATTAAAATAGAACAGTATTCAACTCTGAGCCACTTCATGTCATTTGTACTCACCAGGAAGTGTGGGGGCTTAAATCTACCAACAAAATAATTGCCAACTTCCTCCTCCTATCTAGTCCCTCACCCTACGCCACAACCTCAGTTAGAAAACAAGTTAAAATAAGAGTTATTCCAGAACTCAGGTCCTAGGCTGTGAGTCAGTCCACCCACCCTCACTCCTGTTGGTATTTATACAGAGATGTTATGGGTCAAGACTGAATAACTTTTTCTTCCATTAGGATCACTTTTTCTCTACAACTTCCTCAATCATTCTTTCAAGTGGAATTATGGTGGGCAGGCTCTGTTCAACTATTGCATTGTTGGTTATCTTCAGTCAGAGGACAACAGAATAGAATTTTCTGCTATTATTATTTCTCCATAAAGATACATCTGTACTGATCCTTTCCTTGGTGGCATCTTACATGGGTTTTATTTTTTACTTTTTCCCTCTTTTAGTTCACATAATTTCCTTAGAATTGTTCTAGTTTTTAAGAACTAATAAGTAACAAGAGGTTGCAAATAATGAGCAGTCTATAAGTATAATTTATTTAGTTGTTATTATCATGGCTTGATGCTTAAACAAACACATGGATTATTTGGTGAGGATTTTTGTATTTATCCCATGGTGTCAGGGAGAAATTAAAGGGGTTTTAGAATAGAAGGAAATACTAGTAACATTTAGCCAAGTTTCTAACTTGTTTTACAGATTACTAAATCCAGAGAGATGCAAGAATGTGTCCATTTTACGTCAACATCTCTCAGTGACTGGGAGAGAATCCTGGGTGAACTGATTTACAGACTAAGATTCTCTCCGTCATGTGGAGACGTCTGCCCGGATCTTTGAGATGAGCACAGAGCTCATTTTCATAATAAATTTTTAATCACATGCATTTAAGGAAAACCTTCTCAAACTTAGTTCTCTCAAGATTGAGAAGTCACACAGGCAGCACACAGAACCTTGCCCTAATGCAGAATCCCCGAAATATCTTCTCAATGTAACCAGAACAAAAATATGAGTGGTAAGAAGTCACAGAATATAGATAGGAGGGAGACCTTTCAGTTCATATTAAAACATTCAACTGTTCTCCTCTTTTCCCCTTTATCCCCGTTTCCTAGCAAATCAGAGTCCCAGCTACAATGCATTAAGCCGTGGCCTAATCAACAGTGAGAGATGGTCTGAGGTCTGCTTCAGTGAGTGAGAAGCTGGCACTAAAGGCATTTAAGCATCTTCCAGCCATTTCACCCAGTTGATTGTAATGATTGTTGATTGTAATGATTTTTGAGCCATTCTATATTATGGGAAATGTCAAAATCTGTATTGTCCAAGAACTCACACATTTGAAAAAAAAAAAAGCACACAGTGTATGGGATGTAGAAGTGGAGAAGAAACCGCTAGTTATGGACAGTAGCTAATCTAATAGCTGAATTTTTTTCTTCGATAGATTGAAGTGGCTCTTGATCACTGTCAGCCACTCCCCACTGCTCCACTCTCCACTCCTTTTCTTTCCACACATCATTTCATGTTGATTATTTCAACCGTAGGGTTTTATTTGTGAAGTGCTTTGTCATTTGAACAGGAAGGTCACCATTGACAATACTTTCAAAGTAGAACATTGCCTTATTGGTGTCATGCAAATTATTTTTCACTAATTCTGTAAAAGGTAGGAGCTATCAAAACATACAATAGGTAGTCACAATAAAAATAACTAACCCCAAAGCACCATATATCTGTCTCCCTGAAACAAAGTATCTTGAAATAGCACCCTTGCCTGGGGTAATACACAGATGTTATCTTCTCTATTTCATGTTTATGTTTTTTCTATTTTGTTTGTTGTTGATCAGTCTCTTAGTCATGTCTGACTCTTTGCGACCCCATGGACTGCAGCATTCCAGGATTCCCTGTCCTTCTCTATCTCCCGGAGTTTGCTCAAACTCATGTCCATTGAGTCAGTGATGCAATCTAACCATCTCAGCTTCTGCTGCCCCCTTCTCCTCTTGCCATCTTTTCCAGCATCAGGGTTTTTTTCCAATGAGTTGGCTCTTTGCATCAGGTGACCAAAGTATTGGAGCTTCAGCTTCAGCGTCAGTCCTTCCAATGAATATGCCAGGGTTCTATTCTATTCCACTTAAAAGGTTTCTAATACATTATTGATTTCATGACTCAGTGAGTACCTTAACTCATACTCTCCGAAGCACTGATGTAGACATGCATACCTAACTCCCTCTGTCTGCGTGCTTTGTGTGCTTACCCACTCAGTCATGTCTGACTCTTTGCAACCCTTTGGATTGTAGCCCACCAGGATCCTGTGTCCATGGGATTTTTCAGGCAAGAATACTGGAGTGCGTTGCCATTTCTTTCTCCAAGAGATCTTCCCAACCCAGGGATTGAACCTGCATCTCCTGTGTCTCCTGCATCGCAGGCAGATTCTTTCCCTGGTGGGCCATAGGGGAAGCCCTCTCACTGCCTTCTAGACCCCACCATAAACTTAATGTGCTTGACCAATACATTTGGATTGGAGTTGGAGTTCCATGAATTCTCCTTGTACTTGCATATTTTAAAATATTATAATAAATTTACTTCTGGATTTGATAAATGTCACTGTTTCTAGAACTGGGCCTTATTTCTTTCATTTTCCTTCATTCTCACATCTTCTCTTATACACTTAATTCCTAAAAATAAGTCAAAAAAATTTTTTTTCATATGATGTGAAATCACTTTAGTTATGTTACATAGTACAATTTTAAGCACCTAGAGATTATTGATAATACTGATAAACATTTTGCAAAAGCTATTTTGGTTTTGTTATATAAGCCTTTGCTAAGTTAACATGCTCTATTTGCTGCATTCTTCTAAAATNCTCTTATACACTTAATTCCTAAAAATAAGTTTTTTAAAAAAATTTTTTCATATGATGTGAAATCACTTTAGTTATGTTACGTAGTACAATTTTAAGCACCTAGAGATTATTGATAATACTGATAAACATTTTGCAGAAGCTATTTTGGTTTTGTTATATAAGCCTTTGCTAAGTTAACATGCTCTATTTGCTGCATTCTTCTAAAATATTAAAAAAATTTTGATCTGTGTACACATACACACACATAGATTGTGTTTGTATATGTAAATATTTGTGTTTATTATACATTTCACAATAAAATTTAGCAAATTTTATTTAACAAATAATTTGATAAAAATGAACAAAAAACTTAGTTTTTAAAAACACATGCAGTATTAAAAATGAGATCATCCTGTTGCTAAGTCGCTTCAGTCGTGACCGACTCTGTGCGACCCCATAGACGACAGCCCACTGGGCTCTGCCGTCTCTGGGGTTTTCCAGGCAAGAACACTGGAGTGGGTTGCCATTTCCTTTTTCAATGCATGAAAGTGAAAAGTGAAAGGAAAGTCGCTCAGTTGTGTCTGACTCTTTGCGACCCCATGGACTGCAGCCCACCAGGCTCCTCCGTCCATGGGATTTTCCAGGCAAGAGTACTGGAGTGGGGTGCCATTGCCTTCTCCGGAGATCATCCTAGGAGAGACAATAAACCCAGGAAATGGTTTAAGGTGCACAAAATGTATGATGTACATCTGTATACTTGTTTCAGGGAAGCAACAAAAGTGGGTTGAAAGCCCTTTTTACAGCCAATGGAAAGTTAGAGACATGACTAACTTGCTTGCTTTCCTTATAAATCTNTCCTAGGAGAGACAATAAACCCAGGAAATGGTTTAAGGTGCACAAAATGTATGATGTACATCTGTATACTTGTTTCAGGGAAGCAACAAAAGTGGGTTGAAAGCCCTTTTTACAGCCACTGGAAAGTTAGAGACATGACTAACTTGCTTGCTTTCCTTATAAATCTTTAGGGGTCATGGTTGAGATTTACTTCTCTGTTATAGTAAGCTCTTGCTTTCTCTTGCTTTCTTATATTAATGCTCTACCTTTATTCCTTTGATGGATCATAAGTAGAAATATTCACACAGGACATAAGTCTCTGGTGTTTATTTATGCATGTACCAAAGGGGCCTTATACACATACATATGTGTCTATTTATACATGTATAAATAGACATGTATACATACACACCACACCATATAGTATTTATACAGTATATGTATCTATCTATCCATGTACATGTATCTAAACTCTCTCAGACTCTCCCAGTCCTTGCCTACCTCACCAACTCACACTTNTAGCTGAAAATGAAAGATTGTCCTTTCAGGAAGTTTTTAAGTGAAAACTAGGACTCAGTTAGAGTCCTGCAACAGGAACCTATTGGTTCCTGCATAGGAACCTGCCTATGTGTACATATAGGCACAAAGAGAGGATCCCAGAATAGCTGCTAGGGAAGATGGAGACAAAGCTCATCTATGTTAGGCCACAAACCATACAATTCCAAGAGGAAAACATAGGCTGAACCCTGTTTGACAAATTGTAGCAGTATTTTTTGGGTCTGTCTCCTAAAGTGAAGGAAATGAAAGCAAAAATAAACAAATAGAACTTAATTAAACTTTAAAGCCCTTTACACAGCAAAGGAAACCATCAACAAAACAGAGACCACACACGGAATGGAGGAAAGTATTTGCAAATTGTAGAACTGTAGGGGTTAATATCCAAAATATATAAACAGCCCATACAACTCAACATAACACAAGCAAACAACCCGATTTAAAAATGAGGAGAAGAATGCAGAAGGCTTGGGACTGATGAGTGGGGATGATCTGGAGGGATGGTGTGGGGAGGGAGGGGGAAGGGAGGGGGTCTG
>SJYA01001185.1:526456-568777 GCA_006410615.1 Neotragus moschatus
AACATGTATGATATCATAGGGGAAACGGATTGCCGGTCTAGGTTCGATGCAGAAGGCTTGGGACTGATGAGTGGGGATGATCTGGAGGGATGGTGTGGGGAGGGAGGGGGAAGGGAGGGGGTCTGGATTGGGAACTCAGGTATACTTATGGCTGATTTACGTCAATGTATGGCAAAATGAGTACAGTATTGTAAAGCAAAACAAACTAAAAAAAAAATTAATAAAAGGTTAAAAAAATAAAAAATAAAAAAAAAAGAAAAATACATAGACCTAGTAAATATAATAAAATTAAACTATGGGGAAAAAAAAATAAAAAATAAAAATGAGGAGAAGAACTGAATAAACATTTTCCCAAATAGGAAATGCAGATGGCCAACAAGCACATGAAAAGGTGCTCAACATCACTAAGCATCAGTGAAATGTGAATGAAAACTACAATGAGATAGCACCTTGCACCTGTCAGAATGGTTAGCATAAAAAAGAATACAAATAATAAATGTTGGTGAGGATGTGCAGAAAAGAGAGTCCTTGTACATGGTTGGTGGGAACTGGTGCCACCACTGTAGAAGACAGTATGGAGTTTCTTCAAAAACTAAAACCATGTGACTCAGCAATTTCACTCCTGGATATACAACCAAAAGAAGCAAAAACACTAAATTTGAAAAGATATATGCACCCCAGTGTTCATAGCAGCATTATTTCCCATTGCCAAGATACACAAGCAACCTAAATGTCCATCAATAGATGAATGAATAAAGCAGCTGTGATATATATATATATATGTGTGTGTGTGTCTGTGTATATATATATATATATATATATGTGTATATATATATATGTGTGTGTGTGTATATATATATATATATATATATATATATAATGGAATACTTATCAGCCATAAAAGAGAATGAAATTTTGCCATTTCCAAGTGTGGATGAACTTGGAGAGTGTTATACCAGGTGAAATAAGAGAAAGGCAAATATTGTACAATAACACTTATATGTGAAATCTTAAAAAATATAACAAATGTGAATATTAAAAAGAAACAGACAAGCAGGTATAGAAGACAAATGAATGTTTACTAGTGGGGAGAGGGAAGAGGAGAGGTAATATAGGGGAAGGGGATTAAGAGGTACAAACTATTCTGTATAAAATAAGCTACAAGAATATATTTTACCATATATATATATAGCTAATATTTTTCACCATCTGAGCCAACAGGGAAGCCATAATAACCATAAACAGAGTATAACTTTTAAAAATTGTGAATCACTATTTATATACATGTGACTTATATCATATTGTACCTCAAATATACTTCAAAAACTTTTAAAAAGGCAAAGTTCATCTAACCATATTGCTTAAAGATTACCATCAATTCCTCCAGAGGAGAGGTACAATGATTACACACAAAACAAAACTTCTAATGTATAGACTTTAGATATATAAAGTATATAGAATTTACAAAACAACAACAAAAAAAAAACAAGAAAACAAATGGAGTCTTAGCTTGGGGGTCTATATAGCTCATGCAAATTTAAATTAAGCTGGTCTTTAATAGTTCAGAATGTTGTGAATGTAGTTTTTCTTTTCTGATTCTGCTCTGAGGCTTTGCATTTTTAAAAGAATTATGAAAAAAGTTAAGGCTAAGTGATATGTCATTATAAAAACACAAATCACAAGCACATAAATAAATACATACACATACAAATTTCCAGTAAGTTACACTGAATTTCACACAATGAAATGCCTACCATTAATTCTGCAGTAAGGTCAAGGCAGTGCTGTTATCAGCAGTAAAGGAAAGCAAACAGAGATTCTTGACACAGTCAGAATTAAGCATTAATAATGTCTCCTTTTTATGTCTTAATTGGGTGTGATCTGCCTCTGATAGCACCTTTCATTATCAGTACCGCAGGGCATCTATGTGCTCCCTTTGAGGTGTCCATTGTTCTAATTATTCCTGCATGCTGACCACCCTCAATGCATGTTAAATAATACCCGCAATGCATATTGAAAAAAGCAATATGCTTAGATATATTATAGATATACTGTGTCAGCCTGGGATTGCTTTTTACTCTCCAGCCTGAGGGAAGCTGTGTGGCTATTTTACATTGATAGGCATTTATATTGATTGGAGGGAAAATTAAGTCCTTATTACAGACCTGCCAGCAGTGTAACTATAGAGTGGCACCAGTGCCGGGTGTATTAGGAGTCACGCTCCTCTTTAAAACTATGGAGCATTCAGTATCGGCAGCTCTGCGGAATACTCTCTTTGTACTGGTAATTGCTCACAATTAAACCAAGAAAATCCCATGGATGGAAGAGCCTGGTAGGCTGCAGTCCATGGGGTCGCTAGGAGTCGGACACAACTGAGCAACTTCACTTTGACTTTTCACTTTCATGCATTGGAGTAGGAAATGGCAACCCACTCCAGTGTTCCTGCCTAGAGAATCCCAGGGACGGGGGAGCCTGGTGAGCTGCCATCTTTGGGGTCGCAGTGTGGGACACGACTGAAGCAACTTAGCAGCAGCAGCAGCAGCAGTAGAATCTTTTCCTTTCTACGCATCAGAAGTCAGATATTGGAATGTTGGGCATTGGATTTACTTGGAGTCCTTGAAATTATTTAATTGTAGAAATCCAAGGGAGATCAGTCCTGGGATGTCTTTGGAAGGAATGATGCTAAAGCTGAAACTCCAGTACTTTGGCCACCTCATGCAAAGAGTTGACTCATTGGAAAAGACTCTGATGCTGGGAGGGATTGGGGGCAGGAGGAGAAGGGGACGACAGAAGATGAGATGGCTGGATGGCATCACTGACTCGATGGCCATGAGTCTGAGTGAACTCTGGGAGTTGGTGATGAACAGAGAGGCCTGACGTGCTGTGATTCATGGGGTCGCAAAGAGTCAGACACAACTGAGCGGCTGAACTGAACTGAACTGATATGTAGGAACTTGCTTCTTTTTAGACCTTGACTAATGGTTAAAGGCCTGACTTTGAATCCATGTTCTGCCACTTACTGGCTCTTTGAACTCAGGAAAATTTCTTTGTCTCTCCAAGCCTTAGTATTTTTAGCTGAAAAGTGGGGTTATGCTTTTAAACTGTGGTGTTGGAGAAGACTCTTGAGAGTCCCTTGGACTGCAAGGAGATTCAACCAGTCCATTCTGAAGGAGATCAGCCCTGGGATTTCTTTGGAAGGAATGATGCTAAAGCTGAAACTCCAGTACTTTGGCCACCTCATGCGAAGAGTTGACTCATTGGAAAAGACTCTGACGCTGGGAGGGATTGGGGGCAGGGGAGAAGGGGTTGACAGAGGATGAGATGGCTGGATGGCATCACCGACTCGATGGATGCGAGTCTGAGTCTGAACTCCGGGAGTTGTTGATGGACAGGGAGGTCTGGCATGCTGCGATTCATGGGGTCGCAGAGTCGGACACAACTGAGCGACTGAACTGAACTGAACTGAAGATTTATTAAAGGAATGAACTCTAGATGCAGAGTAATAAGCATGTGAAAAATAGTAGCTGAAATGATGCTGTCGTGATGATACATGAATCAATCATCCAGAATCCAAATCAGTTTTTATTTTAATATGTTACCTTCTAACTGCTGACTTAACTTTCTACTAATATATTTTCTTCAGTATTAATGGAAATCAGCAAGTAAGTTTATGTTTCCTTTTCTTAAAGACGTTTAACAATTCTCTTGTCTGAGTTCAACCTCTTGCCTCTTCTTGAAACCCTGTCCAAGCAGCTGAATTTCCTTTCTCTGTGATGTTTCCTAGTTATTTTTTAGTCATTGCCTAGTCATTTGTCAAATTGCTGGAATTTCAGGCTGCTGAAAGCAAATTTGGGTAATTTGCTGAAAGCAAAAACAGAGCCAGTGCAATATGAGAATCTTGACTGGTCAACGTCTGACTTGACCTGCTCAGAGACTTCCTCTATGGAAATACAGAAAGCAGAAGAGTCACTTCCCAACCACTGCTGCATCTTGAAAGCATAGGACTCAGATAAAGCTCAACACTGTTGGTATGTTTATGTGAATTTATGCAAATATATATGTATGTTTATATATGTAATTGGATATATACACACACGAGTGTATACAATAAGATTAAAAGTGAGTACTGAGGAGTTCAATGGCATTACCGATTCAATGGACATGAGTTTGAGCAGGCTCCAGGAGTTGGTGATAGACAGGGAAGCAGGGTGTGTTGCAGTCCATGGGATTGCAAAGAGTCAGACACGACGGAGGAACTGAACTGAACTGAACTCTAGGAGTTCAAGCAGAGAAATCAAGCAAAAAGGGAAAACTTTATTTGCTGCTTAAAACATTTTTGATAGGATCACATTGCATGTGTGCTAAGTTGCTTCAGTCGTGTCCAACTCTTTGTGACCCTATGGACTGTAGCTTGCCAGGTTCCTTTGTCCATTTGATTCTCTAGCCAAGAAAATGGAATGGGTTGCCATGCCCTCTTCTAGGGGATCTTCCCAAGCCAGGGATCAAACCTATATCTCTTATGTCTCCTGTATTGGCAGGTGAGTTCTTTACTACTAGCCCCACCTGGGAAGCCCTAGGATCATATTATTCACTTGTATATAGTACATAGATGTAATATATGTATGAATGTCTGTAACAACATGAGTAACATTAATACAAATACTGTTGCTGTGCTGTGCTCAGTTGTATCAACTCTTTGTGACCCCATGGGCCATAGCCCACCAAGCTCCTCTGTTTAAGGCATGTTTCAGGCAAGAATACTGGAGTGGGTTGCCACTTCCTCATCCAGGAGATCTTCCCAACTGAAGGATCAAATCCAAGTCTCCTGACTCTCTCTCCTGCATTAGCAGGCAGATTTTTTTTTTTTTTTTTTTAACCACTGAGCTATCTGGGAGGCCCACAAATAACATTAAATTAAGTTAAATATATTTTTCTGAGCATAAAGTAATACACAAAAATTAGTTCTCAAAGCATCTAGAGATCTAGCTCTCTTTCTAGATCAGTTTTACAAGGATTAGTTCAATTCAATTGCTCAGTTGTGTCTGACTCTGCGACACCATGGACTCACAGTTTGCCAGGCCTCCCTGTCCATCATCAACTCCCAGATCTTGTTCAAACTCATGTCCATCAAGTCAGTGATGCTTTTCAACCTTCTTACCCTCTGTCATCCCCTTCTCCTCCTATCTTTACAAGGATAGACATGCTTATTTTTCAATTATGACTCTAGACTTACAATTAAAATACTCATTTTCATTAATAAAGTGTGTTCTATTTNGTCCATCATCAACTCCCAGATCTTGTTCAAACTCATGTCCATCAAGTCAGTGATGCTTTTCAACCTTCTTACCCTCTGTCATCCCCTTCTCCTC
Source organism: Neotragus moschatus (assembly GCA_006410615.1). NCBI lineage: Eukaryota > Metazoa > Chordata > Mammalia > Artiodactyla > Bovidae > Neotragus > Neotragus moschatus. The sequence continues at coordinate 531,826 of SJYA01001185.1, forward strand.
CTATCTTTACAAGGATAGACATGCTTATTTTTCAATTATGACTCTAGACTTACAATTAAAATACTCATTTTCATTAATAAAGTGTGTTCTATTTAAGGGAAAAACATATTTTTTTTAAGTTTGGCACTATCAAAGTTCCATAAGCATAGAATTAATAGGGTAAAATATGCATGTAACACTTTTTCAAGTGTCTTCCTGAACATGTGTGCCTTTATTACTTTCAAAAGACTGTTTTGAGATCTCAATAATTACAATAAAGGCATGCTTATATGGTATAGAGGTGTGATAATAAAGATCTAAGCTGGGAGCAACCTCTTCTCCGGATCCCTATCATTAACAAATGCTGCTACACTTTTTAAACCATAACTAAATGAGGTTGAAAATATAATGATCCAAGCTNATAAAGGCATGCTTATATGGTATAGAGGTGTGATAATAAAGATCTAAGCTGGGAGCAACCTCTTCTCCGGATCCCTATCATTAACAAATGCTGCTACACTTTTTAAACCATAACTAAATGAGGTTGAAAATATAATGATCCAAGCTTTAAAGTTCTAAACCTTACGAGGTCAGTAAGTGAAAAATTTTCAAGTAAATGAAGTACTGCCTCCCCAAGTAGATTAATTTGTTTTGTGTCTTCTTAGTTTATTCATCATCTCCATAGCATTTTCCTACGTTATTCAAGTGTCCTACCTTATTCAAAAGTCTTGCCTATAGACAGGGCTTCTTTGGGAACTGGTTCAATTCCTTTCTTAGATCAGAAGAAGAACAAGAAGCAAAAAAAGAGAAAAAGTCCTGTGAATGTATCTTCCAAAAGGTATTGGCACAAAAGAGATTTTAAAAAGGATAATCCACAATGTAAAACCCTTCTTGAGGTAGTTGAGATTTAGGAGGCAGAATTTATTCTCAACAAAAATTAAAGTGTTTTAAACTAAGAAATATAGAGAATCTAAGATAGTAACAAAAAATTATTTATGATATTTAGAGCATTCCATTCACCAAAATAGCAGCTTTNCACTATTTTCAAAAAGAGGAGAAATAATAAATGTTGGCAAGGATGTGGGGAAAAGGCAACCCTTGTGTACTATTAGTGAGAATATAAATTGGTGCACCTACCGTGGAAAATAGTACAGAGATTCCTTTAAAGATCCAGCAATTCTACTTCTGGGTATTTATCCAAAGGGAACGAAATTATTATCTCAAAAATAAATTTTCACTCCCATACTCATTGCAGTACTTCATTTTATTTTTTAAAAGTAACTAAGATAAAGAAACAACCTGATTGTCCATTGACAGATGAATGGATAAAGAAAATGTGGTGATCTATAACAATGGAATATTATTTAGCCAGAAAAAGATGTAAATGCTACCATTTGCAACGACATGGATGGACCCTGAGGGTACTCTGCTAAGTGAAATGTCAGAGAGAGACAAGTACTGCAAATGCTGTATGGTCTTATTATTATTATTTATTTTTTTGGGTATGCAGCTAGTCACGAGAAACTTCCTGCCTCCATGAATCAAACCAGTACCCCCTGCACTGGAAGCATTGGGTCTCAGCCACTGGACCACCAGGGAAGTCTTATGGTTTCACTTACATGTAGAATCTTAAAAACAAAGGCTAAGATATAAACAAAAACTAACCCATAGATACAGACAACATATTAGTGAGTTGGGGCTGGGGACTGGACAAAATTGGTGCAGATGATCAAAAATAACTCACAGTTATAAGATAAACGAATCTGAGGGGTGTATGTAGTTACATGGTGACTATAGTTGTATATGTAGTTACATTTATAGTTAACACTACTTATTCTATATTTAAAAGCTGCTAAGGGAGTAAACCTTAAAAAAATTTTTTTTATCACAAGAAAAAATATTTTGTAGTTATGTGTGATGATGGGTGTTGACTAATTATGGTAATTATTTCACAAATATACATAATCAAATCATTATGCTGTATATCTTAAGCTATACAATGTTATGTGTCAATTATATTGAATTAAAAAAATTATCTATTGTATGAGTTAGCAATTACATATCTAGGCACTTATTCAAGAAAAAAAATTGACCACAAAAATCTTAAACAAGAGTATTTATTTCTGCTTTATAAATAATAGCTAAAAGTTAAAAAGAAAAACTCAAAGTATATTTTTAAGAGAATATATAATGTTGTATATTCATACTAATATGGTATATTCATATAATAGAAGACTAGACTACTCTATAAGATTGCCGGTAGAAATATTAATAACCTCAGATATGCAGATGACACCACACTTGTGGCAGAAAGTGAAGAACTAAAGAGGCTCTTGATGAAAGTGAATGAGGAGAGTGAAAAAGTTGGCTTAAAATTCAACAGTCAGAAAACTAAGATCGTGGTATCCAGTTCCCTCACTTCGTGGCAAATAAATGTGAAAACAATAGAAACACTATGAGACTTTATTTATTTATTTATTTATTAATTTTTGGTTCCAAAATTACTGCAGATGGTGACTGCAGCCATGAAATTAAAAGACACTTGCCCTTGGAAGAAAAGTTCTGACCAACCTAGACAGCATATTAAAAAGCAGAGACATTACTTTACCAACAAAGGTACATCTAGTCAAGCTATGGTTTTTCCAGCAGTTGTATGGATGTGAAAGTTNTGCAGATGGTGACTGCAGCCATGAAATTAAAAGACACTTGCCCTTGGAAGAAAAGTTCTGACCAACCTAGACAGCATATTAAAAAGCAGAGACATTACTTTACCAACAAAGGTACATCTAGTCAAGCTATGGTTTTTCCAGCAGTTGTATGGATGTGAAAGTTGGACTATAAAGAAAGCTGAATGCTGAAGAATTGATGCTTTTGAACTGTGGTGTTGGAGAAGACTCTTGAGAGTTCTTGGACTGCAAGGAGATCCAATCAGTTGATATTAAAGGAGATCAGTCCTGAATATTCATTGGAAGGACTGATGCTAAAGCTGAAACTCCAGTACTTTGGCCACCTGATGCAAAGAACCAAATCATTGGAAAAGACCCTGTGCTGGGAAAGATTGAAGGCGAGAGGAGAAGGGGATGACATGGTTGGATGGCATCACCGATGCGATGAATATGAGTTTGAGTAAGTTCCAGAAGTTGCTGATGGACAGGGAAGCCTGGCGTTCTGCAGTCCACGGGGTCACAAAGAGTTGGACACGACTGAGCAACTGAACTGATGAGATTACTCTGCAATATGAGGGAAGGGACAATTGATATACAAACAATATGAACAAATATTAAAAGCATTAAGGTGACTGAAGAAGCAACTAGATACACAGAGTATTTACTTCATAAAACTTTAGATATAACCAAAACTAAGTGGTTGTGATGGGCTTCCCAGTTGGCACTAGTGGTAAAGAACCTGCTTGCCAATGCAGAAGACATAAGAGACATAAAATCCCTGGGTCGGGGAGATCCCCTGGAGGAGATCATGGCAACCCACTTCAGTATTCTGGCCTGAAGAATCCCATGGACAGAGGGGTCGGGAGGGTGACAGTCCATAGTGCCCCAAAGAGACATGACTGAAGCAACTGAGCATGCATACATGCAAGCGGTTGTGAGAGAAATCAGTTCGATCGTGTCTTTGGTCTTGGGTGGCATTTACTGGGGAAAAAACACAGAGGAACTTTTTGTTTTGTAGATATTCTGTGCCTCGAGGGTACAGACTAACCCTTATATGCCTAGATAGTGTAGTGGTAAGGAATTCGCCTGCCAGTGCATGAGAAACAAGAGATGCATTCTATCCCTGGGTCAGGAAGATCCCCTGGAGTAGGAAATGGCAATCCATCCCAGTATTCTTGCCTGGAGAATCCCATGGACCGGGGAGCCTTGCAGGCCACAGTCCACGGGGTCTCAAAGATTTGAACACGACGGAATATGGGTACAAGCAAGCAAAGCCTATTTCCAAACTTATCAAGCTCAAAAACTTATGAATTAGAAATGCACATTTTGCTCTAAGCAATTTATACAATTTAAAAATATTTTTTAAATGAGTGGGAGAAACCATTAATAACACTTAAGATCTTATCACAGTTCTATTTACTTTTTATTTTTAAATTTATATGTAGGTTTTACCCTCATGGGTGGTTGGTGTTGGGTGTTTAAAATAATCATGCTGACTACAAAAAGTTAGCCATGCTTAGACCAGCGATTAGAATTCATGATGATCAGGATTATGATGAATCCAATTTTGTGTTCTTGAAACATTCTCTGCCTAAAAAACTTCATAATGCTAAAAGGAGGCCTCTGGTGTTCTGGTTTGACTCAAATATACAGCATAGACTAGGCAGAAGAGAGTGGATAGGTACCACTTATGCTTACTCCTCTTTCTCCATAACCTTGGTTTGCATTATAAATTTGCCACTTACCAAATATATGATACTGGGCAATTTACTTAAACCCTCTGTTGTCTAAATTTCCTCATTCGTGAGGATAATAATCTTTGTCTCTTAATATCTATCTCAATAGATCACCTTGAAAATAAATAATACATTGAAAGATGTCTGGCACACAGTAATTGGTAAATATTAATATTATTGCTAATATTGATAGTATTCTATATTAACAAGAGCAAAACTACTGTTTTTGGAAACAAAGTAAACAAATGGCAAGATTATGCCGGTGGCTTCCAGGTGGTACAGTGGTAAAATATCTGCCTGCTAGTGCGTGAGACACAAGAGATGCAGGTTTGATCCTTGGGTCAGGAAGATCCAATGAAGATGGAAATGGCAACCCATTCCAGTATTCTTGCCTGGAAAATTCCATAGACAAAAGAGCCTGGTGGGCTACAGTCCATGGAGTCTCAAAGAGCTGAACATGACTGGGCATGCATGCATGGAAGATTATTCTACTACTGAAAAGTACAAGAGCAAAATGATACCAATTTTACAAAAGTCACTAAAAAACCCTCTACAAAATAGAAAAGAAAAAATAAATTAAAAAAATTAAAAGCCCTCTACAATATTCTCGTAGGTCATGTAGTTATTAAGATAGTGGCCTTTTGAATATATTTATGTCATTGACAAAATTCAAATTATTATTGGCAAAAACAGAACGAAGTTCTTTGCTGCCTGAAATTAATCAATATTAACCACTCAGATATTGGAGAATTGTTTAGCCCTGCTCAAATAATAAGTACTTTTGTCATCATAATTAATGTTAATCTCCTCTTCTTGATAGATAACTATCAAGTTCATAATTCTTCTAAGATCTGTCATGATTCATGATAATAAAATCATGACCTTATTATAAAGAAGGGTAATTATTTTCCTCTTCACTCTTGCAAGTGGGCAAAGATCCAATTCTTTTTGCAAAGAATATTAAAATGTCTAGCTTGAAAGTAAAAAGAAAGTCCAAGACTCATTTTTCTTTTATACATTTAAATTGCTGTCTTGCTTGATTCTGGCAATGATAACATCGATGTCGATTTTGCAAGCATATTAATAACTGGAGACTTATCTTAAACTCACAGAGCTTAAAAAAACATATCCCATAGACTCAAAGGCAGATGTAAAGATAATCAAAAGTCTGAGGAGTTATGCTATTTTTAACAGCATCTCTTCAATGAGATTTTTAAAAGTTCAATAATAATCAATATTTCAAGAATTAAGTCTAAAATTTCCTTGCTCCTCACATAAAGAATTACAGTGAGAACCCAAACTTTCAGTTGCTCAAGCAGAAAGATATCAAAGTTTGAAAGCATATTAAATGAACAACTAGCTCTTCAGCTTTCACAAGAGTGGTAAGTTACCCCTTCTAACGTGTGGAAAACTGCATATTGAATACTTTCAGACAGAGCTGTAATTGATGAATTTATGCAGGATCTTCTCAAGAACACCTTTTGAATAAGTTTATTGAGCTTGCATTGGCTAACCATTTTAGTCCTCTGCATAGTTAGGACCTGTAACCACATTAGAACTGTATCTTACATTATGTCTTAGGACCTCAAATCTGGGAGAAAATAAATTTCCATATGTAATAAGAGTAAGATGATTCCTCAAAAATCTTATATACACTACTCTTTATAAAATAAATAATAAAAACCTACTGTATAGCACAGGGAACTCTACTCAATACTCTGCAATGGCCTATATGAGAAAATAATCTTAGAAAGAGTGGATGTCTGTATATGTGTTACATTCACTTTCTGTACACCTGAAACTAAAACAGGTGTACAGAAGATTGAAAATCAACTATATTCCAGCCAAAAAAAATTTTTTTAAGTATTAAATAGAACTCTGCTAAGTAACAGACATATATGTTGAAATCTTCCACCTGCTATTATTTGTAAAAATCTTTGAGTAAACTTTAAGCAGTGTCCTTTATGGGTTTCCTGAGTGGCTCAGTGGGTAAAGAACTTGCCTGCAATGCAAGAGACACCGGAGATATGGGTTCAATTCTTGGATCAGGAAGATCCCCTGCAGGAGGGCACAGCAACCCACTCCAGTATTCTTGCCTGGAGATTCCCATGGACAGAGGAGCCTGGGAAGCCACAGTCCATGGGTTGCAAAGAGGTGGACACAACTGAAGCAACTGAGCACAGCACAGCAGCGCAGTGTCCTTTAAGCAAATTTCAACAAATATTTACATTTCATTGCAAGGTTTGTGGGAAACAAAATCTATCTATGTATGTATTTATCTATTAATATCTACAGCTCACCATTGAAATCTGATGTAGAAGCAGTCCAGTTTTATTTGTTATATTGGTAAGATATGAACATCAGTTAAGTTTTGCTGGTTCTTTAGAATGATTTGTCATTTAAAGTGAAGTGTGAATCTTTTATTTATGAAACAAAACAAATTTATATGTATCAGCGGTTCTTAACCGTAGCTGATTTGCTCCCTACCCTTCCAAGGAATATTCAGCAAAGTTTGGAGACATATTTTTAGATAACTGTGGGGTTTGGTACTGCATCTAGTAGGCACAGGTCAGAGCTGCTGCTAAACTTCATATGATACACAAGACACCCCCCATAACAAAGAATATTTCATTTCAAAAGATCAATAGTGCTGAGGTTGAGAAACTCTGACACACATGTGATAGGAACAGAGTAAAGGGACAAAGTAAGTGATTAAACTGTTAATCTCACAGGGGATCACAAGTAAAGAAAAAAGTATTGGAAACCCCTGTAAGTTAAAGATTAGGCAAGAAAGCAGGTTTGCTTAACCGCTAAACCAAGCATGTTTGCTTAGTAACAAAACCATGCAACAGAAGCATGAAACATGCTCCCAAGCAATAAAACAATGGTGGCATGAGAGCCACATCCCATACCCTGAGCTCAGTAAGGTAATGATTTCTAGGACACACTTTTCTGTGCACACTGAGAACTATAAGGAAGAGGTGATATTATCCTGAAACCTGAGACGATTTACCGTATTTTAGTATACATTATTGCCTTTTTGCTCATTTCCATGGCACCTTGACAATCCCAATTTGACCATGTAGAGACAAGAGAACTGCCCCCACCAGGTGTAGAGGAAGAACTGATGATCGAAGCTTGACATCTACTCAAGAACAAGGAGGAAGGTGGTCTTCTCCCACTTCCCCACTTTTCCTTTGATGATAGAACTGTAGCCCACTACCTTCTAGGGGTGGCACCCTCTTGTCCACCCACTTATAACCCTCACGAGCATCCTGTTCTAATATATCACTACTTAGCTATTACTTTGCCTCTCACTGAATTCTCTCTGTGGTGAATCATAAAGAACTGGAACTCCTTGGAGCCCCTGAGATGCATTTCTGCAGTTTCACATGAATTGAAATAGATTAAAAACTAAAGTAAACTGGTTAAATAAAGGTCTTTATTTCTTTCCTTTGTAGGGGAGCAAGAAAGTTTCCTCAACCCTTCTAGATTCTTCCAGCTGGCTAGAAGACAGATTAACAGGAGAATATAAAACAAAGGTTTAATAACATATATATGTGAGAGAGACCCAGGAAAACTGTGTAACTCACCAAAATAGCTGAAGCTCTCACCTTAAATACCATTTTCAGCTACAAAAGAGGATGTTGCAGGTGGTGGTTTGGGACTTTAAAGAAGAGGAAGGCAAATTCACATGGAGGTGGAAAAGCAAATGTTTGGTAAATAAGTGTTTGCTGGACATGCAAAGACAAGGGGACACAAAGTAGACTCTGATTTTTATGCTCTGCCTAGAGTTTCCCCTAGAATTTTAACCCATACTCTTTGTAGATATCTCTGGTGAAACCTTTGCAACCCCTATGGACTATAGCCCGCCAGGCTCCTCTGTCCATGGCATTCTTCATGCAAGAACACTGGAGTGGGTTGCTATGCCCTCCTCCAGGGGATCTCCTGTTCCCAGGGATGGAACCCATGTCTCTAGTGTCCCCTGCACTGGCAGATGGGTTATTTACTACTAGTGCCACCTGGGAGGCCCCTTTCTCCCTGAGTCTTTTGAACTTTGATTGTTTTTTTTTTATAATCTACATGCCAAAGAGACATTTTGGGAGACATTTGCTCCCCTATACTATTCAGTTCAGTTCAGTCGCTCAGTCATGTCCAACTCTTTGCGACCCCATGAATTGCAGCACGCCAGGCCTCCCTGTCCATCACCAACTTCCGGAGTTCACTCAGACTCACGTCCATCGAGTCAGTGATGCCATCCAGCCATCTCATCCTCTGTCGTCCCCTTCTCCTCCTGCCCCCAAGTCTTTTCCAATGAGTCAGCTCTTCGCATGAGGTGGCCAAAGTACTGGAGTTTCAGCTTTAGCATCATTCCTTCCAAAGAAGTCCCAGGGCTGATCTCCTTCAGAATGGATTGGTTGGATCTCCTTGCAGTCCAAGGGACTCTCAAGAGTCTTCTCCAACATCACAGTTCAAAAGCATCAATTCTTCATTGCTTAGCCTTCTTCCCAGTCCAACTCCCATCCATACATGACCACAGGAAAAACAATAGCCTTGACTAGATGGACCTTAGTCAGCAAAGTAATGTCTCTGCTTTTGAATATGCTATCTAGGTTGGTCATAACTTTTCTTCCTATACTATTAACGTAATTATTTATCACATTGCCTATAGTATGCAGTACTTAATAGATTATTGATTAGTCTATTAACTAAATAGATTATAACTAAGGATTTTCTTGGGTTTAAATTATAAACTAAAGCTTACAAATTTTGTTTTAGCCTCTATTAAGCACAAAATTGATAAAAACACTGCAAAATAAATGCTTCCCTAAATTAAGAAAATACTGTAATGTGGAGATAAATTGTCTTATTCAATTATAGAAACTTTTCCTTATCATTTTTGCTCTCTCTGTTTTGTTTTGATTTTTGGCCATATCTCCTGGTATGTGGGATCTTAGTTTCCCAACCAGGGATTGAACCTGTGAACCTGTGCCCCCAGCGGTGGNCTCTGCCATTTCCTTCCAGAAATTCGAGACTCTGGTTTAGAGCAGTCTTATCAGATGAATAGAAAAGAATGAAGTGTACTGAAATGTACTGAAGTGTCCTAGAGTATACTGAAATCTCGATATTTTGGACTTCTAGAACTGAGAGGGCTTCCCAGCTGGCTCAGTTGTAAAGAATCTACCTGCCAATGCAGGAAATGCAGGTTGATCCCTGCAATGGGAATAGACCGTGCAAAAGGAAATGGCAACCCACTCCAGTGTTCTTGCTTGGGAAATCCCGTGGAAAGAAGAGATAAATTCACCAAGGCAGAGCCTGAGGGCAGGCTGTAGGCATGGTTTTCCTGACCTTGAGATATCTATTGGGAATTTAGTGTGACACTCCTCCTCAGGAGTTCCACCACTGCCAGTCTGGAGGAACCTATCTGGTCAATTGACCAGACTTGTTTTGCAAACAGATTAGTCTTCTATTTGCTTGTGTTTGGTGGAGATAAGGAAAATTTTAGAGAGATCAATATTATGTTTCAGTGGATGTTAAGTACTGTTAGTTAAGGTCTGAATTTATGACAGTTACTGTGTTAGCCATAACTGATATTCACGAAGGAAAGAAAATTCTATAATGAAGTCACCACAGAATATAGCAAGTCACAAATTGTGACATGGCTTTCTTTAAGTCTGTTTCTAAAAGCACATGTACAGTGTTGTGTGACAGTTGGGCATGAAGGACTCATGANCAGTTACTGTGTTAGCCATAACTGATATTCACGAAGGAAAGAAAATTCTATAATGAAGTCACCACAGAATATAGCAAGTCACAAATTGTGACATGGCTTTCTTTAAGTCTGTTTCTAACAGCACATGTACAGTGTTGTGTGACAGTTGGGCATGAAGGACTCATGAAATCTGGTTAGTTTTCCCCTAATGTGAACTGGATGAATATAAAGGAGGCCTAGTGCCAAGGGGCACGACCTGAAGCTGGAGTAGGAGCCAGCACTGTAGCATTGAGGGACAGATACTTTGATCATCAGTGATGTCTACTGAATGATCTATAATCTAATGGTGGGTATGGTATTATCCCAGCTGTGGTTAATTCTTGCATTTTGCTTTATTTCCCCTATCTCCCCTTGTTGCGGGGCTTCCCAGATGGCACTAGTGGTAAAGAACCTGCCTGCCAATGCAGGAGACAGAAGAGACACAGTTTCATCCCTGGGTTGGGAAAATCCCCTGGAGGAGGGTGTGGCAACCCACTCCAGTATTCTTGCCTGGAAAATCCCATGGACACAGGAGCCTGGCGGGCTACACCCCATAGGGTTGCAAAGAATCAGACTCGACTGAAGTGTCTTAGCACACATAGCACCCCATGTTATGTCTGTTAGATGTAGATGTCTTCCGTTTCATCCCTAGCCCAAGTGAAAAGAAAACTGTTCAAGGATGGAGCGGCACTGGCCTTACTGAGAAATGGTCTGATTGCTAGGTCGATGGCGAGATGCCATTGTCAACCTCCTCTGGACTTCTATGAAAAACTGACCTGGCTAATATGACTACGCAGGGACTTCTGACAATGGGGGGAAAGACTCACCATCTTCTGATCCTATATGGTAGTACATCAGAAGGGCCCTCTTCAGAAGTAAGCATTACCGTATAACTGACTGCCCATGAGTACTCCTGGGATCCGCTGGGTAGAATGGATTAGGCTGGCTTCTGGACATAAGAGCCCAACTAGTGGGACTAGTTTTTGTTTGGAAATGTAAATGGGTTCACCCTTGTTGGTACCCAACATAACATGGAGTGGTAGACCTGTACCATGATGGCTGACTTCTGCCTAGGCCATCAGAATGTTTCTTTTAGAGCCAGGCCCTTCCCCTCCCCATGGAGGGGCCCTAGGCTTGTGAAAACCAGGGGTGGCCTGTCTGTATTGTATCTGTGGTATCTAGTTGTGGTGTCCCTCCACATACCTGACCTCAGGGATACCCCAAAGAAGGGCGGACCAAGATTGTAAGGGTAGTGCGAGGTATGTAGGGGTAACTGTATGGTCAGGCCACTCAAGATGGCTGTTCTTTGGCTCTCTGTTCATCCCCCTGCCCAACCACTGTTTGCTTCACTCATACCTTNTTGTGGTGTCCCTCCACATACCTGACCTCAGGGATACCCCAAAGAAGGGCGGACCAAGATTGTAAGGGTAGTGCGAGGTATGTAGGGGTAACTGTATGGTCAGGCCACTCAAGATGGCTGTTCTTTGGCTCTCTGTTCATCCCCCTGCCCAACCACTGTTTGCTTTACTCATACCTTATGCACATGACTGACCTTCCTGCATATTTGCCCCACACGCTAGGCTAGTGATTGTTCTTATCAAAGAAGCAGTGAGGGGCGTGCCTCTCTGCTCGTTTCCTTGGAAAGTAATGAGCCCACCTGACATTAATTCCCCTTATAACTGGCAATCTTCCCTCCCCTCAGGAGTGAAGACTGCTGCCATGTCTTGCCCATCACTGACTGCACATGGTGGGGTGGCATTTCAAGGCCTTACTTCTGACCTGTAAGCTCCCTTATCCTCTAAACCACTGATGTGTCTGTTGCTGACTGGGCTGTTTCTTCAGTCTTAAAGGTGGGCAAGTGTAGGCCTTATAGGCCTGTGGGGTGCAGCCCAATAGTATTATAGAGGTATATATAAAAGAAGTAAAATATTGGAGCTTACATACTGGTAACAACCAAAAAATTTAAATATATGGGGCAATTTTTTGAGTGATACAGGATAACATTTGCTTCAGTACCAAATTTCATTATAAACCAGGCCTACAGTTGTTCGGAAGATATGATGTATTATGGAATAATAAAGAAGACTTCACAACTAGAGTTGACCTTGAACTTGAGTATTAAAACATGAATGAGATTTGTGTAAGACGCAACTTGTATAAAATGTAAAATGTGAGTTAAGCAAGGGGAAAGATTCAACAAAGGCTTAAAGTAAAAGATAGAAGAGAGAAGAAACTGTGTCCTTCTAATGTTCACTTTGTTTTTTTAAAAAAGATAAAGTCTATATTATTTTTAGTCCTCCTCCATAGTATCTATATTGGAGAAGGCAATGGCACCCCACTCCAGTACTCTTCTGGCCTGGAAAATCCCATGGACTGAGGAGCTTGGTAGGCTGCAGTCCATGGGGTCGCGAAGAGTCGGACATGACTGAGTAACTTCAATTTCACTTTTCACTTTCATGCATTGGAGAAGGAAATGGCAACCCACTCCAGTGTTCTTGCCTGGAGAATCCCAGGGACTGGGGAGCCTGGTGGGTTGACGTCTATGGGATCACACAGAGTCGGACACGACTGAAGCGACTTAGCAGCAGCAGCAGCATAGTATCTATATGGGCTTTCCAGGTGGCACTAGTGGTAAAGAACCCACCTGCCCATGCAGGAGACAAAAGAGATCTGGGTTCTGTCCCTGGGTTGGGAAGATCCTCTGGAGGAAGTCATGGCAATCCACTTCAGTATTCTTGCCTGGAGAATCCTGTGGACAGAGGAGCCTGGTGGGCTGCAGTCCAAGGGGTCACAAAGTGTTGGACAGGACTGAAATAACTTAGCACTTTGAGTATCTATAGATAGTTAATGGATAGACAGATAATTATTTTGGTAATTGCCCCAGTTTTTCAAGATGAAAATATTTAACCTGCTGACAATTTTGAAGGGCTACTATCATAATGTGTCCAGCAAGTAATCATTCTCAGTTCATGTGTCATTCTTGGAGCCAAGATATTCAGCTGCATAATTCAAAGTGCTATTTTCAATTCATGTTAAGTATTAAAAGAACAATTTAAGCCAGATAAATTAGTTCTTCTGGTGAATAAAATTGTAGGCCTATCTATGACATATGTATTACATAAATTTTTTCATGTCCATTTGATTATATATGTCTTAACTCTATCATGGTAATTCTTACATAACTGTGTTATATTACCAAGTTAATATCTATCACTTACTAAGGGGTTGCTATGTTATGCACTGTTGTGACCTGTTAAAAACAGAATTCAACTGAGTAAATTTGAGAGATCTTGGCTTTATTCAGTGATTCATGAATTGGGCAGCACCTAACTTAGCAGACAGAAAGGAAATCCATGGAGCTGTACTAAATGAAAGACTTAACAGGCAGAAGGGAGCAGGGACAAGAAGTTGTCTAGGCAAAAAAGCAGACTGGTTATTGCAAGGTTATTTTCCTTGTAGGGCATGACAGAAGTTTATGAGGCAGATTGCCTAACACACGTTAACCAGGCAATTCTTCATTGGCTGATTTAAAATTTCATGTCAGGGTGAGCTGAAACTATAACTTAAGTCTCAGTCTGGTGATGTGCAGCTCAGCATAAGCAATACCATCTTGGGCCTGTTGTCTTAATAAACCTCTTTAAGTGTAGTTGAGGAAAATAAACATTATTATTTAAAACCAAGTCCATCTTATAAAGTTGATGGCTTGTGTAAAAGAAATGCTCTTTTGCTCTCCTGAGAATATTTGCTATGATGAATTACTAAAGACGGACTACGCAGGTCTGGAGTAATTGCTACATATTCCTGCAAAAAGGCAAAGAAAAATTTGATATTCTGGTAGGTGATGTGGGAAGTTGTAGGAAGAAAAATAGGGTCTGAGTAGGTTGGCAGGAAGTTAGGAGATATTTTGGAAATGACCCAGAAAATTTTTAATTACAACAGATCTAGTAGAATCCCAGGGACGGGGGAGCCTGGTGGGCTGCCGTCTATGGGGTCGCACAGAGTTGGACACAACTGAAGTGACTTAGCAGCAGCAGCGGCAGCAGTATTCGATTTGCATAGTTTTTGCATTCATGTGAGATGACCTGTCTATATCATCTGTCATCAGTGTATCACCATCATCATCATCTATCTAATTTCTCCAAACCTCTCTTCGGTTCCTCAAAGTGCATTGTATCCTCTTAAATTCCCCATGGAAGTGACATGCAATAGAAACAAGGGACAAAACTGGATTCTGTGAGGAGCAGCAAACACAACATAGTGAGACAGTCTCCAAAATGAACTAATTTAAGTGGAGACAGGAGCTTAGATTCATAGCTGAGCAGGAGATGATAGTAAGCACTCAGAATTTTCAGAAATCATAGAGCAGCTATTGAACCTTCTCCAAACTTATGCAAATTTGTGCTATACTAATATATGTTTGGATATTTTGAGACAGTGATCGCAGAAGAAACAAGATCACACGTATGTATATTATCTCTATTTTAAATATATAATCTCATTTAATACCATGTTAAAATGAAGCATGTTTCATTTGACAGGAAGCGGTGTGAAACAAAACATCTGAGGGATTCACCCTAAAGATCCATTTCCAGTGAAACTTCCCCAAAGAAGCATTCTCAAAACTCCCATTTCCCTTCTCTCACCTAGAAAGTATTGGATCCTTTCTCCTGTGAGTGTGATAGTTGGTATTGAGTTTAATAGCAGTTGTTTACACACGTATCTTCTCCTATAGAGGTAGCTTCAGCTTCTTTCCCTTTGCTAGGAACTGCTGTTGTTGTTATTCAATGCTTGTTAAATGAGTTACTTCATGAGTACCAGTGAGGAGAGGAACTATATCTTTTTTCTGTTTATATTCATATAGCGTCTAGTATAAGAATAGAATATAGAATATTTAGGAGATGAGAGTTTCATCCCTAGATTGGGAACATCTCCTGGAGGAGGGCATGGCAACCAGCTCCAGTATTCTCGCCTAGAGAATCCCGTGGACAGAGGAACCTGGCGGGCTATAGTCCATAGCGTTGCCAAGAGTCAAACACAACTGAAGTGACTTAGCAGCAGAGCCTAGTAGAGTTTCTTACTTGTAGCAGGTATTCAATACATGCTTATTACTGGGATAGAATAAGATATATGAGGTTCTGTTTAAGATTCCTTCTAACTTTACTGTTTGGGAAAAACTTACAAAGTGGTTATCTTTTCTGTGGGATTTGAAAGATGCTAAATGTTCAGCTGCCATAAAACTCTTCTCAAAGGCTCAGCCAATTGGTATGGTAGAAAAATGTGATGTAGTGTGATAGTAAGATTTATTAGCTGCCTACCTTGGGAAAACCACTTGGTGTTATAGGTACATTGGGAATGTGAATATGTTGGAAGATAGCTGTGGATTTAGTTAAAATACATTCAATTACCTAACAAACATACAGGCACACAGATAGGAAGGCAACAAGAGTGAATCCCTTTTTCCAAAATTTAAAATATATAGCTTTTTGAATAAATGTGAATAAATTTCAGAAGTTTTCTATGAGATTTTTAACATATTTCTAAAATATACCGAGTATACTCAATGACAAAGTTTGAGAAAAAGTAGTATTAACCAGCTGTCACCTTACTGTAAATGAATGGGTCTAGGAATAGCACATATATATGGTAAAGTTTAAAAAAGTCTAATAGAAAACTTTACTGGCTTTCCTAGCTAGCAGTAGGTGGTTCTTGGTTTCCAGGAGCTAGTATGCAGACACTGTACCAAGCAAACTTGAAAAATGGAAAAGATATATACATACAGATGAATGGAAGATGAGGTGATAAGGTGACAGGGAAACTTGGCACAGTGCTGCAGGCATGCTAAGCTGCTTCAGTTGTGCCTGACTCTTTGCCACTAACCAGAATATAACAGTACATGACTGTTTTTTTCCTTTTGCAGGTTTATAAACCCATCTTTCCTTTGTCTCCTTAGCTACTCTTGTGTTCAAAGCAGTCATTCAGTGAAGAACCTGCCTGCAATGCGGGAGACTAGGGTTCAGTCCCTGGGTTGAGAAGATCCTCTGGAGAAGGGAATGGCAATCCATTCCAGTATTCTTGCCTGGAGAATCCCATGGACAGAGAAGCCTGGTGGGCTACAGTCTCTGAAGTTGCAAAGCGTCAAACACAACTGAGCAACTAACACACACACACAGTGCCAGGTGTTTACAGGCTCTCAAGGATGACAAACTGAAGGGCTGCCTTCCTCTCTTCTGCCTGTAGGACTGTAGTTGTAGTTGAAATGAAAGGGAAAGTGTGCTTCTAGAGAAAAAAAAATTAAGAATGCTTGCTGCTTTCTGGCCTTCCAAATCCTGTCTCTACTTTAAATAATTTCCTGCCATAAGGTGGAGCTGTATCCTACTGAGAGAAAAGTATTGGCTAGAAGATCTGGCCGAAGTCCACTTAGATGATTTTTCACTTGGCTTGTGGTTCGTGGTTCTAAAAAGTTAAAATGCATGGCATGCACCCCCAAATCCACCACCAACTGATACGGAGAGAGTTGTTATTTTGGTGCAGCTAGGATTTTAATGTGGTGAAAAGGTGTGTGAAGGCAAGCAGGACCTTGTTTGTTAACTTAGGCTGTAAACACAGCTTCAGGGGAAACTCTTTGAAGTGCTGAGATCTGAGGTGGCAGGTTTTGAAGCCCCCCTGAGGTAGTACAGAGAAACCGCAGGTATCTGATAGTGTTTGCTCCTGAGTAAATCATCCTGAGCATCAAACAGTGTGTTGACAAACAAAACGGATTAAAAAAAAAAAAAAGTGCTTCATTTAAAAGCATATATTGTGTTGAATAGGCTATTGCTAGAATTTAAGAGGCTGACTTATATTAGCTGCAAGACAGGTTTTGCTTCTCAGTTTGTGATTATAAGAGGTATGACCATGAAAACCCCCAACTGTGTTATCTGTAAAACCCTGGCATCTCCACCCAAAGGAAAAAATGATCCCCTGATGAGAGAGAGCACTGCAGGGTTTCCTGATAACACATCAAGGGTAATCTAGATAAAGGAGAATGACTCTACAGGAGTGTGTGTTCCATGACTCCCTGGGCAGTGCTCTCTATCCGGAAATCAATTAAAGGGCAAGGTACACCAGCTCATGGCTGGTTTGGGATTTTCTTACTAGAGATTTGCATAGAAACCTTGCAGACAAGCAAACCCTATTATAAAAACCCAAGATGGGGTTCATCTTGGTGGAGAAAAACCTATATCCAATAGGAACTAATACTGGGAAAATTCTGTCACTAAAAGAATTCATCTAACGTGCATATGGTTTTCCGTATTGATAAGGCAACTCAAATGTGCAAAACATGATAATTATTGGTAATATGTCACTTATTACCTTCCTACTGAAAGGGAGCAGAATTTCCCAAAATATGCTTTTTGGCATAAGGATTATGTTGAGCTGGTTATTTTCAAGAAACTGCAGAGACAGGAAAAGCTGAGAACTGAGTGGAAGTTACCCTTTTGGAAGAGGTATTTTAAAGGAAAATCTTCATTCGTAAGGTTGTCTCCCTCTCTATATCAGGAAGAAGAGGATGATCCAGGCTCTAGCAACTCTTATTCATGGAGAAGGCCGGGACGTAGAGCTGCATAGCAACCTTACTCTGGTTAACTGTGCTTCTACTGCTAACTTTTCACAACTGGCTCCCCCAGCCCTCAACCTCTTCTTTTGTCTTTAGCTGGAGATGGTATTTAAGCTGATAACCTGAACCATTTTGGGGGAGTTACTAGGGAGTGTTCCTTGGTGTCTTGAATGTATATAGGAAGTATAACTGTTATTAAACTTCTGTTTGTTTTTCTCCTGTCAAGCTGTGTTTTATCACAGGGAGGTCTCAGCCAAAAACCTAAAAGGGCAAAGGGAAAACTTTTTCCTCCCGAACACTGGGATCCTGTAAGATGTGTTGGTATTATTAGCTTCATCTTTCCAAATAATAATAAGATCAACACTTCTGAGAGGATAGCAAACTTCCCTTAGAACAGAAATAATATACCTACTTCTATCTGCATGTTCATGCTAAGCAAAGCACTAGATACTCTATATGCACTGTCTAATTTAACCCCTACCCTTTTCGTGTGAAGACCAGACTCATGATTTTTATTTTATAGTTTTTAATTCCTGTCCATAGTCATATAACTACTTAGTGGTAGAACCAGGTATCCAAACTCAGCAAGTATGATGCCAGAATCCTCAAATACTGCGTATTTGCTTGAAGACAATTTTTAGTAAGTTGTCCAACCAAGTATTTATTTTCCCATGTTGTCTATTTATAGGCTAGCTATCTTTTTGCTCTTCAAAGCCCACTCATGAGGGCAAGGCCTTTATGTGCCTGATTCATCTTTGGTTCCTCATAGAGCCTTGTGCATTACAGTTTCTAAAAAAACACTTTCTGAATATGCAGTGGTCAGTCCAGCAGGGAAACCTGTACATACAATGACTCATCCTTTTAGTTTATATCCTATTCTTCCTTTCCTACATCTTTTCCTTCTTTGTATTTTTACTTTACCTTGACAAATGCATTTGTTGTTGTTTTGTTTTTAAATGTACTTCTGTTGTTGAAATAGGGCTCTCACCCACTGCCACAGGCCTTTAGTCTTCTAACTTTGAAGGTCTTTCTGCTTTCTTTTTTACAAAACACACCTGTCATGGCATTGCCTACTCCAATCCCCTGAGTTTCACAGCTACAGATTCACGCTGTAGGGGTTGTCCATCCGTCTAGAGCACCTGGGGTTTAAGGTGTAAGCAATTTGACTGTAATTGCCTCTTCCCAGCAGTTACTCCTTGAAGTGGTGAAGAGGGACATTTGGTTGGTTCTCTTTTTCCATCTACATAAATAGGTATTGGAATCAAATCCATAGAGCATGGCGTATTTATCTAGAAATAAATGTTACTCCCTATGGTGGGAGTTCTTAGCTACATTTTTGTTTGTCTTACTCTGTTCTTGGTTCATTTTCAGCAGAAACTTAGCTCACTCTTTCCATTTACATCCAATCCATTGATTTCTCAGGTGAAATAAACAAATTTTAATAATATATTACTTAAATAAATCACATTTTTATTTTCCTCTTAGGTCATCATGTTGAATTCATCTCCTAATGCATGATTGCTGTATAGGACTCAATTAGTATTTCTTAAGCTATAGGTAGAAGGCATTTCTGATATCCTCTTTAATTATAAGTTTTTATAACAAACTTCAAATCTCAAGCTTGAATCTCCTGATCAATTTTTTTTGGTTAGAGAAGAACAGCTGTGATGGTTTCCAAAGCAAAGAATGGATAGATCTGAAAGTTTATTCCGTAATTTTTGTTCAAATGGTTCTTCCCTTCTATTTTATCCTGAGAATTATACCAATATGGCCTCAGCTCTCAAGGGAAATCTTGTGTGAATAACACAATATCTTCACAAAAATTTCATTGCAGAAATTAAAAGTTTGAAAATGTATGTTAAGACAAAAATCAAGTATAGTCTATACAAAAAAAAAAAAAAATCATATGGTGTGGTGGGCTATAATGTTTTCTTCTTCCATGGTTATTTGATTAAAATGCCCTTGAATTGCAGTAAGCCCATTCAGGTGTTGTGGAGTGAAGAAAAGTAGGTCACGCTATACCAAATATCATGGGGATAAGAAGGCCATACACCTTCTTTGTCATATATGAGCATACTTAAGACTTTCTTTGACTTCAGAGAGATAGATAAGTCAATGTATATAAAGATCAGTATAATGATGGAACTGAATTGCACAATGATCCCAATTGATTTGATACAAGTTAAAATCGTAAGACTTTGAAAAATGGCACTCGTCTTTCAAACTGTTGGACAAAACTTTGTTACTGTACCAATGTAAGAGTGGAATTTTATTCAATTTATAAAAGGTGGTATCAAATGTTTACTCCAATATCTCTCCTTGTGTTATTCATATTTGCCACTAAGCAGTGCAGAAAGAAAATGCAGATTCATTAACTAGAATTCCATTTTATTCCCTTGAATACAATGGTTTACTCAAATAGCATATTTTCCCAATATGCTATATTTATACTATCCTTATTGATAGGGTGACTGTCTAATTGATCACCTAAGTACGTACACCTTCGGGGATGAAAGTGGATACTGTTAACAATTCTGCCGAGGCAATAGGCACAAAATGAGACTGTCTTGGGAAAACTGGGCCGTATGATCATCATCGTTACAGCACAGCTATCTAATCTAACTACACATAATGTCATTGTGTCAATTTCTAAGGTCTTGGTGACTCTAGACCTTATCTCTTTTTATGGTGATGACCAAGATACAACTTTCAAGAGCTGTAACAAATCCAGCCTACAGTTTTGCTACTTTGATTTTTTGTTTGTTTGTTTGTTTCTTATCCCTTAAACATCTACTACTAGAGAGAATCTGGTTATAACCAGAAGGAGAAGACAAAGGGTTGTTTGGGAGGACAGTATTTCTTCAACTATATCCATTAGGATACATTCCCAGCCTCCTCTGAGAAGTCAACGGGGGAGGAAAAGGGAACACTGTTCATGCATGATTTTGCTATCCCCCAAACAGCTATTCCTTTGGTCTCCTCTGTTCTGTAACTATACCCTGGCTGATCCCTGGGTATTCCACTTAATTGCATGCCATTTCATCGTTGTTCAGTAATTATACTTGTGCATAGTTATGAGTAAAGTGATTTTCCTATGTATGCATTACAGTTAAATTTTGCTCCTGGGGTTCAGTGCTTGTGTCTTCTAGTGGCATCAATCAGGAGCATGTGTGCTTCTTCCTGCCATGTGTGAGAGAAGAAGATGGTCAATTACAATACTGAAATTTACTAAATGTGATGATAAACACTTTTAAAAGCAGCCCAACAAATGATTATGGATTTCACACTTTGACTAATTGCTTCAATTTCTGACTGAAATGAAAATCTTCCACTTGCTTTAGTATTGTGGTTTGGATATCTCTAGAAAATATTACAAATATCATTAAAGTATCTTTCACTGTTCATCTTTCCCTTTTTTCCTAGCTTCTTTATTTCTATAAATTGACTACTGTTTTCGGTTTTCCCAACAAAAGAACTTATATGTAGAGGTCATTCACATATTTACTTTATTTAGTTATCTTAAATGTATGTCTAATATCAATATTCCCTATTATTTCATAGAAATGTTCAGACTTTGTATTTCTTTCAGTTTAAATGTAGGTTTGATTTTCATTTCTTTTTTCTCACCACTTCACCTAATTAATTCTCAGCTCAAACACTGCTATCTCAGGGAGATTTTTCCTGATCCTGTTTCTTACTCCCAGTCAAGGTTGATTATTCTCTCTTAGCAGTTTCTGGCTGCTCCCTAATTTTCCATTATAGGATTAACCACATTGTATTTTATATTTGTGTTTATTTGGTGCAGGTTATCTATGCTCAGTAGAATTTAAGTTTTATAATATCACAGAATGTGTCTTCTTTGCTTGACACATTATTCCCAGCACCTTATAAACAGCACATGCTCTGCTAAGTCACTTCAGTCATGTCTAAATCTGTGCAACGCTATAGACTGTAGCCAGGCTTCTCTGTCCATTGGATTCTCCAGGCAAGAATATTGGAGTGGGTTGCCATTTCTTTCTTCAGTATAAAGAGCACTGCTGCTGCTGCTGCTGCTAAGTCCCTTCAGTCGTGTCCGACTCTGTGCGACCCCATAGACGTCAGCCACGAGGCTCCCCCGTCCCTGGGATTATCCAGGCAAGAACCCTGGAGTGGGTTGCCATTGCCTTCTCCAACGCATGAAAGTGAAAAGTGAAAGGGAAGTCGCTCAGTCATGTCTGACCCTCAGTGACCCCATGGAGCAAACTATATAGTAAATGTTCAAAATTCAAGTGAGAAGTAAAAAGAGAATGAAAAGGAGGAAGAAAAAAATAAAAGATTTTTCTTAAGATCTCTTCCAATATTCTGAATGTTTTTTTTTTAATTTTTTTTTTTAATATTCTGAATGTTAATGATTCTGTTAATCAATGATTTCTTTGTGGGTAAGTTTGAATATTCTGCCCTAGACTGTGGTGTGAGTAACGGAATACTGTTTNTTCTCCAACGCATGAAAGTGAAAAGTGAAAGGGAAGTCGCTCAGTCATGTCTGACCTTCAGTGACCCCATGGAGCAAGCTATATAGTAAATGTTCAAAATTCAAGTGAGAAGTAAAAAAAGAATGAAAAAGAGGAAGAAAAAAATAAAAGATTTTTCTTAAGATCTCTTCCAATATTCTGAATGTTAATGATTCTGTTAATCAATGATTTCTTTGTGGGTAAGTTTGAATATTCTGCCCTAGACTGTGGTGTGAGTAACGGAATACTGTTTGCTCTGAAGTTTAGAGGAGGCTTTTATTCGTCTGATGGATTTTTCTATGTAGAAACCAAACATGACATTTTCCTGTGTTCTTAGCCTTCTTCTTTATTATTGCTTTTCTTTTGCCACTCTTCACTGGATCCTTCCCATACAGTCAATATCTTTGGTTCTTGAATTTATATTACATGGATTGATAGAGAGGAGGCGATGTGAGAACTGAGTGCTTCCTAGGGATTCAAGTATACTGTTCAACTACTATGGTACTAAGACTTTTCTGTCTTAATTTTTTTTATATGTCTGTCTTTTCCCATTATCCAGTAAGCTACTTAAAGAAAGGTATAGATTGCTTGTGCTGAAAATATTTCCCTAGGTTCTCCAGGTCCAATCTGTCTTTTCCATTCTGCTCTGTACTCTAGGGGTCTTCTGCTTGGGTTCAACTGGTGAGAAGTACCAGCAGGAGGTCACATGGTGGAGACAGTAAGACTAGTATTGATTCCTTGGCTCTTGAAAACTCACCTGTTGTGTTTAGGACTTTCTAGACTCTGGCCCTTCAGGCTAGGGCTGGAAAGAACACCCCACAGTTATTAACTACGGGGCACTATATCATCCTTGTCCCTAATCAATTTCTTCTCTTTTGCTCAGTTTGAATGTACTGTTTCCTGATTTCATATTTGTTTTCTCAGTGCCTAGCAGAGGTATTTTCTTGAATGAACAAATGTATTCTATCCAAAATTCTACACAAACCATGATTCCTGCTTAACTGTCAGAAACAGTTTCAGAAACAGCAGAAATCAAAAATATGTGTTGGAGCAGTAGTTTCTATTGATTCTGTGAAGAGTGATAGAATAGTAAAGTCCTTACTTGAGGCATCTGTTTCACTAAATAGAAGTAAAAAGTTAGTTCCTAGACCATATCTTGATTATGTGACCTTGGAAAGAAAAGACACACTCTTTCTGAGCCAGTTTCTTCAATTATTATTTGAAATGTAGAACTCACTGCTTTATTTAAGCCTGATCCATTGCTAGTTAACAGTTGACAGCATTTCCATCTTGAATATTATTAAGAGATAGCTTGGAAAGAATACGCAAAGAAATGAAAGGGATAACAAAGGGGCAATTCTGAACACTCATACTTTTGTTTTCGGAGATAGTTGGTTAGCTGTAGTGTTATGTTGGTCCTAATGAGTGTGCCTCTCAATTCTTCCCATCTATGAGCCTTGGTTAGCAGCTAAAGAATGACTTTCCCACAGAAAGCAAAATGTTGGCAGAGAGTTTCAAATGCCCCTTCTTAGTTTTCTGTTTCTTCACGTGTTCCTATTTTAATACATTTTTTATCCTATTCTGTTTATTTATTTAAACATCACTTGGGCACTGATTTTTCTCCAGATATGCATGTATTTTTGATGCTGCGACCCATTAGATATGTGCCATTGTTTGAATTTCCTACAAAATGTAACAGAATTTTTCCCTTTCAATTTCTCTACTAATATTGTCACCTTCTAAAGTGTTTTTGTGTGCATTCAAATGCTGTAGATCGTTCATTAGATTAGAAAAGAATTGCTGTTGAGTATAGACAATGCTAGTAACTGTATTTTATTTCCCAGGTACTCCAAAAGAGGAAAAGACTTCCTTGTGATTTTATAATTTATCTGAAAACAGAATATGTACAGAAGTGTGGATTTAGTACAAACAGCTTTCTTAGGTTTTATTTATGACTAGAACAGCTATAATATTTCACTATAGTAAGGAGGCCAATACATCATGTTAGTTCTTTAGATAGTTTTACTGTGCCTCAGTTGAAATCCAAGTTCCACTGTTTACTCTATTTCTCAATTTCGTCATCAGTAAACAGAAGATAAAAATAATAATACCTACTCAACATGGTTGTTGTGCAGATTAAAAAAAATTAATGAAAGTAAAGTCCTTCCTTAGAATAATGCCTGCATCTAGTAAGTATTCTAAATATGTTAAATACTTTTATTCTAAAGTCCCATCATATTTTCTATGCCTTTCAAAATGCATGGATAGTTCTGCTTTCTCTTTTAATTGTTTGTGTAAAGAATAGATCATCATCTTTACTAAATCCCATTAGGGAAGTTTTCATATCTCAGTCATATCTTTCACACAGTTTGTATCCACCACCATCATAATTTGTAGTTTATCAGATATGCAATAAATATCTGTACCCGGAAACAGGGATCCATTTTAAATGAGTGTTTGTAAGCTTTATTTAATTGGGAAAATTGATAACTTCGAAATTCCCCATGGCTTGGTTCTGAAATAAAGTAATTTTATCATTTTGCTAAAAGATGTAATACAAGCTGTAGAGTTTCAATTAGCCCTTGGAAAGCATGGCTATTTTCATAAAGTGTGAATGTTGCCTGAGAATGGAAATTTTAAAAACAGGAACTCAACTGAAAGTTAAGATTATAAAAGGGAAACAGGACTGAGAGATAAAAACCACTGTTCTTTAAAGTGTCATCAAGATGTTACCTACTTTGTACAAACCAAACACTCAGGATGGAGCAGGGCAAAGGAATATTCAATTCCCAGACAGTTCTCCCTGTGGTTAGATAAAATGAAAGAAAAAAGATACAAATTTTGCAAGAAAGATTGTATGAGAACCTTTGCATAAAGTAGTAAAAAGACTAGACTCACTATGGACTTGCTATATGGCTACAGGGGGAGCTGCTTCTCCTTTCCCCATATGTTACAGGAAACAAACATTTTTAAAGTGCTTTTAGACAAGATAATCTGTTAAGCTCTTTACAAACCTAATAAACTTTAATTATTGTCATTGTGCTTTCTTTCATTGGAGATGGACTGCTTTTAAATTATTTTCAATTATTGCATAACTATTAGACTTAGTGAAAAGCAAATAGAGGGACTTGCTAAATGATTAAAAGAAAAAACCCAGATTAGATTCTATTTGTGCATGACAAGGGTCAATGTTTAGGAAGCAGATTTTAAGGACCTTACCATAAATTTCCATATTGATTGAAGACAGTGCTTGATGGCTAAGAAGTTTTCTAAGGAGTTGATGAGCTTGAAAAAAAATTTTTTATTATTAATGTAAATGGATCTAAGAGCGTGATACCTTGAGATCACCATTGTCAGCTGTTCAGCTGCCAACATCTTAACCCAGAATTCACACTCTGGTCAAAAAAAGGAGACAGACTGGGAGTTAAAGCTTTTATGTGTGCCTTTCCTTTTCTTTAAACATTTTGTTTTAATGTTGCTTAGTTAGTTTGCTGATATTCAAAGAATTAGCTAATGTCTTTTTAATCTGAGGTACTATAAAAATTTATTTTAATTTCTTTTTCAACAAAATAGAAAAAGCATCAGTTTTCTTCTATTGAAACTGCATTTGCAAAGTGAACTTTCCAAATTCAAAGGTGAAGGCATGCAAGAATAGAAAACAAAGTTTGTTAGTCCACAGATATGAGATACCTTAAAAAAATTAAAATCTCTGTAGGACTTCCCAACCTGCTGTGCTTCATTTTAGATTCTAGAGCCATCATTAAGAAAAAAACTGCTTTTTCTTTTATCTGTGCCCCATATTGGTATTCATTCTCCTCTAAGCAATTGTGAGCAATCAGGTCCCCCAACTGAAACCCCTTTGAAATTTCTGTGTCTTCAGTCTCTTTGTAAATATGCTAAGTTATTCTCTATCCTCCCTGCCACCAATGAGCAGACTTAATCAAGATAATATGCAAAGTGTTATTCCCTTACTATTTACACCTCTCCGAAAAGAGAGAATTATTCGCAAGAAAAGACACCTAAGGTTAAGGTGAGGGTGGTGAAGAATCGCCCTGCAATTGCGGAGCTCATCAAGACATGCTGCCCTAGCCCAATTCTCATTTTGATTTATTTAAGTTTGGAAAAAACAGTATTAAATCAGCAAAGACAAGCAATAAACAAAGCCCTGGAGATGAATTAGCCATTGTCTCTGGTCCATTAATCTCCTCTTCAATTCTAGAGAATTGTGGCTCACCCAGACCCGGAGATCAAATAAAATGCCTAATTGGGAAAATCCTAAACAAGTGTGTCCTGGGGAGCTTGAATTTATTTGTCACCCGCTCAAACAACTGTGTTGTTTATATAAGTCTTTAAAACCCTGATACTTTTCCGCTACTATATCTTAATCCCTGGTTCTTTATGCTCAGGAGGGCAATTTGGAGTTGTTTTCAATTAACTAGAATGGAGAGGGGCACTTATTCCAAAAACAGATAGCTGTGTTGTGAGTATCTTGCGGTTTAGGTCTAAACATCAAGTTTGGGACATGCTTTGGAATTTCCTTGAAGATAATGATATTTGCACCTTGGTGCTTTTAATATCAATAATAAATGCTTGAATATAGTCACAATTAAAGACACAGTATAGCAAGAAAGGTTGAGATACTAAGGTTAAACACAACTATGAAGTAAAGAGATGAGATAATTATCTAGAACAGCAACCCCTATCAGGCAAAAGTTTCATTTTCAAAATGCAGATAATATGCAGATCATTGAGGTCAAACTTTTTATTTAATATAGCAAAATAGAATGAAAATCAGTGTGCTGAATTTTGCTCACACGGGGTGGGGCAATCATTTCCACAGCCTAAAAACACACACATACTTTCTGTTATATAGAAAAAGCCAAAGAGCAGGAAACTGTGAATTGACACTCACTGGCAGAGAAAAGACTACACACACTGCTAATATTTGTTCTGTCTCAACAATAGTTTAAACGCAGAAGTTACGATATAAAATATTTTACAAGAATTATGTCATTTAATTCTCATAGTGAATCAAAGGCAGGTAGTATTGTTAGGTCTATTATCTAGATTAGAGATATAATGCCTGATGATCTGAGGTGGAACTGATGTAATATAATAATAGAAACAAAGTACACAATAAATGTAACGTGCTTGAATCATCCTGAAACCACCCCACCTCCCACCATCCTGTTGGGAGAAAAATTGTCTTCCCGAAAACCTGTCCTTGGTGCCAAAAAGGCTGAGGACTGCTGATCTAGATGAACAAATGGCACTTCTAGAGGTTAGAGATTCACTCAAGACTGGTCAACGGGTAGGACCACAGTTTGCTCTCAAGTCTATTTCCTTCCAAAGCCTATGCTTTCAGTACTAAACTGCATGGCTGTTATCGCCAAAGTTGCAGAATTACTAACAGGATTTGCTGAAGGGATTCATTGATGTGAGTTTAGATTTTGGGAATATATGAAGGAATTCTCTAGTTAGCAATACCTATGCACAGTGAAAACACACTGTTTTTCATTCTATGTTTGCTAGATTAGTTTTAAGATATTTATATTGTACTGTATTGTTTCTCCACCCAGCTTCCTATTTTCAAAGTGTTAGTATTCTTTGTCTTTCAGTTCAGTTCAGTCCAGTCGCTCAGTAGTGTCCGACTCTTTGCAACCCCATGAATCACGGCATGCCAGGCCTCCCTGTCCATCACCAACTCCCGGAGTTCACTCAGACTCAGGCCCATTGAGTCAGTGATGCCATCCAGCCATCTCATCCTCTGTCAACCCCTTCTCCTCCTGCCCCCAATCCCTCCCAGCATCAGAGTCTTTTCCAATGAGTCAACTCTTCGCATGANACTGAACAACTGAATGTGTGTTGTTGGTGAATACCAGGCTTTGTATCTGAACATGTGAGTGGGAGGGTGAGGCTGAACTGAAGAATAAGATGAGTGGAGATAAGGATGTCAAGGTAGAGGTATTGTAATTAGGACAAGAGTTGTGGCAGAAAAGAAGGCAGTAAGAGAGCTCCTTCATGAATCATGAATTATGTTGCAGGGCTTTTTCCAAACAGGAGAAACTGATAGTTTCAAGAAAGAGAAAAACTAGAAAGGGGAAAGAATTGTGAAAACACGACACATAGGTCAGAGAAAATGAAATTATTGAAGGATGAAGGAGACAAACAGTTTGAAAGAGGCAATAGTAAATAACTACCCAAGAGAGTCCTAGTTTATGACTGAAGTCTTAGTATGATTTTTAGTACCTGTCTTTATTTTTTAAAAATGCTCTTGTTTTAAATGACCACCTCAATGAAAATATATTCTTCTTATCTCCCTGAAGAACATGATGTATGAATAAGGGAAAAAAACCCACCCTTACCAAAAGGGTGTGTAAGGTCCGTCTCCTCATAGGACAATTTCATTTCTGTTCAAACCAGAAGGTAAAGAAACTACTTAGAGAATGGGTTGACAATATAGGCACACTTAACTCATAATAGCTCGAAAGCTTCAAAAATCATAGCCCAGAGCCTTGGAAGCTGGGGAATAAATGGCTGCTGAGGTCATATTAGGGAATGCACAGAGCAGGGTGAGGGCTTACCAGGTGGCTGAGTGGTAAAGAAACTGCCTACCAATGCAGGAGATGCAAGAGCCATGGGTTCGATCTCTGAGTCAGGAAAATCTCCTGGAGGCAGAAATGGCAACTCACTTCAGTATTTTTGCCTGGACCTAGGACCCTGGTGGGCTACAGTCCTGGAGTCACAAAGAGCATCTGAGAAAACACACACACACACAGAAGGATGAAGGGGATCTGTGAGGTTTGGATTCTTGATGGTGAGCAGTTCTATAAAGCAGAAGATATTGGAACTGAACATCTCAGGGTGTGGCAGTTTTCATGCAAAACCGTAGGATTATGCAGTGACTGGAAACAGAAATATATTGGCAGCTAATCATGCTTTTGAAAAGGGGCTACTTCACAGGAACAATGGATAGAGATCTGAGGTCTGTCATTTTGAAGTCACCATAGCACAGAGCTAAACCACATTATTGAACTATTCTCTTGATTTATTCATTCACTGATTTTCATTTATTCAATAAATAACCATTTATGAATTGCTATGTTGAGTTGTAGCAATATATATTTCTAGATAGAGTAAATTCTACAAGAAGAAGCTCAAAAAATGAGAAATTAAAAGATAAATATCATAAAACATATCATTTCATATTATTAATATTGTTATATTAATGACTGTCATTTGTTGAATGCCTACTATAGTCCAGGACTATCTAAGTCCTTGATTATTTAATCTTGTCAACAATATCATAGAGTAGACATTTATTATCCATCTTTTACAAATGAGAGGGTGGGTAGTAATTTGCTCAATGTTGCTCAGTCTGGCACACACTCAAAATGGCAAAGTGCTCTGTTTAAACAGAGGGGCTGTTTCTATTAGCACAGAATATCAGGTCTTTGGGCTTCCTGTGTAGATCAGCTGGTAAAGAATCTGCCTGCAAAGTAGGATAACCTGGTTTGATTCCTAGGTCAGGAAGTTCCCCCGTGAAGGGACAGGCTACCCATTTCAATATTCTTGGGCTTCCCTGGTGGCTCAGATGATAAAGAATCCGCCTGCAGTGAGGGGGACCTGGGTTCGACCCCTGGATTGGGAAGATACCCTGGAGGAGGGTATGGCAACCCACCCCAGTATTCTTGCCTGGAGAATTCTCATGGACAGAGGAGTCCGGTGGGCTACAGTCCACGGGGTTGCAAAGAGTTGGACATAACTGAGCAATTAAGCATAGCACAGCATTGCGTCTTTAGAAGTCCAACCTTTGAGTTGGGGAATGGGGAAGGGGCAACACAAACAAAGATAAAAGCGATTTTCAGAGGCCATTTATATGAAATGAGAAAATAATTAATTTGACTGGATTGTAAATGGGTAAATTAGCCTTGAGTGAGAATAAGACGAACACCTATTTTAAGGCCAAAATGAATGTCAACATATGCATTTAACATAAAAATCCTTCTAGGAAATAAGAAAAATGAAGCAATTCATGGACTGTTTAGAAACAGCATTTTTAGAAATCTTAATGTATGTTTATTTAATTTTTCCCCAGCTGCTATTTCTACCCTTTTCCATTCCCCACTTTCAAGCAGTTGGCTTTGTATCTAATTTCAAAATTGTAAGTCCTAGAGTAGTGTAGGGAAATAGTTTGGGGAATGGATAGTGTGTTTCATTCAGTTATGAGAAGACAATAACATTTCCTGGACAAAAAAGAAATGCCTCTCAAGCTGTGTGGAGGCAAGTAGGAGAGGTAGAGGGAGAAGAGGCATGTATGTGTCAGGGATATGCCATGATATCGAAGATGAAATCATATCACTGTCAGAGGATCCAGGAGCAGAGGATTCTGGCAGAGAATCCGGGGAGAGTCAAACGCAGCCAAACAACAAATAAATAATAAGTAGGGAGAGGTCATGTGAACCTAAAGTGTGGGCTGTAAGGCTGGCCACCGTGTCATAGCATGGGTGATAGAGGACTCAAGATCTAGGGACTTCTACTCTCTGTAAATCCAAGTAGCTTAAATAGAGGACTTGGATAAGAGGCAGTGAGAGTCGTGGAGGCAGGAGGGAATGAACCTCAAGGAAGACTGATATTCAAACTTCTTACATGTCTACCATGACGGGCAGGGGGGTTGAATACAAATTAAGCTATAGAAAATAAAGATCTATTTTTTAAAAATCTGAATTTGTGAACTGATTCATGTTATCAGTTTCCAGTTTTTCAGGCTATATTAGTTAGGCTAAGCTAGTGTATGATGTGGCAAGGAAGGAAAAAAAAACAAAACAGAAATCTCAGTGACTTAACATAATAAACAAATTTTTCTCTCGGTTTAGATTGGGATGTGGCTGAGTGGCCCTTTTCCACCTTGTCGACACACTACAGGCAACATGAAAAACAGGAGCTTCCCTCTTGCTGTTGAAGGAAAGAAGTTGATGAGGAAAGCACACTAGTTCTTAATTGCTCCAGCCTGGAAGGCAAGTGACTGAGTGGTAAAGAATCCACCTGCAAGTGCAGGAGAGGTGGAGACATGTGTTCAATTCCTGGGTCAGGAAGATCCCCTGGAGGAGGAAATGGCTACCCACTCCAGAATTCTTGCCTGGAGAATTCCATGGACAGAGAAGCCTGGCAGGCTACAGTCCATTGGGACACGACTGAGCAACTAACACTCTCACGTCAATCATCTGCTACCCACAGACCCATGCTGTTGGTACAAAGGAGACATTCTGTTCATAAAAATGCCTTATTAATTTTCTGTTAAAAATGCTGCATTGCAAACACTTTTCTTCTTCCAGTGAAGTGCTATTTTCATTCTTGGGTCAGGGATTTCTTAATCTATGCTTCTTGCTTTCTGAACTCAAAGAATGTTCCCGAAGTCCATTTATATGTTCAAGGCAATGTTTCCATTCTTTTCCCCTGCCTTCTTTCTGCCCTCCTAGTCTAGAAAAGTTAGGAGACTAACGAAAGAGGATTTACTGTGTGATTTGAACAGAAACCTCACCAATTATATTTCAAAATTAGTATTAAAAATTAAAGTCCAGAGTCATTTAATAGTTGTCCCAACAATTTAATAACGTATTGTTTTTAGTCTGTCATTTGGACTAATAACTGCTCTGAATTGCAACAAGTCATCAGTTTGATTTCTATGAATTTCTTAATACTACTAGAAAATATTTTTGTACATAACATACTAATATGGCATAAATGTCATTTAGGGTTATTTCATGAGGAGTAAAACAAGGACCATTTCAGAGTCTATAAAGCATAAGGCATTCTTTTGGTATGCAATTTATTTTCACACTCTGCATATATACTCTGCAGACACACAAACACACATAAAATGGTTAGAATTTCCCTTAATGCTGGATTCTTCCTCTGTCCTGAGAATTCCACCTTGTTACATTTATCTGACATTGGATTAAAACTCTCATCAAACAATGTGTTATATCTGAAGAAACGAGAGTTAACCTTTGCTCTAATAAAAGTTTTTACTGACTTGTCAGTAACTCTATTCAGTGACCCTTACTAGTATCTTCTTTTTAATCATACATTACAGCCTCTTATTGCAGAGTATAATATAGGAAGAATATCGTATTAATTTGTTGATTTGGTTGCAAAAGTCTTCCCCAGTGATGCAAATGTATGTAAATGAGCATCTAAATTCTGCTCTTAACATTCTGCTATTTCAGATCTGAGTTATAAAAAAGAATGAGAGTGAGAGAGAGAATTTAAAAAAAAAAGAAAAGAAGGAAAGACCATAGATTGCTACAATCTTTTTTTCTTCACTTATAAAACTGCAAGTTATTGCCCTACTCTTGGTTTAAAAAAATCTTTAGGTTAACTCTACTAAATAATTGTCATTTATCATATCAGAGAATTTGATATCTAATAGATTTGGATGGTTTAAAGTGCTATTGCTGATAAATTTACAAACACAGCAAATGTCACTATCTTTCTAAAATTTAAATTCATTTTTCACGTGCTGAATGTTTCCTTTTTTTTTTTTTTTAAATATTTAGCTAGTACAAATTTTGCCTGGCTAAACTGAACTTTTGAGTATTAAATATTTTAGGAAACAGAAAGGACAAGGTATTTAGAAGGGTAACTTGGGATATTCGCTTAAATTTTAACTCATAAGCATCATTCCTTGGCAACACAAAATTATTATACCTTTGTACAATGATAAGGTATTGAAAAGTTAAAAAATGGATGTTAAGTGTAGCAATGCCTAAAACTGGGATACTGGCCCATGCTATTTTATTATCACTTACATATGCCAGTAACCTTAGTTGCTTTGATATTTTCTGTATTGAATTTATGTGAGGAGTACGATATATAAAAATGATTTTCTTTCAGATCAGTTTGCCATTTGATCAATAATTTACGTTACTTAACTGAGATATCCCATTAAACAGATGCTCATCTACTGCCTGGCTTGCTCTAAGATTGTTAACAATATTCTTTTGGTTTGAGAATGGTCTACTATATCTTCTTGTCCCAGNTACGATATATAAAAATGATTTTCTTTCAGATCAGTTTGCCATTTGATCAATAATTTACGTTACTTAACTGAGATATCCCATTAAACAGATGCTCATCTACTGCCTGGCTTGCTCTAAGATTGTTAACAATATTCTTTTGGTTTGAGAATGGTCTACTATATCTTCTTGTCCCAGTGGACTACACTTTTTAAATTGCTCATCATTTAAGCAGCTTCATTCATTTTTATGGTAGTTCACTCTTTTTAAAATTAAGTTTTTATTGAAGCATAGTTGATTTACAATGTTGTATTAGTTTCAGGTATACAGCACAGTGTTGTTGTTTAGTCACAGCTGACTCTTGAGACCCCATAGCGTGTAGGCTCCTCTGTCCATGGGATTTCCCAGGCAAGAATACTGGAGTAGCTTGCCATTTCCTCTCTCAGGGGCTCTTTCTGATCCAGGGATTGAACCTATGTCTCCTGCATTGGCAGCCAGATTCTTTATCACTGAGTCACCAGGGAGGGCTTCCCAGTGAGCTTGATCCCTGGATCAGGAAGACTCCCTGGAGGAGGAAAAGGCATTCTATTCCAGTATTCTTGCCTGGAAAATTCCTTGGGCAGAGGAGCCTGGTGGGCTACAGAACATGGGCCACAGAGTCAGACACAGCTGAGCACACAGACATACAGAGCCATCAGGGAGTGATTCAGGTATGTATATCTATCTATCTATATTATTTTCCAGATTATTTTCCCTTATAGGTCACTACAAAATATCGAGTATAGTTCCCTATGCTATATTGTTGGATGGTTGGTCCTTGTTGGTTTTCTGTTTTATATATACTAGTGTGTGTGTGTTAATCCCAAACGTCATCTCTCCCCTCCAACTTTCTTTCCCCTTTGGTAACCATAAATTTGTTTTCTATATCTGTAGGTCTATTTCTGTTTTGTAAATAAGTTCATTTGTATCTTTCTAAAATTAAATTAAATTTTATTCTTTGACCACACCATGTGCCATTTCCTGACTGGAGATTGAATCCACACCCCCTGCATTGGAAGCATGGAGTCTTAATTGCTGGATTGCTAGGGAAGCCTTTGTATCCTTTTTTTTTTTAAGATTCCACATGGAATTGATAACATATGATATTTGTCTTTCTCTGTCTGGCTTACTTCCTTTAGTAGGATAACCTCTAGGTCTATCTATGTTGCTGCAAATGGCATTATTTCATCCCTTTCTTATAGTGAAGTAATATTCCATTGTGTACATGCACCACATTTTCTTTATCCATTCATCTGTTGATGGACATTTAGGTTGCTTCTATGTCTTGGCTATTCTTAATAGTTCAGCCTTTATTCTTTGAGATTATTTATTGGGGGATTATCTGTGCTAAATGGTCTTATTGTAGAAAAATTTTAGAACTTTTGTTATGATTTTTTAAAATTCAGTTTAATATTGTCACATTTTAAAGAATGAATGGCTGAAATAATAGGCTTCTATTTCTGCTGTCTAATGGCATCTATCACAATCTTTGAAACATACTGAACTTTTTTTTTTTTTTTGTAAATAACGCCCTGAAGCTCCAACTTAGTGGACATTATCTCCTTACATCCTCTGTCCTTGTTGTATAAAAGAAAAGAGCATTCAGAGCCTGGTAAGATGGTCCTCTAGGACATTAATCCACCATCTTCTCTGACCTCCTGGCTTTCCAAATGAAATTGTTATCCCTTGCCCCAATACCAGGTCTCCTGACTTACTGACCTGTCATCGTAATACTTATCATACCAGACTGTAACCACACTTTACCTCCTCTGTAATCCTTCATACAGTTAGCTTACTGAGAAGTTTCTCATGGTCATTTTTTCTTCCTTTCTGTTCAAAACAGGGGTCAAAATCTACTAGAACCTCAATAACTGTTTCTTGCATGAATGCCTGCATTATTTCTCAGTGGGGAGCCAAGAGTGGGGCAGTCTGTCTCTGGTGTAGGTAATAAAGAATGCACATCTGCAGATAATTTCAATACAATAATAAAACCAATGAAAAGCTTGCCTACCTTTTATTATAACTATATGCCAATCCATGTTAATAACTTCATGATAAAATATTCCTCTCTCCTGGGAGACACTGCTTTCTGTGATGCACCACTGTTATTTCCATTATCAGAAACAGATAATACATTTTGTTATAGCTTAATTCTCAACTTTCTTCCATACCCTTTCCCAGAGTTAATGCCTGCTAGAAAATATTCAGAAAAAAAAAAAAAAAGAATTTATTTTATCCTTCTTCTAGGGTACAGATGAAATATTACTTCACAACCCTCTGGTACTTCCTTCCTTTCAGCCTCATTACAACAAGCTCACCTTGATGCTCGTTTCTGTCTGCAACTCCTGGATTCAATCACTTCAAAAAAGGAGAGGTATGTAAAGGTGTGTCACACCTCGCTTTACTTCTGTTGAGATGGCCTTAAGGTTCTCCTCAGTTTGACTCAAATTTAGAAAGATTTCTTCTTAACTCTAGGCACCTGATCTCCCTTTACTTAGAGCACTTACTTTAGAAAACTTGTGATTTTCACTTTTCTTCCTTTGCTCCTTTGAGATATAAATCTTCTACAACCCAGGAATGCTTTTCTCAAGGACCTGGGAGCCATTTCTTTGAAATATAATCAAGAAAGCCAGTGCCCCTGTGTGCCGGTCTCGGTGGGAGGGTAAAAAACTAACTTCAGTGACCACCAGTTATCAAATATAGATGGCCTGATCACATTGACCAGCCTCTCAAACAGTGTCCCCCAGATCTCCCCAGGGTTTCAAAATTTATCTGCCTTTTGTTTCAGTGGAGTTGTGTTCATTCTCTCTCCCCTACTATAGAACTCTTTCTCCCCTACCACAATAACCTTGAATAAAGTCTTCTTGTTTAACTAGTCCAGTGCTATTATTTTACACTTCCCTATCTATTTCTCTTTTTAGAAGCACAACTAAAGCAGTATGAGTTTAAATAAAATCCGAACTTCAATAAAACAAAAAAGACACAATATTGGGAAGGAAACTAATCCTAATGGGAATTTCTTAATAACTTAAGAGAAAAGTATCTCCATAATCTCATAGACATGTCCAATTACGGCATTCCTCATTTGAGGTAACCTTACTCTCCTTTACTCAGGTACGCATTGAGAAAACAAAAATGCCAATAACAAACAATAAAAGCCTCCCTTTCTTCTTGAGTTGCACTGAGCTTTATAAATTGTTATTATCTTCCTTTGGGGAAACCTACCCCTTTATTGTCCTGGTTCCTTTAATAAGCAGCCCTTGCTACCCTTAGGATGTAGTACCTTTTCCACATTATTCAGTCAGTAGTGCTCTGACACTCTAGGGACAGTCTGGGGACTTAAGCACCTTTCTCAGGGCTAGCGTGGGCTCTGCAAGTCAACTCCTCTTAGAGTTTTCACCAACAGCACGAGTTTCAGACTTGCGAATTTATTTGTCACCATGTACAAGGTAACTGCTGAGTCTTACACCCAAACACATTTCCCAAATGACAAACATATATTCTCAGAGACAGTGCATTCTAAACCTAGTGGAGGAAGAGAAATGTATTCCTAAGTGCTGCTATAATTTACAACGCTGCCACTTTTACAGTGAAGTTTGATTTTGGCATTATCATGCAGAACACCCTTAATTTTTTTCCTTCCATGCCCCCCACCCCCTCAACTCCCATCCCCCA
>SJYA01001186.1:12031-39884 GCA_006410615.1 Neotragus moschatus
ATATCAATAACCTCAGATATGCAGATGATACCATCCTTATGGCAGAAAGTGAAGAGGAACTAAAGAGCCTCTTGGTGAAAGTGAAAGAGGAGAGTGAAAAAGTTGGCTTAAAGCTCAACATTCAGAAAACGAAGATCATGGCATCTGGTTCCATCACTTTATGGGAAGTAGATTGGGAAACAGTGGAAACAGTGTCAGACTATTTTTTTTGGCTCCAACATCACTGCAGATAGTGATTGCAGGCATGAAATTAAAAGACGCTTACTCCTTGGAAGAAAAGTTCTGACCAACCTAGATAGCATATTCAAAAGCAGAGACATTACTTTGCTGACTAAGGTCCATCTAGTCAAGGCTATGGTTTTTCCAGTAGTCATGCATGGATGTGAGAGTTGGACTGTGAAGAAGGCTGAGCACCAAAGAATTGATGCTTTTGAAGTATGGTGTTGGAGAAGACTCTTGAGAGTCCCTTGGACTGCAAGGAGATCCAACCAGTCCATTCTGAAGGAGATCAGCCCTGGGATTTCTTTGGAAGAAATGATGCTAAAGCTGAAACTCCAGTGGTTTGGCCACCTCATGGGAATAGTTGACTCACTGGAAAAGACTTTGATACTGGGAGAGATTGGGGGCAGGTGAAGAAGGGGACAACAGAGGATGAGATGGTGGATGGCATCACTGATTCGATGGACCTGAGTCTGAGTGAACTCCGGGAGTTGGTGATGGACAGGAAGGCCTGGCATGCTACGATTCATGGGGTCGCAAAGAGTCAGACACAACTGGGCAACTGAACTGAACATTGACATTTTCCAGTCCCATGGCCACTGCTGGGTCTTCCAAATTTGCTGACATATTGAATGTAACACCTTAATGGCATCATCCTTTAGGGTTTTGAATAGTTCTACTGGAATTCCATTGGACTTCCCTGGTGGCTTAGATGGTAAAGCTTCTGCCTACAAAATGAGAAACTCAGGAAAGGGCAACCCACTCCAGTATTCTTGCCTGGAAAATCCCATGGATGGAGGAACCTGGTAGGCTACAGTCCATGGGCTCACAAAGAGTCAGACATGACTGAATGACTTCACTTTCATTAAAATTCCATTGCATTCACTAGCTTTATTAACAGCAGTGTTTCCTAAAGCCCACATGACTTCACTCTCCAGAAACTCTGGCTCTGGGTGACTGACCACATCCATGTAGTAACTTGGTTCATGAAGATATTTTTTGTACAGTTCTTCCATGTTTTCTTTCCTATCTTCTTGATCTCTTCATCTACTAGGTCTCTACCATTTTGTCCTTTATTGTGCCCATTTTTGGACAAAATATTCCCTTGATATCTCCAATTTTCTTGAAGAGAGCTCAAATCTTTCCCTTCTGTTGTTTTCTTCAGTTTTATGCACTGTTCATAGAAGAAGGCCTTCTTGTCTCTCTGCACTGTTCTTAGGAACTCTGAGTTTAGTTGTATATAAATTACAAGTTTTCGTTCTTTTATAAGAAAAACACAAACAAACTCTTTGAAATGTAGTTCAACCTTTTAGGTTTCCAATCACCCTTTAAGTACAAATTTTGCTTCAGGGAGATTGTTGAATATATATTGCAAAACAATAAGTTTTCCAATGTATTTCTGCACTAACACACACCTAAGTCTTTGTGTAACTTGTATTTCACGTTGAAATAAATCTAAATATTATATTATTATTCTAGTCCAAAGCCACATAGTACTTTACTTAGAAAATATTAAGGATTCAATATTTAGTGATCTGACATTTATAGCCCTTGGATTGCACAAATTACTTATTTTAGCATTCTATATCTCTCACATTTTACTTCACTACACAGTCTTTGATGATTTTTACAACAAAAGAATGTAGTTAATTCTACCTTTTTAAAAATTATATAAATTTCTAATGATACCACATCTTTGCAAAAATTTTAGAGTTCTTTGACATGTTGATATTTAAATTTTAAACAATTTGTTTGACTTTTTAAATTTGGAGTGCAATTGCTTTATAATATTCTATTA
Source organism: Neotragus moschatus (assembly GCA_006410615.1). NCBI lineage: Eukaryota > Metazoa > Chordata > Mammalia > Artiodactyla > Bovidae > Neotragus > Neotragus moschatus. The sequence continues at coordinate 14,049 of SJYA01001186.1, forward strand.
GTTTCTGCTGAACAATGAAGTGGATCAGCTATATGTATAGTCTCCCATATGAACCCCCTTCCCACCCCTCATTCTACCTATCAAGGTCATCTACAAAGAAACAAGCTGAGTTCCCTGTGCTATATGGTAGATTCCCACTAGCTATCTATTTTACACACAGTAGTGTATACATGTCAATTCTATTCTCCAAATTTGTCTCATTTTCTCTCCCACCTGCCCCTGCATCCACATGTCCAATCTCTATGTCTGTGTCTTAATTCCTGCCCTGCAAACAGGCTCATCTGTAAAATGTTTCTAGATTCCATATGTATACATTAATATACAATATTTATTTTTCTTTTGACTTACTTCACTCTGACAGACTCTAGATCCATCCAAATCACTACAAATTAGTTTCATTTCTTTTCTGTAAACAAATAAAAGCTAAAATGTTAATTCATTTCTTTTTGCACATACATACTTATACCACATCTTCTTTACCCATTCATCTGTCAATGGACAAGGTTGTTTCCATGTTCTGGCTATTATAAATGATGGTGCAATGAACATTGTGGTACGTGTATATTTTTTAATTATGGTTTTCTCAGGGTATATATCCTTTAGTGGAATTACTAGGTCATATGATAGTTTTTTTTTTTTTTTTAAGCTTTTCAAGGAACTTTGATACTGTCTTCCATAGCAGTTGAATCAACAGTTTACATTCCCACCAACAGTGCAAGAGTGTTCCCTTTTCTCCACACTGTCTCCAGCATTTATTGTTTGTAGATTTTTTGATGATGGCCATTCTTACCAGCATAAGGTGATAACTGGTAGTTTTGATTTGCATTTCTCTAATAGGCGATCAACCCTGGGATTTCTTTGGAAGGAATGATGCTAAAGCTGAAACTCTAGTACTTTGGCCACCTCATGTGAAGAGTTGACTCATTGAAAAAGACTGTGATGCTGGGAGGGATTGGGGGCAGGAGAAGAAGGGGACGACCAAGGATGAGATGGCTGGATGGCATCACTGATTTGATGGATGCGAGTCTGAGTGAACTCCGGGAGTTGGTGATGGACAGGGAGGCCTGGCTTGCTGCGATTCATCCGGTCATAAAGAGTCGGACAGGACTGAGCGACTGAACTGAACTGAACTGAACTGAATAATAAGTGACTTTAAGCAACTTTTCTTGTTTTTTTTTTTTTTAGCTACAGTCTATTGAGAAACTGGCATGTGTGATTGCATAATGAAAATTGTTGGTACCCACATTTATTTGTGGAATAACCTCAAACATTGAACATAAATACATAAACATTGAACATAAATGCATGGTAAGTACAGAAAAAAAGGAAACAGGAAGAATATGGAATTGCATTACTATTAAGTCTATGTAATGTTATTTGAATCATTTCTAAGTGTTTTCTTTGCACTTGATACTGTCACTCTGACCCTGTAAACAAATAAAAGCTAAAATGATTAAGTAATTCTTTACAAAAGTCTCATTACAGATGATTTGTTCGTGAAAACAGTTGCACATACGCTAGATAATTCTGGGTGTCAAAAAAGTCAAAATTCATATCGTTTCCACTTGCTCAAATACTCCCACAAATAAGTTAACTCCATTTGTTCTTCAGGCTCACAGATAAGCTACAGTGTTCATAATAGAATTTGAATGCATCTTCTAGTAATAAAATGTTGGTCTGAGTGAACTTTAAGAGGAAATTAAACTAAAGTTAATGATTATTTTAGTGTTAATTACTACTGTACTTGCAGAACCTGAATTCATCTAAAGAGTAATGTTTTCTTCTTATTACATATTTTATTCCTCAATTATCGACCTTTTGAATGTTGACATATTTAATGTTTATGGTGTCATCAAAGGAAGTTCACTTTATGTCACTTTTCTGTCTTAAGGAGAACAGATGTTAATATTAAAACATAACTGTTTTCACCCATTGTGACTCACTACTTCATAAAGGTTCACATTTCCACACACTGTTAACCACCCTCAATCTATAATTTGAAGTAGGAGATCAACGTGGATGTAATAACAAGCAAAGGGGATAAATTCACTGCTAACTGACACACAGAATTTTCCATCCTCAACACTGGCTACAGGAGGGCAATGGATGTGGAGAAAAGTGAGAGCAATCAGCTGGATTTCATTCAGTGAGATGGAAGAGCCTGTCAAAGACACCAGCAACTAATCAGCCACCAACACTGATTGATGTTTTTGCCTGAATTCAAATCTATCATGGTGACCAGGTAATGTCTACCATTTACCCAGTGGATGGATAAACTGGAGCTAATATATAGCTTCTAAGCAAATAGATCATTAATTTTGCTTAATATGTGGGGGTTAAAGCTTAAATCTTCTTCCAAGAGTAACATTTCCCTTAGAGAGAGAGTGAAAGCAAGTTATGGTTGACTAGGCAATAATGATATTTTTTACAAGGAACAAATTTACTGTGTTAGATTTTATTTCAGCTTGCACTTTGCAATTGTCACTTGCTTTTAAAACTACAGGGAACTTATTAACATGTTAATTAAAATGGCTGACAAAGATAAGAATTGATGTACTGAAGGAGGCAGGGAATTGGTTTTTCTTATATTCCTTCCTGGGGTGAAAATTATTTCTCCTTCTGACTTTATGCTTTTTTTCTTTTTCATGAGATGATTTTTTAAAAACTTGTAGTCATTGAGTTAATTGCATTTCATTATTACTTGGCTTCTAATTAATTGCAGGGCACACCATAGAATGACTTTTTAATAGCTTATAAGTCCAACATTTTTCACCAATCATTATGAAAGATAGATGGTTTGGAACATACATTGTGCTAATTTGAGATATAATTAAACGACATACTAAGGTCATAGTAAATAAAATCTGACAAACTATTAGAGAAGAGGAGGTGCACTTGCAATAGTGTCATGGAACGGCTCAGAATTTGCTAATCATCAAACTTTTGGGATATCAGAGTTAAAAAATTTATTCATTCCAAGAGTATATATTTAGAAATCTTTGCAGAAAGAATATTTTTAAGTGATACAAGGAAAACTCAAGTGAATTCATATTATGTCAATAATAAATGGCAATTTCTAAAGTTACTTTTAGTCATACATTTGCAATTAAAAAAGGTATTACATAATTTATGATATTCAAAATTCATGTGGTATATTTTATAAATAATTTATATAGGGAAACTCTAATATATCTCTTACTACACTTAGCAGAGATAAGCTAATCTTTGTGAAATACTTAAGAAAACATTAAAAACGTACAAGAAATTGTAGGAAGATGAGAGTCTTTAGTAAACACATAGGAATAAAAATTGAAATTTCTTCAGGCCATGTTCTTTTTACACAATGGATTAAATCCTACCTTGACACACTCCACAATTTATCCAAGAAATTTTAAAAAATGAATAAACTAAATGTATTTGTGTGTTCATGATCCCCACACTAATCTACAGAGTCCAAAAAATATTATGAAAAGATGTGAGAACAAGATAACTAACTGTAAGAAAAATAATTATCTGCACTATTAAATACGGCAAATAATCTGATCTCACACTAATCTACAGAGTCCAAAAAAATATTATGAAAAGATGTGGGAACAAGATAACTAACTGTAAGAAAAATAATCATCTGCACTATTAAATATGGCAAAAAATCTGAGCTTTATTAATAGATAATTTTGCTTATTAATCCTGTCATTGTATTTTGTAATACACCATACCAAAGCAACTTTGGACCTACTGATCATTTTAATAATGAACATGGAATTAAAAACAGATTTTTCATTTATAAGCTTAGAGGTAAACATATGGTTAAAAACTATATGTGGGAGAGTATGGAAACCCACCCAACCAGTATTTAAAACAGTAAACTAATTTACACGTTAGGCAGAATGTATTTCTCATAAAGAACAGTGTGAAATATAACAGACTTTGCTATCCTGATAAAAGATTTTATTATAATTAAACATGTGGATGTAAATTATTCCATGATTAAAAACATATCTTAAGCAATTTAAAGAAAGTCATAAAAAAGAAAACAAAGCAATTGACATTTCTTGATCTTGTCAGTTCACTTTAGGAATCTATCCTCAGATATGAATGTGAATCACACACACACACACACACACACACACACACACACAGAGTTTTGTAGCATAATTAAAAATAGACTGATTTTAGCAAAAAGCATACATTAAATGTTCAAGAATAGAAAAATCATTAAGAAAAGTTTAAAAATTCCCAACTATAGAACATTCTACAGTGATTCAATTGGCTATATAATATCCTACAATATTAATTTAAAAAGTAAAAAAAATACATGTTTTATACTAATTTTATATATGTATATTTATACATTGCACATTGGTTTCTTTTCTACACATTTACATGCAAGTTCTTAAAATATTTAAAAAACAAATATAGGAAATATACTCTTTGAATTCTCAATAATAGAACTTAGTAATGAAATATATTCAGACATTTTATATGAATCTCTTTGCTGTCTCATTAACTGGATATTTAAAATCAGTATTTGGACAATACAGTATGCCTCAGTATTTGAACTTACTATCCAAATTTGCATTACTTGAACTCAAGATACAAGAGGTTTGGATAATAGGATATTTTTGTACATAAAATATTAAGAATTGTCTTTGGATGGTATAAATGGGCCAGTTTTCCTTCTTTTCATAATCTACATTTGTCAGTTTTGACAATGCATATTTATTTTACTTTATTGATGTTGAAAATAAAGTATTTGACAGACAGCAAGAGAAAAATATTTTCATAATACCCTAACTCTTAGCAACATAATTCAATATATTTTCAGTCCCTTCATGCCTTCTAACATTTATTTTCCCACCTCTGGACTAAATCATAATCAATTATGTTTGTAGTTTACCTGTGTCTACATCATGCTTAAACTCTTCTTGATTTTTGTATAAGGTTTAGTATAGTGGTGTGTAAGCTGCAGATGGACTATACTAAAGATTTTAGAGACCAATGTGCTAAAAGGCATCGAATCTGATAAGTGTTCTGAATGAGCTAATGCTGAGATCCTTCATTTAGAAAATATTCAATTAAAAACACTTCTGTTGATAAAAATGAATCTCTGATACATTTTCTGATTTCTGTCCTTTAGGAGATGTGGTAGACAAAAAACAAAACAAAACAAAACAAACATTATTTTGAAGAAGGATATTTTCCACTTAAAACTGGCAAGCCAGCACTAGAGAAAGAACTGATGAGCAATATTTATTTAATTATGAGCTACTCTATCTTTGGAACATAGAGAAAAATCAGTACTATAAATTGAACAAGAAAAACAACCATGAAAATAAATGATGTACTTAATTTAGTAAGTAGATAAATTAATAAATGCATGTAGACAAATGCAAAATAGAATGCAAATTTAATTTAAATCCAAAGATAAAACTGAACTGAAAGGAAACATTCAATAATATTGGGTACAATTTCTAGAGGAAAACATCAGCAATATTTGCTTTGCTCCCCTGTAGTCAAAACAAGGGAGAAAAGAAAAGACCTACTATATTCCTGAGAAAATAAACCAGGAACTCAAGAGAAGCACACTTCTCTGGATACCAATCTACTTGGGAATTATTGAGTCATTAATGAAAGGAAGGTGATGAGAATTTATGCCTCTGAGAACATATAGACCAGTAATTGTATTAGACAGAATTTGTGGTATTACTCTATCCTTGATCCCTAATAGATAAACATTTTACTACATAAAAGAGATGAAAACCATGTGAAAATTTAGATAGTTTTATATGCTTTTCATAGTAATTGAAATATTATATTTTATTTGCTTTATTTAACATATGTTAAAATATTTTATAATTGAGAGTCACCCACCTGGTTTTGAATTATATCTTCAACAATTAATACCTTCATGACACTAGGTAAGTAATAATGTTTTATATATGTTCATTGGTAAGGATATTAATAACTTCTACCAATAAGTTTTCTTGTCATGATATATTAAGATATTACCAGTAAAGTTCTTGAAACAGTATCTGAAACAGTTTAAGTTTTCAAAAAGTAATAAGTTAACATAATAATGATCATGATGATTTTTAATTATTTATTTTACTAACCATTTAAATCATAATTTTAATTATTATAGTTATATTTTAATATTGAAAATAATTTATATAGTCATTTTGTTATTATTAATTATTTAATAATCACTTAGCTCTGTATTGCTCAAAGTGACACTCAAGTTAATATCAGGAAGTGATGAGACTCAACAGCATTTCGTTCCATTCTGGAATTACTTAAAATGACTTTAAAATTATTTAAAAGGGCAACAAGCATTCATTCAATAAACGTTTATTGAATACATACTCTGTGTTAACAAATGGATTATGGGAATTGAAGAGAATCGATAAAAATTCACTTCTAGAGTGCCAAGAAGAGAGAAACTGAATCCAGTAATATGATAATAGCAGTGTGCGTGCATGCTGCCTCATGTCATGTCATGTCTGACTCTGCAATCCCATGGGCTGTAGTTCACCAGACTCCTCTGTCCATGGAATTTTCCAGGCAAGAATACTAGAGTGGGCTGCTATTTCCTCCTCCAGGAGATCTTTCCAACCTAGGGATCGAACTCATGTCTCCTGTGTCTCCTGCATTGGCAGGCAGATTCTTTACCACTGAGCCACCTGGGAAGCTATATATATATATATGCACACATAGGCTTGTTACTAGCATCCTGCAGTTGTGGCTTTGCTAAATCATATGGAGTCTTTCTGTCATAATGTGATGCTGGTTATCAGCAAAATCCCACAGGAGTAGATTTACATATTGTGCCAAGAGGCAATGGTGAAAGCAATCCACTGTTACAGCTACCAAGGATTGCTATGTTTGACTCACTGCTCATACAGGATATCTTCCCCTGCCACTGCCACTCCTCCTCCTTNAGTCTTTCTGTCATAATGTGATGCTGGTTATCAGCAAAATCCCACAGGAGTAGATTTACATATTGTGCCAAGAGGCAATGGTGAAAGCAATCCACTGTTACAGCTACCAAGGATTGCTATGTTTGACTCACTGCTCATACAGGATATCTTCCCCTGCCACTGCCACTCCTCCTCCTTAATCTTTACTCCAGTAATTCTTTTCCAATCCGTTTTCTCTTCCTCTGCACAGTCCATTATTAAGTATTTTGTAGTGGGACCTATTACTAATGTTTTCCTGATAAAAAAGACTCGAACCCCTGGCTGGGGACATATTCTTGGAAATCACTGGGACAGGAGTTGCTCATTAAAAGTTTCATCTCCAGATTCTAGCCCAGCACAATATCTGAGCACCCACTGTTCCCACTTTCAAAGGGAAAAAGCAAGATCTGTAAGTAGGTACTTCACTCAGTCTGGCCTCTCAATGCAGATTCAGCTTTTCTTTTAACCTTGCTTGTATAAGATCTTCTTCTCTTGTATTCACCTCCGATTTTCTGGCACAGTGCTCAGAGAATGCCATATATTTAACATATTCTGCATGAATACATGCATATTTGAACCAGCATGATAAACTGTGAAACTTAAACCCTGCTGGTCTCAATTTCTGTTTAGCAATGAATGGAACAAGACTGAAAGAGGAGGGAATGGAGAGATGAATGTGGAACTTGAATCATTCTGGCTCTAAAGAGCCTTAACAAAGGTTGTTAACCTTTACTCCTGCCTATTAAAATTATCTTTGCCAAATGATTATTTTAGAAACCTGGTGGCAGGTGTATTGCTTCTAGTTCACTGATCCTGCAGGGAAACCCGCCATTCCACAGCTGGCTTTGCAACTTGTACCATAGATTAAATTGCTTGGTGAGAGGGGAAATCAATTGCTATTTTTACAAAAACTTCACAAAATGTGTTCAATCTACAATCTAATCAAAATCTAAAAGCCCCTTGTAGATTAGTTTTATTGGCACACTTTATACTGCAGAACTGATGACATTTCTCACACAACCTGTACTCTTATTATTTCTTCCAACTACAGCACTGATTTTACTGATAGTTACCAGGAGGAAATGAGTCCTAGTGCAGTTGTTCATCTCCAGAGTATTATTTTTGCTTATGTTTTTATACAGTCAAATTATTTTTTTCCTATACAAACCATTCTATTTATGTGGCCGTTTACTCCAATTTATCTCAGTGGATAGGAACAACAAGCCACCTGTCATCAAGGATAATTGCCCTACCATTCTGGAATTACTTAAAATTACTTAAAAGTGCACCAAGCATTCTTCCAATAAATACTTATTGGATATGTACTCTGTGTTAGCAGATGGATTATGAGAGGTGAAGAGAATGGATAAAAAACCACTTCTGGAGCTCCAAGAAGAGACTGATTCAATACAGTAGCATACACATATATAGACTTCCCAGGTGGCTTCCTGGTAAACAATACACTTGCCAATGCAGGAGACGCAGGAGTTTGTGTTCAATTCCTGGGTAGGGAAGATCCCTTGGAGTAGAAAATGGGAAATCACTCCAGTATTATTGCCTGGAAAATTCCATGGATGGAGGAGCCTGGTGAGGTACTGGCAATTGTCAGGAAACATTTTAACAGGAGGTCTCCTGTGTGCTGTTTTGAATCGGTCAGGAATTCTCTGTTCCTTATTAATTCCTGAATATTCAGGAATTAAGATGAGAGGCAAGCCTCTCCTGGGGCTGAGGAATCCAGGCACTTCCTTCATTAGTTTTTCTATATGGTGATAAGTACTCTCTTCCTTTTTATGAACCATATGGTATAAGTGATTATTTACAACTCTCTCTCTCTTTAATATGGATCGCCTATGATTTGCAAGTCTGGAATTTTAATCTTTATCTTTCCTGAGAATAGCTACAGTATATATGCCCACATCATGTTGATTAAAACACCTTTGCTCCATCAGAGCTTTGGTCCCTGTGTCTTGCTTTCTCTTTCTCTCTCTCTCTCTTTTTCAGGCTGATCCCCTGGAGCACAGAGGTCCTCTGTGTTCACTTTTCTGACCAGGCTTCTAAGACCCTCTCGAGAAGGTGCTCCGCACCTTCACTCCATCGAGAGGGTGCCTGAGGCATTTGTGAAAAGAGCATGCCCTGTGCAAGGGTTTATTGGCTTTCTGCGTAAACCAAGGAATATCAGCCTCTTTCTCTCTCCTTTACTTCTTATCAGTCGACTTCAGACCACCAGGTTCCGGTCCATTAAAGGACCTCAACAGTCAATGGTGTCACAAAGAGTGGGACATCACTGAGTATGCATGTGCGCGCGTGCATGTGAACGCATGCACGAGCGTGGGCGCGCGCGCGCGCGCGCACACACACACACACACACACACACACACACACAAACACACATGGTTCAGAAACAGCTGAAGTATAAACAATAAATCACTGAAGTGGTAATTAGTAAGTTTATTTTGCACACACTAAAAACTCACTTTGTAAACCAGCAGCACTCAAAGCAAAATATGTAATGAGGCTCAGGGGTACACTGTTATAAAGCAGCTTATACAGTGAGAAAGCAGTTACTGTTTATTCTTCCCAGTGATTGATTATACTAGTAGAACTTTCAGTGGTTACCTCACCTGCAGTGATTTTGGAGCCCCCAAAAATAAAGTCTGACACTGTTTCCCCATCTATTTCCCCTGAAGTGATGGGACCAGATGCCATGATCTTCATTTTCTGAATGTTGAGCTTTAAGCCAACTTTTTCACTTTCCACTTTCACTTTCATTAAGTTAGTCTTGCAAAATAGNGAGAATTTGTTTTTGTGTTTAGTGTAAACATGTTCTGAGTTTCAAGACCTTTTAAATCAGCCTCCCTTTAAAACCAGACAGCATTCAGAGTGTTGGCATGTCCATTACTGACCAGTGCCAGATTTAATTTAGATACTTTTGAAATTGAGAGAATGGGAACTCCCTGCTTCTCTATTTCAATGTCAGCACTTCAAATCCAACTGATTGAATTATAAATGACTGAAGAAAGTACAAACATTGCAAATATCTACTTGAAATGTAAATATATTTCTTTGAAATGCCGTGTTTTTATGACAGAAATAAACTTCAAACAAAGCTTTATGGATGGACTGCAATGGAAAAATATTTTAGACACTAATAAGTCTTGATATGACTGATGTAATTATTACTTCCAAATCACAAAATTACAGTGGTAACCAAGAAAAAGTAACTGAGACATGGGGACAGGAAGACTAGAGACAGATGGGTGCTATACAACAGCCCAAAACCTGAGAGTACTTGTTCTAGTCTAACACCTTCCTGCTCAGTTAGAGCACTGTGAGATTCTAGAACCTAAGTCTTCAGTGTTTCGTTTTTCTTTTTCTAAAATATTCATTATTGTTGGTTGTGCTGAGTCTTCGTTGCTGCATGGGCTTTTCTCTACTTGCTGGGAGCAAGGACTGCTCTCTACTTGCAGTGCACCGACGTTTCACTGTGGTGGCTTGTTGTGAAGCACCAGCTCTAGGGTGCACAGGCTTAGCTGCTCCATGGCATGTGAGATCCTCCTGGGCCAGGTTTAGAACCCATATCTCCTGCGTTGGCAGGTGGATTCTTCACCACCCTTCTCGATTTCTTAATCATTTAATATTTAACTTCCTCTAGCAGAAAAGCTTTGTCCTTTTCCCTGAGCGAACCTATCTAATTCTTCTGATATAAGGGCAAAAGCTATATCAAAATTTTGAATATGAGTGGATAAAAGAGTCCTAAATATTATCTTGGCTTTTTTGCAGCTTAGGAATCCATAAAAATAGAGACAGTTTGTTTTGATGGTGTCCCCTACTGTAGCTTTACCTCACAGGTTTCCTCTCTGTTACCTCCTAGTCACCTAGCATGCTGTTAATATGTTTTTGTTAATAGTGAAAAATGAATCACATTAATGATTGTTGACATTAACTGATAGACCACTGCATTGTCCTACATCACTCTTTCCCCCTATCTTTGGAACAACCTTGATAGATTTACATTCAGTTCAGCTCAGTTCAGTCACTTAGTCGTGTCTGACTCTGAAACCCTATGATTTGCAGCATGCCAGGTCTCCCTATCCATCACCAACTCCCGGAGTTCACTCAGACTCACGTCCGACGAGTCGGTAATGCCATCCAGCTATCTCATCCTCTGTTGTTCCCTTCTCCTCCTGCCCCCAATCCCTCCCAGAATCAGAGTCGTTTCCAATGAGTCAACTCTTTGCATGAAGTGGCCAAAGTCCTGGAATTTCAGCTTTAGCATCATTCCTTCCAAGAAACACCCAGGACTGATCTAATTTAGAATGGACTGATTGGATCTCCTTGCAGTCCAAGAGACTCTCAAGAATCTTCTCCAACACCAGAGTTCAAAAACATCAGTTCTTTGGTGTTCAGCTGTCTTCACAGCCCAAGTCTCACATCCATACATGACTACTGGAAAAACCATAGCCTTGACTAGACAGACCTTTGCAGGCAAAGTAATAACNATTGGATCTCCTTGCAGTCCAAGAGACTCTCAAGAATCTTCTCCAACACCAGAGTTCAAAAACATCAGTTCTTTGGTGTTCAGCTGTCTTCACAGCCCAAGTCTCACATCCATACATGACTACTGGAAAAACCATAGCCTTGACTAGACAGACCTTTGCAGGCAAAGTAATAACTCTGCTTTTTAATATACTATCTAGGTTGGTCATAACTTTCCTTCCAAGGAGTAAGCATCTTTTAATTTCATGGCTGCAATCACTACATTATGGGGTCAATTTTTAAAACTTGAATTGTAAGTTTCAGGGAAATTAATGTTCCATAGTCATCCAAGTAAAACACAACAACAAAAAAATAACTCAGTCTTTCTGCCTCTGGAATCTCATTCCTCACCAAAAGATACTTATTTATGCTTTTATTCAGATAACTTTTATAAAATGATTGATACTTGACTTAGCCTGTGCCATGTTTTAGAAAAACAATGGTGAGCAAAAGAGGTCCTAAGCATCTTTAGTGTTAGAGAGAATTTATCACCTTTCCCATTGGTATTTTTATTTCACATGATATCTTAATGTAGAATTCTAACCCAATATAGAGTAGAATTCTAATCCAGTGGTTGCCTTTGTAAGATGCAAAAATTTAACCTCTATGTAACAGAATGGGAATGTCTGAAACTTTCTTGGTTGCTATTTCTTGGATATAAATTCAAATCCAAAGATAAATATTTATTCTGCCATTGTTTAATATTATTCTTACTGAATTTGTTCAATAATGTGAAAAAAGTGGCTCAACCTATTGAAATGTAAGAGGCATAATTTTTCCAATGTACCAGAGACTCTTCAACTGAAAAATAATCTTATAATTTTTTTATAATATTTTTAAGGTTCTTATAATATTTATAATTCTTATAATATTTTTAAAGGTTATTTATTATGGTTTATTTCTTTATCTTTCAGCCAATTAGTATATTTATATGACATAAAGCTTTAGTAAAACATATTAAAAGCCTGGATGTTAATCCTGCCTCTGATAATATCTTCACAAATCAAAAGACTCATGTATTTCTCATAATATTTAATGCCTAATAACATAAATGTACTCATCAGCATAAACTTATTTATTAGGAATGTTTAATCTAATTATCCTAAAGTAGTGAAAACAGCATGTCATCTTGTATGATTTTTCATGTGTTTGGATGCATAAATGAAAATCTTATCATAAAGTATTCTCTGGATTTGAAACAGAGCAGGACCTTGTAGGGCTCTTCTGGAGACACCAACCTATCTGTGTCCTGAGTTACTTATTTGTAGGAAAATGGCCGCAGCCTCCTAGACCTTCCCTGAGTTCCTAAGAGCACATTCAAAGTTATTGATTAGGGAAGAGAGGAAATGCAGAAACAAGGAGAAGTAGTCAAGAAGGAATAATGCACTAATAAAGCTGTATTCACCCACAGGGATATACCTAACTATATATCTTTGCACTTTTCTGCAGGAGCTAAGGCCACTACCCAAGTGGGGGATGGTATTATTCAATCACTCAGTAACATCAATTTCTGCTTTATTGACTATGCCAAAGCCTTTGACTGTGTGGATCATAATAAACTGTGGAAAATTCTGAAAGAGATGGGAATACCAGACCATCTGACCAGCCTCTTGAGAAACCTATATGCAGGTCAGGAATCAAGAGTTAGAATTGGACATGGAACAACAGACTGGTTCCAAATAGGAAAAGGAGTACGTCAAGGCTGTATATTGTCATCCTGCTTATTTAACTTATATGCAGGATACATCATGAGAAACGCTGGACTGGAAGAAGCACAAGCTGGAATTAAGATTTCTGGGAGAAATATCAGTAACCTCAGATATGCAGATGACACCACCCTTATGGCAGAAAGTGAAGAGGAATTAAAAAGCCTCTTGGTGAAAGTGAAAGAGGAGAGTGAAAATGTTGGCTTAAAGCTCAACATTCAGNAACAACAGACTGGTTCCAAATAGGAAAAGGAGTACGTCAAGGCTGTATATTGTCATCCTGCTTATTTAACTTATATGCAGGATACATCATGAGAAACGCTGGACTGGAAGAAGCACAAGCTGGAATTAAGATTTCTGGGAGAAATATCAGTAACCTCAGATATGCAGATGACACCACCCTTATGGCAGAAAGTGAAGAGGAATTAAAAAGCCTCTTGGTGAAAGTGAAAGAGGAGAGTGAAAATGTTGGCTTAAAGCTCAACATTCAGAAAACGAAGATCATGGCATCTGGTCCCATCACTTCATGGGAAATAGATGGGGAAACAGTGTCAGGCTTTATTTTTGCGGCGCTCCAACATTACTGTAGATGGTGATTGCAGCCATGAAATTAAAAGACACTTGCTCTTTGGAAGAAAAGTTATGACCAACTAGATAGCATGTTGAAGAGCAGAGACATTACTTTGCCAAAAAAGGTCCATTCAGTCAAGGCTATGGTTTTTTCAGTAGTCATGTATGGATATGAGAGTTGGGCTGTGAAGACAGTTGAACCCGGAAGAACTGATGCTTTTGAACTGCGGTGTTGGAGGAGGCTCTTTAGAGTCCCTTGGACTGCAAGGAGATCTGACCAGTCCATTCTAAAGGAGATCAGTCCTTGGTTTTATTTGGAAAGAATGATGCTAAACCTGAAACTCCGGTACTTTGGCCATCTCATGCAAAGAGTTGACTCATTGGAAAAGATTCTGATACTGGGAGGGATTGAGAGCAGGAGGAGAATGGGATGACAGAGGATGAGATGTTCACCGACTCAATGGATTTGAGTTTGAGTGAACTCTGGGAGTTGGTGATGGACAGGGAGGCCTGGCATGCTGCAATTCATGGGATTGCAAAGAGTTGGACATGACTGAGTGACTGAACTGAACTGAACTGAACTGAATGTCCCACACTTAGCAACACCATGGACTAGAACACACCAAGCTTCCCTGTCCTTCACTGTCTCTCAGAGTTTGATCAAACTCATGTCCCTTGAGTCTTTGATGCCATCCAACCATCTCATTCTCTGTCACCCTCTTCTCCTCTTGCCCTCAATCTTTCCTAGCACCAGGGTCTTTAACAGTGAGTCAGCTCTTTGAATCAGGTGGCCAAAGTATTGAAGCCTCAGCATCAGTCCTTCCAATGAATATTCAGGGTTGATTTCCTTTAGGATTGACTGGTTTGTTCTCCTTGCAGGTCCAGGGACTTTCAAGAGTCTTTACTAGCACCATAGCTTGAAAGCATCAGTTCTTCTGTGCTCAGCCATCTTTATGGTCCAACTCTTACATCCATACATGACTACTGGAAAAATCATAGCTGTGACTCTGAGGACCTTTGTAGGCAAAATTATGTCTCTGCTTTTTAACAATCTGTCTAATTTTGTCATAACTTTCCTTCCAAGAAGCAAGTGTCATTTAATTTTGTGGCTGCAGTCACTATACACATTGAATTTAGAGCCCAAGAAAGTAGTCTGTCACTGTTTCCAATTTTTCCCCCATCTGTTTGCCATGAAGTTATGGGACATAATGCCATATATTAGTTTTTTGAGTGTTGAGTCTCAAGCCAGCCTTTTCACTCTTCTCTTTCACCTTCATCTAGAGGCTCTATAGTTCCTCTTAGCTTTCCAATATTAGATAGTGTCATCTGCATATCTAAGATTATTGATATTTTCCCCAGAGATTTTGATTCCAGCTTGTGCTTCATCTAGAGCAGCATTTTATGTGATGTACAGTGGCTCAGATGGTAAAGCATCTGCCTGCAATGTGGGAGACCCAGGTTCAATTCCTGGGTCTGGAAGATCCCCTGGAGAAGGAAATGGCAATCCCTCCAGCACTCTTGCCTGGAAAATCCCATGGACAGAGCAACCTGATAGGCTACAGTCCATGGGGTTGCAAAGAGTCGGACACAACTGAGCAACTTCACTTTCACTTTACTCTGCGGAGAAGTTAGATAAGCAGGATGACAATACTGCCCTGATGAACTCCTTTCTCAATTTTGGAACAGTCCATTGTTCCAAGTCTGGGTCTAACTGCTCCTTCTGGACATGCATACAAGTTTCTCAGGAGGCAGGTATGGTGGTCTGGTATTCCCATCTCTTGAAGAATTTTCCATAGTTTGTTGTGACCCACATAGTCAAAGACTTTAGCATAGTCAATGAAGCAGCAGCAGATGTTTTTCTGTAATTCTTTTTCTTTTTCTATGATCCCAAAAATGGTAATTTGCTCTCTGGTTCCTCTTCCATTTCTAA
The DNA here is from genome assembly GCA_006410615.1 of Neotragus moschatus. Taxonomy (NCBI): domain Eukaryota; kingdom Metazoa; phylum Chordata; class Mammalia; order Artiodactyla; family Bovidae; genus Neotragus; species Neotragus moschatus. The sequence goes on from SJYA01001186.1 coordinate 29,747, forward strand.
ATCCAGCTTGTATATCTGGAAAGTCTTGGTTTACATACTGTTGAAGCCTGGCTTGAAGGATTTTGAGCATTACCTTGCTAGCATCTGAAATGAGTGCATTTATGTGGTAATTTGAACATTTTTTTAGCATTGCCCTTGTTTGGGATTGGAATGAAAGTTGACCTTTTCTAATCCCGTGGCCACTGCTGAGTTTTCCAAATTTGCTGACATATTGAGTACAGCACTTTAACAGCATCATCTTTTAGGATTTGAAATAGCTCAGCTGGAATTCCATCACCTCCACTAGCTTTGTTTGTAGTGATGCTTCCTAAGGACCACCTATCTTCACACTGCAGGATATCTACCTCTAGGTGAGTGATCACACCATAATGGTTATCTGGGTCATTCCGACCATTTTTTGTACAGTTTTGTGTATTCTTGCCCTCTCTTCCTAATCTCTTCTGCTTCTGTTATGTCCATACTGTTTCTTTCTTTTATTGTGCCCATCTTTGTGTGAGATATTCCTTTGGTATCTCTAAATTTCTTGAAGAGATCTCTAATCTTTCCATTCTGTTTTTTCCTCTCTGTTTCTTTGCATCATTCACTGAAGAAGGTTTTTAACTCTCCTTGCTCTTCTTTGGAACTCTGCACTCAAATGGGTGTATCTTTCCTTTTCTCCTTTGTCTTTCGCTTCTCTTTTTTTCTAGACTATTTGTAAGGCCTCCTCGGACAACCACTTTGCCCCATTGCATTTCTTTATCTTGGGGTTGTTTTTGGTCACTGCCTCCTCTATAATGTTACAAACCTCTGTCCATAGTTCTCAGGCACTTTTTCTATCAGCTCGAATCCCTTGAATCTATTTGATAGTTCCACTGTATAATCATAAGGGATTTGATTTATTTAGATCATACCTGAATGGTCTGGTGGTTTCCCCTGGTTTCTTTCATTTAAGTCTGAATTTGGCAATAAGTAGCTCATGATCTGAATCATAGGTCTTGTTCTTGTTCTTAATTTTCCTGACTATATAGAGCTTCTCCATCATTGGCTTCAAAGAATATAAGCAATCTGATTTGGTATTAACCATCTGGCAATGTCCATGTTTAAAGGCATCTCCTATGTAGTTTGAAGAGGGTGTTTGCTATGACAAGTGTGTTATCTTGGCAAAACTCTGTTAACTTTTTTCCTGTTCATTTTGTGCTCCAAGGCCAAACTTCCTGTTACTTCAGGAATCTCTTGACATTCTACTGTTGCTTTCCACTCCCCTATGATGAAAAGGACATTGATTTTGGTGTTAGTTCTAGAAGATCTTGTAGGTCTTTATAGAATCTTTCTGCTTCCTGTTCTTCAGCATTAGTGTTTGTGGTATTGACTTGGACTACTATGATGTTGAATGATTTCCCTTGGAAACAAATCAAGATCATTCTGTCATTTCTAAGAGTACACTGAAGTACCGCATTTCGGACTCTTGTTGATGATGAGGGTTACTCCATTCCTTCTAACAGATTCTTGGCCAGAGTAATAGATACAATGGTCATCTGAATTAAATCGTCTATGCCCATTCATTTTAGTCCACTGATTTCTGAAATGTCAATGTTCTCTCTTGCCATCTCCTGTTTAACACATTAGATTTACCTTGATTCATGGACCTAATATTCCAGGTTCCTACGCAATATTTTTTTTACAGCATCAGATTTTACTTTTACCAACAGAGTCATCCACAACTGGGTGTCATTTCCATTTTGGCTCAATCTCTTCATGCCTTCTGGAGCTGTTTTTCTGGTCTTCTCCTATAGCATATTGGACACCTGCCTACCTGGGAGTTTCAGCTTTCAGTGTCATATCTTTTTGCCTTTTCATTCTGTTCATGGAATTCTCAAGGCAAGAATGCTGAAGTGGTTTCCCATTCCCTTTTTCAGTGGACCATGTTTTGTCAGAACTCTCCACCATGACCCGTCCATCTTGGGTGGCCCTATATGACATGGGTCATAGCTTCATTGAGTTACACAAGGCTATGATACATGTGACCAAAATGAGGATAACTTCAGACTAAGTACAAGATTCCAAGAATAGCAGGAATAGCACCTTCTTATCTCATGGTCCAAGCTGTTGTTTTTACTTCTGACCTACTGGCTCTTAATGAGAGGTTACCCCTCCTTGATTTCAATTAATTTGCTAGAACAGCTCACATAACTCAGAGAATCACTTTATTTATTTGATTACTCGTCCATGGGGTTGCAAAGAGTCGGACAGGGACATGAATTAGTAACTGAACAACAACAACAAAATGTAGGGGAAATCTGATTCTTTCCTACTAATTTTTTTTTCCTGTGTCTATCATTTATTACTCATATGAAACAATTCACTTAGGCAATTTGGGCAACCAAATATGAAGGAGTTCCCCACAACAACACAAGCATAAACACTTTTCAGAGACTTCTCAACTTGATGTTCTACAATTCAATTCAATTCTAATATGCATCAAATTCCACAGGTTAAAGATTTAGTCTAAAACAATACTGCATTCATAGCCAACTCCATTTTCTGATGCTCTTTGCAAGACCAGTGCTTTTGATGACTGACTACAAATTAAGGGTCCTAACAAGCCCCTCCAACTCAGAATGCCAATCCCCAGTCCAAGCTGTTGTTTGTACTTCTGACCTACTGGCTCTTAATGAGAGGTTACCCCTCCTTGATTTCAATTAATTTGCTAGAACAGCTCACATAACTCAGATAACCACTTTATTTATTTGATTACTAGCTATGACAAAAAGATATAACTCAAAACCAGCCAGGTAGAAGAGAAGTATGGGGACAGTGCATGAAGCACCCATGCCCTCTGCAAGGGTGCCACTCTTTCTGCGTCTTCACATATTCACCAACCTAGAATCTCTCTGAACTTAGTCATTTGGATTTTGAACTTCATTACACAGACATGGCTACTTAAATCCTTGGGCAATAGTACTTGATTCAACCTCAGGTACTTCTCCTGTCCCTGGAGGTGGGGTGGGATAGACTGGGACTTAAAGCTCCAGCCCTGTAAACACTGGTCAGTTCTTCTGGTAACCAGTCCCCCTCCTCAGCTGGGTCTTAAAGTGTAATTAAACATTTTACTGATTTATCATAGCCAGATTTTAGTAAACTGCTATTGTCATTCAGTATATAGATACTTTATATACATATGGTATATATACATAAATGGATATATTTAAAACAATACAAACTTAGAAAAACTGAAAAGACAGAATGGTATTCTTAAATCAATGTATCGGTCTTCTTAACATAATAACACAAGCAGCTCCCAATATGCAGACAGCAGCCTAACAAATGCCCTAAGGATGTGACAGGTTAGGGTAGACTTTTACTGGGTTTGAAACCAATCAGGACACTAGGGTTCCTGGGCACAGAATCCTTTCAAATAGTAATCACAGAAGGAAAAGGATACAAAGACAAGGGAGGAACTGTCAAGAAACAATAGTGCACCTTGGGATAGGATCCTGGTTCTCCTCCATGGGATTCACATAACAATATCTCTGAGCTCTTTTATATCCAGGTGTATGGTGACAAAGAATCCACCTGTCAGTGCAGGAGATGTGAATTTGATCCCTGGATCAGGAAGATCCCCTGGAGTAGGAAATAGTTACCCGCTCCAGTATTCTTGCTTGGAGAATGGCATGGAAAGAGGAGCCGGAGGGTTATGGTTCATGGGGATGCAAAGAGTCAAATATGACTGAACAGCATAACAGCAGCAGCATAAAATGAAAACCCCCAACAAATGGAAGATGTTAGCATTCTGCATTCCAGAGAAGGCCACAGTATGAAAATGGGGAGAAGCTCCTCAGGAGACCACCTGAGACCAGATTAAAGGAGTGCAGGCCTTGCACACACTCTGATTCTAGCACCCTTGTGCTTGAATCATTGTTATAAAACTCACCAGATCCTCCCTGGCGGTAATATACCATTTTTGAGGAGTAGGAGCCCTCTGTGTCCCCCTTTGCCTGGCAAAGCAATGATACTATTCTTTTCTCTATTTCACTTTGTCTCTGAGGTCGAGCTTTGTATCTGTGCACAGAATTTTCCACATCAGGTTGAGAAAAATGTTTTCATTCTAGACAGCAAGTGATTTCTGTGTGTGGAAACAGAATAATGATGTTGGCAAATATCAGTGTGGTTCTCTCTACGCTGCACGTAGCCTCATCAAGAAAGGCCTCACAAATAATAGGCTGTGGGACAGGAGAATGTCCCCACAGTGTCTTCACACATTCAGTTATATTTCAGCTTATATGAACTGACCAGGGAACTTAACTAACATTTGTGAAATCTTTTTTGTATTAAAAGAAACAGGGGGGAAATATATTCTTAATTACTAATAAATAGCTTATCAATTAAGTCTGTAAACACTATGAAAACTTGAAAGTATTAAATAGATGTAAGAAACAGGTCAAAATGAAACTTATGTCATGGGGAGTCTTTAAAAGAAGAAAATTAAGATGTGTCTGAGATTTTCCAATAAATAACATGGTTATATTCTGAGGGTAAAATGCCACTGTAATGAATATTCAGTTCTATTTATTGTAATTAGTATTTTTACTTTATTAACAGAAGAGCAGATTTAGGTAGCTGATCATGAATACTTGTTGTTCAGTCGCTAAGTCATGCCCAACTCTTTGTGCCCCCAGGGACTGCAGCATTCCAGGATTCACTGTCCTTCACCATTTCCTAGAGTTAACTCAAAATCGTGTCCACGGAGTCATTGATGTCATCCAACCAGGTCATGAATATACCTGAGTCATTTATGTTTGAGAAACACCAAAAGTTTTAGCCTGCTGCCTCTTCTAAATATAAAAATTAACCAAGAGATCTTTTTGAAAAACAGTTTGAGTTCAGTTCAGTTGCTCAGTCGTGTCCAACTCCTTGCGACCCCATGAATTGCAGCACGCCAGGCCTCCCAGTCCAAAAGCAATTCCCGGAGTTCACTCAAACTCACATCCCTTGAGTCAGTGATGCCATCCAGCCACCTCATCCTCTGCCATCCCCTTCTTTTCCTGCTCCCAATCCCTCCCAGCATCAGAGTCTTTTCCAATGAGTCAACTCTTCACATGATGTGGCCAAAGTACTGGAGTTTCAGCTTTAGCATTATTCCTTCCAAAGAACACCCAGGACTGATCTCCTTTAGAATGGACTGGTTGGATCTCCTTGCAGTCTTGAAAACTCTCAAGATTCTTTTAATATCTTTCAACTGGGGTTTTAAAACATCAAAATAGAATTTAACTCATATTCATTTCTTGATTTTTATCAATCTTACTAATAAATCATATAACCATATTTCCTTAACAGAACACAACTCAAATGCTACTTCCATCTGTCCATTTTTCCTTCGTTTCTTTTTTCCTTCCTCTCTCCTTCCCTCTTTGCTTTCTTTCTTCCATCTTCCTTCCTTTCTTCCTTCTTCAAGATTTTAATATATCTATGGATCAGTTGACAGGTGAAATGAGTATTATAGTTTGCGAATATAGTATGATCAAGCATCTATTTAATTCTTTTTAAATTGCAGACTTATTTATAGATATTTAATTGCTTTCTCTATTATGTGTGCTAATGTATATCTAATGTTTATGTAATTGCATTTTTGAGAATATAAATAAATATAAGTGATTTTTGTATCAAGTGTGCTGATACATTCGTATTCAGGTAAGTTTGCTTAATTAATTTACAAGGCATTATCATTCATTTTTAGATTTCTTTAAATTTCTCCTTAATTACATATTCACTTTCCTTAATAGATGTAGGACAATTCATATTGCATATTCTTTATTGTGTAATTTTTCATGGTTTATTTTTCAAGATATATGTTTACTTCTTTCTAGCTGCTGCATATATTGGCATAAAATTCATCATAGTTTCCTCATCTTCTTTCTTTAAACTCTTTAGAATCACTTGTGACTTTTCTGATTTCATTCCATATACTATTTACTTATGTAATTATCTCTATTAAAAATATACCTTGTACCACATTCCTATATTATTAATCAGCTATGTAAAAGAAGGACATTATGACACATTCTACAACATGGGTGAAATCTTGAAGGCATTATGTTAAGTGAAATAAGCCAGCTAGTAAAGGTAAATATTATCCGATTATACATGTCTTTGAATGCTAACTCTGCCATGTTCCAGTTCAAGGATTCTTTGTGACCCCCAAGGAGTATACAGTCCATGGAATTCTCCAGGCCAGAATACTGGAGTGGCTAGCCTTTCCCTTCTCCAGGGGATTTTCTGAATCCAGGGATCAAACCCAAGTCTCCTGCATTGCAGGCAGGTTCTTAATAAACTGAGCTATCGGGCAAGCCCTAGTTCAAGGATATTGAGTAATTATTAAAGATAAATAAAATTCAAGGCTTTAATTTCCTCTTCAGTGAAATAGTGCTGCTTATGGTGATAGTGTTTTTTGAGCCTCTAATAGAGTGCTAGGTCATATGCATACATAGTAAATAATAGTGTAACTAGTAGCAATGACAACATTACCTATGTAAAATTTGTGAAGAACTATGATTAAATAGTATGATTAGAAAATAAACAAGATTTAACTAATATTTATTCAAAATGAATTTAGTTCAATAGCTTAAAAAGCTCATAATTAATCTGAAAATGAAATATATAAGTTTTACGTGCAGTCACTATTAGTCTTTCATTTTATATGTAACTTACTGTGTATCTTAACTTCATGGTATTCCAATGCTACTGAATTAATACTGAAAACCAGACTGGCAAAGTAATTCTTTTCATGGGTCACCAGAGAACAAAGGAATATAACTGCTATCACAGAAATTGTAATTGGTTTTAGGGAAGCACAGGAGCCTAGAAGTCAAGCGTTGTTATAAATTCTGTCTGTGGACAACAATTTCATGTGTAACATTGTGTAACTTTATTTATTTTATCTTAGCTTCCTCTATTCTTTTGAGAAGTGAGAAAATCCTAGCAACTGTATCATGACTTGCTGTGAGACAAAATGTCTACGGTAGCCCACTAGGCTCCTCTGTTCATGGAATTCTCCAGGCAAGAATACTGGAGTAGGTAACCATTCCCTTCCTCCAGAGGATCTTCCTAACTCAGGGATAGAACTTGGGTCTCCTGTACTGCAGGCAGATTCTTTACTCTCTGAACCACCAGAGAAGCTTAAGATAAAGTATGCATACCACAAAGATTAGCTAACCTCCTAATCATCATTGTCATTTCTGTATTACTATCATCATCCATATTAGTGTTGAACAATGAAATATTTCTTACCATATTAGTCAGTAAACAAAAATGTCACAGTCATCAATAAATGCAGCCCTCCACTGTGAGCTGATAAGCCTTAAGAACACTTAGGAAGGAGAAGAATTCCTACAATCTAGGAGCAATCAGACTGCAGACATTCCTTAAGGTGAGCCCCAAGGAATTCAGGATATGAAAGACGCAGGGTACTGGCACTGGGTAACAGAGATTACTTCAGTGAGCTATTACATCTTCCCATAGAAAATCTCTGAATTCCTCAACTTGGAGTATCTGGTTTTCTTTAATTAACAATAATCTTATGATGTTAAGATTATATGTTTCAAAACTTCTATATAACTTGATCCTCCCCTCACTTCCTCACATGAGTTCTCACAGGGTTACTTGAGATGCTGCCTCTCAGCCTTAAGTCCTAAACATTTCCACTAAATAAAATATAACTTTCAACCTTTAGTTCAGTAGCTCAGTCGTGTCCGACTCTGCGACCCCATGAATTGCTGCACGCCAGGCCTCCCTGTCCATCACCAACTCCCGGAGTTCACTCAGACTCGCATCCATCGAGTCAGTGATGCCATCCAGCCATCTCATCCTCTGTCGTCCCCTTTTCCTCCTGCCCCCAATCCCTCCCAGCATCAGAGTCTTTTCCAATGAGTCAACTCTTCGCATGAGGTGGCAAAAGTACTGGAGTTGCAGCTTTAGCATTATTCCTTCCAAAGAAATCCCAGGACTGGTCTCCTTTAGGATGGACTGGTTGGATCTCCTTGCAGTCCAAGGGACTCTCAAGAGTCTTCTCCAGCACCATAGTTCAAAAGCATCAATTCTTCAGCACTCAGCCTTCTTCACAGTCCAACTCTCACATCCATGCATGACTACTGGAAAATCCATAGCCTTGACTAAATGGACCTTAGTCGGCAAAGTAATATCTCTCCTTTTGAATATGCTATCTAGGTTGGTCATAACTTTTCTTCCAGGGAGTAAGCGTCTTTTGATTTCATTCCTGCAATCACCATCTGCAGTGATTTTGGAGCCCAGAAAAATAAAGTCTGACACCATTTCCACTGTTTCCCCATCTATTTCCCATGAAGTGATGGGACCAGATGCCATGATCTTCGTTTTCTGAATGTTGAGCTTTAAGCCAACATTTTCACTCTCCTCTTTCACTTTCATCAAGAGGCTCTTTAGTTCCTCTTCACTTTCTGCCATAAGGGTGGTGTCATCTGCATATCTGAGGTTATTGATATTTCTCCCAGCAATCTTGATTCCAGCTTGTGTTTCTTCCAGCCCAGCATTTCTCATGATGTACTCTGCATAGAAGTTAAATAAGCAGGGTAACAATATACAGCCTTGACGTACTCCTTTTCCTATTTGGAACCAGGCTGTTCCATGTCCAGTTCTAACTCTTGCTTCCTGACCTGCATACAGATTTCTCAAGAGGCAGGTCAGGTGGTGTGGTATTCTCATCTCTCTCAGAATGTTCCACAGTTTATTGTGATCCACACAGTCAAAGGCTTTAGCATAGTCAATAAAGCAGACATAGATGTTTTTCTGGAACTCTCTTGCTTTTTCCATGATCCAGCGGATGTTGGCAATTTGATTTGTGGTTCCTCTGCCTTTTCTAAAACCAGCTTGAACATCTGGAAGTTCACGTTTCATGTATTGCTGAAGCCTGGCTTGGAGAATTTTGAGCATTACTTTATTAGCATGTGAGATGAATGCAACTTTCAACCTTTAGATTGCATATAATTTTTTTTTTAAGTTGAGAGTGTCATTAACAATATTCAAGCATGGATTTGTGACTATTTTCAGATTAATGTAAAAATGAATACAAAATTGGCAAGGCATGATTTTGAAATGTATCTTTTTTAAAAAATATGAAAGTTTCAGGAATAACACAATCTAATTTATATATAAAATGTATTGGATCATTTAACTGGAATAGCTGAGGGAAAAAATAGTTTAGATAAAGTCCCAAGACTATTTAAAAATGAATTTTTTTTCCTTTCTCAATAGAATACATGAACAAACAATGGGTTCATTATGATATTCATTTGCTTGTAAGCAATCATTGCATTAATAAGGTTTTACTGGTTTAATTAAGTTTTTATTTTACCAAACCTGAAAAGTACACTTGGGGACTCAAGTGCCCAAGCAGATATTACAGATCATTAAATTTTCATTTCTTTACATTTCTTCCAACCATTTAAAACGATTGTGAATTGAACCTAGTAGATTTTTTAGAGCCATGAATTTTTTTAAAATTTTTTTATTTTACTTTAAAAATGAAAGATGTTTATTATTAACACTGTTACAAGGTTATGGTTTATTTCAATATCTATCATACTGAAATTTTAAAAGTAAAAGAAATCTATGATCCTACTGTCCAGAAATAATTATTGTTAATATTTATATATATATGTGAAGTTGCTCAGTCATGTCTGACTCTCTGCAACCCCATGGACTGTAGCCTACCAGGCTCCTCCATCCATGAGATTTTCCAGGCAAGAGTACTGGAATGAGTTGCCATTTTCTTCTCCAGGGGATCTTTCCAACCTTGGGATCGAACTCAGATCTTCTGCATTGCAGGCAGACACTTTACCATCTAAACCACCAGGGAAGCCCTTATATACATATATAATCCCTTGCAAATATTTTTCTATGCTTATGTCTAAATTTAATGCCTGAGAATAGGTCTTGCTGGTATACCAATGCTCCTTTGTATTTTTCAGGGAATACTTTTAAAAATATATTATTTATTTTATTTATTTATTATTATTATTATTTTTTACTTTATAATATTGTATTGGTTTTGTCACACATCAACATGAATCCGCCACGGGTGTACATGTATTCCCAATCCTGGACCTCCCTCCCACCTACCCCCACACCA
>SJYA01001186.1:40020-62458 GCA_006410615.1 Neotragus moschatus
TCCCACCTACCCCCACACCATCCCCCCAGGTCATCCCAGTGCACCAGCCCCAAGCATCCTGCACCCTGCATCAAACCTAGACTGGCAATTCATTTCTTATATGATATTATACATGTTCCTCATCTCTGTGTTACCATACATTTTATTTTGATTTCAGAAATTGCTTATTCTGAATGTATTCAGATGTTCTCATATAATCATTGAGAATATTGGGAAAAAAATCAATTTCTGGGACCATAGTATCCTCTTGAATACAAATAGAAATTTAAAAAGCTTAAGTGAGTGACTATTGCATGCCCTATCAATGTGTTAGATGTTGGAGATTTATAATTTTATACTTTGTACTCAACATTAGTGTTTTCAATTGGTTTTGAACTGAGTTTCATTCTTCATTTAAAAAGTGAATAAATATTGTAATTTAATATGCAACGTTTACATTGCTTTGTTTAAAATTTCAGCATAGTATTGAATAAAGTTTTTCTTCTGTTTTGACCACTAGCTCATTCCAGTCATATATATTTTAATATAAATAGTATAACAGAATTAGTCTAGAAACTCAAAGCATAGTATATGGTTTGTAAGGTAAATGGACATTTTAACAGTAAAAAGCCACTGCTGGCAACTCTGCTCTGTTTTATCAAGAAATAAATCCTCTTGTTTTATCAAGAAAAATAAAATAAAATATGTGGACACTATGAATGCTTCTGTGCTTATTTTGAGCTTTAGACATTTACTCCAAACTTTAGTCAAATAATGGTTTCTTGAGCTTCTTTTTTGAGGATGCCACGTGGATTCTTCTATTATCAAGTACTTACATCAGGTTCTTTGACCTTGGTTAACTTCTGTGTTCCTCTTTCTGTCTAATCCAAGCCCCTAAGGCTCACTTTCCTTCCTTTCCTCTCTATTACTGTCACTTTCAACTCTGTATATTGGCATGCTCCTCCACAAGGACCAGCTGTGATATAGGAATTTTTCTTGTAGCCCTTTTTGATTTCTTCTGCCAATGAACAAATGTAACTTGAATGTCATTTATCTGGCCTCCCAGTGATATCATGATCATATCTCTCTTCCTTTTCCAAACTAAATAAAAATAAGATGGAATAATTAAATTTCATATAGATAAGAGGTTTAATATTACATCCTTCAGATCACATTCTGCTCTAGATATTTTAAATAAGTGTCAGGGGAGTGTGTAATTTCCTTGGTTCTGTCTCATCACAACAAAAATTTGAAGCGATGGACCAGCAGTACATCCCTTGGACAGATCAGTGTTACAGCTCCATGTTACAGCTCAGTTTTATATAGAAAATAAAGGAAAATACCTCCTTGAGGCGTGAGGGGATGCTGACCCAAAAGACTCCAAGAGAAGAGAGAGAACCCCAGCACTTTGGCTCTTCTTTTTATATATTTTTTTTTCTTTCTTTTCTCTTCTCTCTAGGCCTGCCCTGTGTAAATTGAGCTAGCTGAGGTCCTCACTCCGGTCCTCAGGCCTTCCTTTGTTTTATTTTTATGGGCTTTCCCCTTCCTTGTCTTTTAGCCACCACCATTCTGGACTCCTTTCCCTATTCTAACTACCTAACACAAGCAAGCAAAAACATGAAAAACAACAGCAAAGTCCATCAAAATCTAAAGACTTACATAGTTCACAAAGGTCTTGCCTCTGGACTTCTAGTTCCAATTTGCAACAGCCTGGATTCATACCATTCTCCTGGGCCAATGTTCACTTTGCTCTGTGCTGCCACACTGTCAGATTGGAGAGCTGCTCAAGTATTTCTTGCCCTGAGATTCCACCATGGCATCCAGCCTAAGTGGAGTTAGGACCCTTGTCCTTAATATTAAACTACAAATCAAGAGGCCTTACTTTTAACTCTTGAAGCCCAAATAGCTAATTCTATTGCTTATCTTAAGCAATGAGTTTAATGTTGGAAACCCATTATGAAATCTCTTTGTAAATATAGGTATTTTTCATTTCTATAATAGCTCCATAAATATAGTTGTCTTAATGACTTTTTGGAGAAGGAAGGGAAGGGGATGGTACATGTTTATTCTTTAGTAAAAGATTTTGTTGTATAAAATATAGACTTTAGTTTTAAATATAATAGAAAGAAATACAATATTTTTGAAAATGGAACTTATTCCTAAACAGGAAAAAAAACTTCAAATATAGAAATAATAGTTTGAAGTGTATCATTATTAAAATAAAGAAAGCTTAGTGTTTCAGTGAATAGGATTTGATGTTGAGAAAATATATATTCTAGCTGCTGTTTTACTATATCACCAAATCAAGGTGATTAAATCTCTTTTGTACTTTATTCTCTAATCTGTACAATTGACATTACTTAATTTATCAAGAGAACACATTGTTCATAGCAAACATCCCCTTCCAAAAAACACAAAAGAGAACTCTACACATGGACATCACCAGATGGTCAATACTGATATCAGATTGATTACAGTCTTTGCAGCTGATGATGATGAGATCTATATAGTCAGCAAAAACAAGACCTGGAGCTGACTGAGGCTCAGATCATGAACTCTTTAATGCAAAATTGAGATTTAAATTGAAGAAAGTAGGGAAAGCTACTAGACCATGCAGATATAACCTAAATCAAATCCCTTACGATTATACACTGGAGGTGAGAAATAAGTTGAAGGGATTAGATCTGGTAGACAGAGTGCCTGAAGAACTATCGATGGAGGTTCGTTTCGTCATACAGGAAGTGGTGACCAAAACTATGCCTGAGAAAGAGAAATGCAAGAAGGCATAGTAGTTGTCTGAGGAGGCCTTATAAATAGCTGAGAAAAGTAAAGAAGTGAAAGGTAAAGGAGAAAGGGAAAGATGTACCCAGCTGAATGAAGAGTTCCAGAGAATAGGAAGGAGACATAAGAAAGCCTCCTTAAATGAACAGTGTAAAGAANCCCTCTTGCAACACCTACCATCTTACTTGGGTTTCTCTTACCTTGGGCATGGGGTATCTCTTCACTGCTATTCCAGCAATGCTCAGCCACTGCTCCTTACGTTGGACAAAGGGTATCTCCTCACCGCTGCCCTTCCTGATCTTCAATGTGGGATAGCTCCTCTAGGCCTTCCTGTGCCCGCACAGCCACTGCTCCTTGGACATGGGTTGGCTCCTTCCAGCCGCTGCCCCTAACCTCAGACACGGGGTAGCTTCTCTCAGCCGTTCCTGCACCATCACAGCCTGGCACTCTTGGCTGCTGCCCCTGGCCTCGGACATGAGGTAGTTCCTCTTGGCCACGCTTAGTGTGCCAGTTGCAGGTGCCTGTGCTTTGTGCACCAATCGCAGCTGCCAGCGTTTAGTAAGCCGGTCTTCAAAAATGGGCATAGAAGAAACCTAACTCAACATAGTAAAGGCCTTATATGGTAAGCCTATAGGAAACATTATTCTCAATGGTGAAAAACTGAAAGCATTCCCCCTAAAATCAGGAACAAGACAAGGGTGTCCACTTTCACCAAGTCTTCAGAATACATTTATTTTGTTTATTCATCTTTTCTTACATACATATTTTTAGACTAGCAAATTCAACCTTCCTAGAAAACTTACTGCATTACAAAGATTAAACCAATGAAAGCAGACTTATTGAGAAAAGCTAAAAGATGAATTAAAAAACAAATAAAAAACTAGTGACTATGAACTTCCTCATACATGGAAATATTTTTCACTATTTTATTCTAAAAAGAAAATATTTTAAGAATTTAAATTTCGTATAATATGTACTGAATAAATATAGTGAGGACTAGAAAAGAAATATTACTTACTATATAACCAATAATTAAATTCTGGATATTAATTAGTGGCAACAAAATAATATGAGAGTATTCACATTACAAGCTATGACCGTTGTCTAGATTTAACACTATATGCCAATACTTTTACTGAGTACACAAAAGGATATCTTCAAAAATTTTATATACACTTAGGATTATAGATGCTGATGATCAGTTCTGGGATAATTTGCAGGGGCAATGCTGATACAGGTAGGCATAGAGAATAACTGAGGCCAAACTTCTGAAACTGATCATGAGAAATAATGGGGAAGTACAGTCAAAAGCAGAATTAAAGATCCCATACTAGCAAGGTGACAGGAAGACAGAATTGCAAATTCAGCCATGTCACTGCAAAATGTTCCACTTTAAAAGCCCATGGCTGGGTCTTATGAGTTCCACTACTCTTAAATGAATGGAAGGAAGAACACTGTGTCATCATATTGCAGAGCTCCTGACATAGTTTTTAATATATCATCATTCCTCCTCTATGAATTTACTTACAAGATTAAAAAATAATTATAATCCTGATTTCATACTGTATCATAATGCTCTGTTAATTTTGTTCCTTTGTTTAGAATATGGAAGTACTGTAATACAGTTTTTTGTTTTGTTTTGCTTTTTTAAATGCTGTCTTGACCCAGTATTGAGACCCTAGTTAGACAGATTAGTTCCCTTTCTTGAGTAGCTGAATATATGCACACTCCAGCTGTTATAGTGGGAAGATAGCTAGCTGGTTCAGCAGTGAAAAAAATCTGCCTGCCAATTCAGGAGACTCAAGAGATGTGAGTTCAGTCCCTGGGTGGGGAAGATTCCTTGGAAGAGGAAATGGCAACCCAATCTAGTATCCTTGCCTGGAAAGTTCCATGGACAAAGGAGCCTGGCAGTCTACAATTCATGGGGTTCCAAAAGAGTTAGGCATGACTAAGTAGGCAGAAGCACAAGCTAGGTATGAGCAGAGAAGTAAAGATGGGACCAGGTGGCAGGAAAACGTATCTTGTAAATAGCAGGAACAGACAAAGAAGAACAGGAACCTTCAGACTGACAGGAAACCATACCTTTTGGGTGATAAGAGTCCTGAAAGCAGACCAAGGAAGATTTGGGAAAAGTACGACTCTCCTGTGTTTGAATGTAATTTGTTACTCATTATGCCTTTAACAATAAAATTAGCCTAACAGAAAAGAAGTACCCACCTTGAACCGGCACCATAACTCTTCCAATAAAAGCTAAATAAGGACAAAAATCCCTCCTAACCTCAGCAAAATGGAGCTGTGATTAAAATCAGGGAATTTAATCCCCAAATTCCTCCTTCTCCAATAAGTATTCAACCCCTTCATTTGCATGCCCCTCATAACAAGCTTGCCAAAGAAACCCAGGGTAGCAGCTTCTCGCCTATATACCCTATCTCCCTCTGAGGACGTATTCTTGATTAAATAAATGCTCTCTTTATTTCCGTAACCTCTTTGCTTCATCTTGGATGTCTTTGACAATGAAGAAAGAACTTCAATTCATCAGGAACACAACCACTTTGGTTATGAGGGTTTTTACAGTCTAGGCCAATTGCCCCAAAGCCATGTATTCGACAACTAAAGGCAGTTTCTATCTTCCTCCTCCAGAAATTATTCGTTATTCCATCCACAGGAAGCCTACAAAACCCAAGTAACCCCAGCCTATTTGTCATACACAGACTGTCCTGTACAGTTGCCATTTGATGTTAGCCTATCCCTGAGTGCTTCCCAGGGATAGGGAAGCATATGCCTGCAATGCAGGAGATCTGGGTTTGATCCCTGGGGAAATGAATGGCTACCCTCTCCAGTATTCTCGCCTGGAGAATTCCGTGGACAGAGGAGCCTGGTCAGCTACAGTCCATGGTGTCACAAAGAGTTGGACTTGGCTGAGCTACTATCACTGTCCCTGGGTGCAATCCACTGTGTGTCCCTGCTTGTGTGCATGTGTGATAAAAGACCAAGTCATGTCTGACTCTTTGCAACCTAATAAACTGTACCTGGCCAGGCTTCTAAAGACCAAGTCATGTCTGACTCTTTGCAACCTAATAAACTGTACCTGGCCAGGCTTCTCTGTCCATGGGATTTTTCAGGCAAGAATACTGGAGAAAGTTGCCATTTTCCTTCAGGGGATCTTCTCCACCTAAGGATTGATCCTGCATCTCTTGTGTCTCCTGAATTGACAGGCAGATTTTTTTACCACTGCCCCACCTGGAAAGCCCTGTGGCCCTGCTTGGCAGCTTTCTTTCCTTTGAAACTGCAAGTTTCAAAAGCTTCTGTCTTTCATCTATTCAGTGCCCCTGTCCTATCTTGCTATCAAAAGAATCTTTACATCTTAAAAAAATTTATCACCCAATGTCTGCTTATGGAATCAATTTACAGCTGATGAAGGAAGGACTGATGTTGAAGCTAAAACTCCAATATTTTGGCCACCTGATGCAAAGAGCTGACTCATTTGAAAAAACCCCAATGTTGGGAAAGATTGAAGGCAGGAGGAGAAGGGGCCAACAGAGGATGAGATGGTTAGATTGTATCATCGACTCAATGGACATGAGTTTGGATAAACTCCAGGAGTTGGTGATGGGCAGGGAGGCCTGGCATGCTGCGGTTCATGGAGCTGCAAAGAGTCGCACTCGACTGAGCGGCTGAACTGAACTGAACTGAAGCACCTACTTGTGAGTTTCAATCCATGAGGCAAATAGGACTCAAACTCCTGGAAGTATTGGGTATAACTACAGGGAATGTAGCCTCTGACAAGGAAGCATAGGATAACGGTGCTCATTTTTCCAAGGGCAATGAGTTGGAAAAACTTTGCACTCATACCATACAATCACTGCAGACATCACTACCTGAGACTGAAGGTTAGAAAGATTGACCAGTGCCTCAGAGTATGCACAATTTAACAAGAGCTTTCCATTGTGGAATCCTGCTGCTGCTTACTGTGGCTCCTGTGGAGTTCACATTTCTGCATATCTTACATGTGTGTGTGCCTTGCATGTGTTCATGCTTGCAAGTGTGCTAAGTTGCTTCAGTTGTGTCCGACGCTTTGAGACCCCTGGCCTGTGGCCCATCAGGCTCCTCTGTCCATGGGATTCTCCAGGCAAGAATACTGGAGTGGGTTGCCACTTCCTCCTCCAGGGGATCTTCCTGAACCAGGAACTGAACATGCCTCTCTATGTCTCCTGCATTGGCAGGCAGGTTCTTTACCGCTAGCACCACCTGAGAAGGCCACGAATCTGCATATACAGTTTTGAAGACTTCAAAATATTGTATTCAGTGTTTTCAAGAGGTACGTTTTGTTTTATTTTGGTTTTGTTCCTTTTCAACTGAAAAGGTTTTTCAGGATATTTCATTCATCTTACTGAGATAACTCATATCTGCTAACATAACTAATAACTTTACAATGCAAGAAGAATGGGAAGGGCCAAGTATTCTCTAATACACTGAGCAAATCTTTTTTAAGATCGTTGCCACAATTGTATTGTGGTCCAATTACAATGTTAGATTAGACTTTCTTAAAGAATTAGCTATATTTAGCAACATGGAAGAGTAAACTTCAATTGGACATGAAGGCCTATATAAATTTTTGATGTGGTGATTTTAAAAAGTGGTACTTGCCCTGTTTCTGTGTTTCTACATATTTTCTAAATGGCATGCCACTTGGACCATTAAAAGAACCAAAGTTTCCAACATACAACATTTTTTATAACATGTAATGATACAGAAACTTTGTAAAGCATATAGAGAATGTATTAGACTTGAGAAACATTACTTAAAATTAGCTTTCACTTATAAGTCGTTCACTTCTGAGTATATTATACAAATATTTCTCTCACTGTGTGTGCTTTTTTTTTTTTTTTTAGTTTTGCTTTCTACATAAACCAATCTAATTTTGATTCTACTAATGACCGTTATTTTGCATCTCTTTACTAGATACAAATAAAAATGCAAAAGGAAGAAGGAAGAATGTACTTACACAAGAAGTTTTGAATTGTTTCCATAACAATACTGGTAATAAATTTTCCTATATGTAACACTGTATTTGTAGTACACACATAAAATGTCTTGGTTACAAAACTCAATAAAGTGCTTGATTCCCTGCCAGCTGGCATCTGTTCCTAAGAAAACCCATTTTAATGTGTTGTTGTCTACACACAATCATTTTTAAATGCACCCTAAAGCCCACTTTTATAACAAGTTTTATTCCTGAGGTTATTTCATTGGTGTTATATGCACTGGAAGTAAAAGAAAATTAGTGATGTAGACACAGAATGAAAAAAACAAAATTCATTTTGTTTATAAAGTCTGCCCTGTTTGGTTGAGCTAGATATTTATGCAAGTTTTGTTGGATTCAGGTGTGAAGAGAACACATAATAGAGGCAAAACACCTTTCTACTTTTTATTTATTAGTCAGTCTTTCTGAATTGAATCTTTTGAACACTTTCCCTGACCTCAGGTGTGACACCAATGGTTTTATGATACTTAAAAAAATAGAAGTGCGCTTATCTGTGTGTTTGCAGGAATGATATTCTTTAACAAGTACAGATGTCTGGGATTTAATAAGAGTGAACTGCTATTACTTTGTAATGTTGTAAACAAATATGAATGCAGCCTCTTTTCTTTCTAATCCATAAGTAATATGATTGTTAAATGGTCACTGGATCATGATGCAAACCCTCTGCCAAAATTCACTTTTAGTGATTTGCTAATTTACTTTAAAACTGAATGAAACTGAAATTTCTTTACCTCATAGATAATTTCAACATTTAAATGATTGTGATGTGTAATCTTTTGTTTCCAATATTAAAAAAAATGAAACAGACATACACACACCTCAGATATATAAACAAGCATGCTTTATATGATGTAATAAAAATGAAACTATATTTTTAATTCCAGTTGCCCTTTAACATTTTTTTGATGCATTTCTTCTTTCTCTTGTCCGTAGATGAAAATTCTTATAGCCCTCATGATTTTTATGCTCATTGTTAGGTAATTTAAAAGCTCTGTAATCCTTTAAGTCAGAGAGATGTCCAGACTCATAAAATAATCACTTTTTTATTCAAACAAAAACTTTTCTTCCCTCTCCTTTCAAATAACTTCTGTAGTCAGGAAGCATGACACCCTGCAGCATGAAAGCGGACTTTATTGGCTTTTTCTTCTTTAACACCAGATCTTTCTCCATCCCTATTAAGGATAGGACTGGGGCAAGAGTTTAGTCTGATCAAAATCACTCTACCTTTGCTGCTTTTGTAGTCTCTAACCTGGCACATACCTAAAAACTGACTCATTCTCTCAATAATTACTTTTGATGTTTCTTCTGTTTTTGTTTTTGAATTACACCCTCTATAACTAGGGCTTTTTACCAGTTGTATCTGTGATGACACTGTATTCATCCCCCCTCCCACTGGTTCCTTACTCCTGGTGAATGCAGGAATCCAAAGATAACATTTCTCTCTGGCTTGTGTGCTAAGCTGCTTCAGTCATGTCTAACTCTCTGTGACCCCATGGACTGTAGCTCACAAGGCTCCTCTGTCTATGGAATTCTCCAGGCAAGAATACTGGAGTGGGTTGACATTTCCTCCTCCAGGGGATCTTCCCAACCCAGGGATTCAACCCAGGGATTGAACCCATGTCTCCTGCAGCTCCTGCACTGTAGGTGGATTCTTTACTTTTTTCTTACGCCTGTTTTATTAATTTAGGCAGTCCTCTTCTGTAGGATGAAACAATGCTGCTTCAGCAAGCTGTCCTCATTCTTGATGATATATTATTATATCAATAATATATCCATTATTCTAAGAATATCCATTGTCAGGTCTACCTATGATTCACTTACCTACATAACAATATTTGGATTTTTAGGCTGGATACACAAATTCCTTTCTCTTCCCATAACTGTAATGATTCTGTTGAAGTTCCATTTCCAATGCCAAAGTAATGACAGGTAACTATTCCTGATTTCTTGGTAGTAATCTGTACTTTCTTCTTCAAATATTCAGTCTCTTGACCTTTTTACACCCTCCACATACTTGGCTGAAGAACACATTAACTTCTTCAAAGTCACCTATTTTGAAGTATCTTTTTGGTAAATGATTAGAATATAACTCTATTAATCATCAACTTCTAACTGTGATAGGAGTAGCTGCCTTCTAATACATAGTTATGTAACATAAGAATTAGGAATAGAGTGTGCATAGTAAGAGCTTCTTACATTGTACTGTATTAAATGTGAAAATTACTTCCAGATTTCTTGTCTTATTTAGGCTGGCAAATCAAGATCAGGTTGCTAGAACATAAAAAATATTAAAGAAGCATGTGCTCCAAATAATTGGTAATGACTATAACCTAAAATTACTTCTGATTCATATCTGCCACTGGTTGAAAAGATTCATAGTTAAAAACTCTGTTCTGAAAGTATGTGGTCAATCACTTTCTCTACAGCAGTATCTTTCAAACTTTTTTCAATGCTACTGCTAAGTCACTTCAGTCGTGTTCGACTCTGCGATCCCACAGACAGCAGCCCACCAGACTCTCCGGTCCCTGGGATTCTCGAGGCAAGAACACTGGAGTGGATTGCCATTTCCTTCTCCAATGCATGAAAGTGAAGTCACTCAGTCGTGTTTGACCCTCAGTGACTCCATGGACTGCAGCCTTCCAGGCTCCTCCATCCATGTGAATTTCCAGGGAAGAGTATTGGAGTGGGTGCCATTGCCTTCTTCCTCTTCAGTGCTATTCATTCTCTAATCTGTATGATCTACAGAGTAAGATCTGTCAACTATTGCTTTGTACAATATTTATTTTTTCAATAATATAAGTATTAAATATGGTTTCAAAATGCATTATACCCCTTGGAGATTATGATAGCCTTTGAGGGAGTATCTTCTTATGAACATCAAAACTATGTAACATTTGAAATCTCTCCTTTTGTTGGGGGGGAAGACCATTAGTTAATTGTGCATATAGGGTGTGTGCACTGATTGCTTGTAATTTTATTTAATGAAACTATGCTCTGACACATCCTAGAACTTAGTTATAGATAGTATAAAGATTGCTTGTAGGAAACCCATACATATGTTAAACTTTTATTGCCACTATTGTATTGTTTTCATAATTATTTCATGAAGTTTCACAGGGAACTTTTTTTTTTTTTTGAAACAAAAGTTTTAAAAATTTTAAGTTTTAAAAGTAACTTCTATATTGACTAATCCATATTGTTTTGTTTGGGTTTATGAATATTGTAGATAATGCACCTTGTCAGGCTTCCTTCTCTGCAATGTATTCTAGAATATTCAGAATATAATTTTGAAAATTTGGGGATCACAGATAGCACATATGTAAAAGACAAAGACAATTTTTTTCTATCTTAATTCACTTTGGGGCTTATTTTATTTTCACAACTTATGCTTTCCTTTGATCTTTCTTTTTTTTTTTATCATTGCATGGAATGTATTTTTCACAGTTTGTTATACATGCTTAATGGAATGCAATAGAATATACTTAAAAAAAATACATTATATTTGCATGCATGTGTATTCATTTATGCTCGACTCTTTATGACCTCATGGACTGTAGCCTGGCAGGTGCTTCTGTCCATGGAATTTACCAGGCAAGAACACTGGAATGGGCTGCCATTTCCTACTCCAGGGGATGTTCCTGAACCAGGGATTGGACTCAGGGATTGAACCCAGGTCTCTTGTGTCTCCTGCATTGACAGGTATATATATATATATATATTTTACCACTGGGCCACCTGGGAGGCCCATTGTTCCATAAACATGGTGTAAAATAAGAAATTATTAAGTTCCAAATTATTACTGGAGCCAAATCCAAGAAACCCTAACCGTCTACAGTATTTTTTTTCCCAGAGATACAGATAAATTTCTGCAAACTTTTTGTTTTGACTATGCCACATTTATCTCCCATAAGTTGATAAAGTAATGGTTCCAAAACAACAACAAAGTTAATACATTTTTATAGAGTCAAGAGACCTGCAACTTACCTGCACCAAAACTTAGTCCAGCTGGAGTCTTCCATTTAGAAAAATGTAGTGGATGTAATAATGGAATTTTGATCTCTGACCATATCTTAATAGCCTTCTTATGTTTAGAGAACTTTGTGAGGAAGTATGTGGGGCAGAGAATCTGTTCTTATGAGGAAACTAGCATATACATTCATCTGTGTAAGAACAATGTCCAGTGCTTAGATTGTGTAGTATTTGTGCCCTTTACCAAGTGTGTCCTGTATAGGTAACTTGAACACTGTTTTTGTATGTATTACTCCATTTCTCTCTCTGCTCCCTACTGTATTTTCTGTGAGTTGCACAATAATTTTAAATTAAAATATTTACAGGGGATATTGTTGCCATAAATTAAAATCTTGATTGACACAGTTGGTACTAACTAACCTAAGTCACTCTTTTGTATAATTAAAAATATGATAGAGAAGTCAGAAGAATCAAAAGCAAGGGTGGAAAATTGGTGGAGCAGAGAAACAGAGCAGAACCACTGAAGAGAATCAGAGAGGATACCAGCTTCTGAAGTACAACCAAGATGGCGGAGCCACAGGAGCCTCTGCAGCGCACCGGAGCTGCTCTTTGTTGAATCCTCTTAGCCAAGCAGCCATCCACTCTACTATTTCGTCTGACCTTTGTGTTTCCATCCAAATGGGTATTTCTGCTTTCTCAAATCCAGGAATAGTCCTTTAGAAATCCCCCTTACCAGAATACAAGTTTTATGAAGTTCCATGAGATCAGAGACCAAGACTGTATCTAGTTTTTTTTTTTTTTTTTCTTGCACTGCATATTCGATTTGTGGCCCACTATGTGGCTCATGGTAGACAACATTTTCTGAAATATGTGATAATTAATAAGTGAATTCACCTTAAGATATCACCGACAGCAAATGACATTTACAAAAAGTAGATTACAAATAGGTCCAATCTTATTTTGTACTAGGTGCGTGTGCGCGCACACACACACACACACACACACACACACACACACACACTACCCACCTCATGTTCTTTCTATTTTTACAATCTGAAATAATAAAAGTATTTCTAATAGCTGGCTAAGGAACATCAGACACATTTAGTTATTCAGATTAGCCAACTTCCCTTTTTCAGGAGCTGCCTTTTTCCCCTCTTCTTCTTCTTCTTCTTTTTCTTTTTTAAAACATCTATTAGCACCTGGTATTGTTTATCATTTCAGTTTTTCATCTCCTGCTGCATTAGCTCTAAATTCTGAGACAATGCTTCTTTAGTGTCTGCCTATGGAGCTTTCCTTCTACTGTCTTCAACAGATCTCTTTTCCCTATGAGGTTTTCTTTCCTTAATAACACCCTGTAAGTATTTAATGTGGCATTATGATTTGTTACAAAGTTATTCTGAACAACGCTTGACCTGCTTAGTTCTGTAGATCACCATTGATTTAAAGTGACAGACTAAATTCTCCACATTAGCATGCACCACATTTTTTAATACACAAATGAAATATAATTACTTCAAAGTAAACACATTTTTTTTCATGGTCTTTACAGCAGTAGGCAAAATACAAATATCAGAGTAAGTTTTAAAGGAACAAATACATCTAAGAACCAAATTGTGCATCACAGAAATCTACTACCTTACATAATATTTTGCCGAGAAAAAGAAACACATTTGTGCTCATTTTGGGACTGTTTAAGGATGTCAAATTATCTAAAATTATTAGAAATAAATAACATTATTTAATTTTGGTGAAGATTATACATTTTTTTAAATCTCCTTTTAAAGGAGTGCAAGGTCTTTACAATGTAGTATAGTCTATTTAAAATTTTCAAAACAAAAATATTTCCACATTATTTCAAATCAGAAAAACTCCAAGAGAGGTAACTCCACAAACTGCTGAATTTCCTGTGTCACTGATCACTTTTAAATTAAATTCTCAGGGCAACTGCTGTTGATGGCAGATGGGGATATTTATTCTTATGAATTTATAATACAGTTTCTTCTTCTCCTTAATGTCATTCCTTATAAACCTAATCCATGTAATCCAGTACATGCCCTAAATTTAGGAAGATAATACATTTTAACTACAATTTAAGGAAATGATGAACTCTAACTAAATATTTTAAAATTTAGTTAAATCTTCAGTCTCATTTGTGATTTACGTATGCAAATATTGAAATATTATCTACTGTCTCATCATCATTTCTTTTGTCATATTCCTTTTTCTGGATCCCATGACTATTTCTACCACTTCATTTGTGGAATTCTGATTCTTTTCTTTGTAATTGTTATCTCTCCTGCCAAAATCCAGATTTGATCATCTGGTCATTGATACATTTTAAAATATTTCATTAATGACACTCCATTTCAAGTTTACATTTACCTTTAGAACTTTTCCTTTGCAGTAAATTTATTTTATTTTTTTCCTGAAGATGCATGAATCATTGTTGTCAGGAATAAAGTTCTTTTTGATTAAATCATTACCTTGAAAATGATGTGTTTCAAGAACTCAGCAGATGTGCCCTGGATTCTCTTTCATATTGCCTTAACCTTTTTGCTCTCACAGGAGTAGCTATTCAATAGTCTACTTATTTCCTCTGAAATGAATGACCCTCTCCATCCATACGACATCCATTAATTCTACAAATATGGACTGAGTTCCTATGTTCAACCATTCTAGTTAGATGGATAAGTTAGGTGTGCCACACTTTACTACAACTACTTGCTTGCATATATATTTTTCACATGACTGTGAATGCTGCAAGTCAAGGAGCCATGTTTTTCTTTTTATATACAGTTCCAAGGGCATATTCCACAAAGGTCATTTGGAAGAATGGCTTAATACATAATTAATTTTCACAGAATAAGAGTGATATTTAGCACATTGCACTAGATATACTCAGAAATCTCTATTCAAAGCAACGTGTCCTATGGGAAAAAATGTGAAGAAAGAAACAAATATATATATAGGATTAGGTTACATATAAAGTAAAATAGTGAAGATAAAGTGACTAAGAAACCACCTATTTTAATACCTTTTCCTTTCACAATACATACCATCAATCAGTGTATGGTTCATTTTTCTCTGTTCCTAGATTATTGCCTATGATATGCTTTTTAGTCTGTGCACAAGTTTTCATAAGTCTGTATTTCCCCTTAAACCTTTTATCAAAACCTCAAAATTAATAATATGTGCTGCATAACTCAGGGCCTCACAGGTAGCACTAGTAGTAAAAACCTGCTTGCCAGTGTGGGAGATGTGAGAGATGTGGGTTCAGTTCCTGGGTTGGGAAGATCCCCTGGAGAAGGACATGGCAACCCAATTCAATATTCTTGCCTGGAAAACCCCATGGACAGAGGAGCCTGGCAGGCTATATAGTCCATAGAGTCGTAAAGCATTAAACATAACTGATGATATTTAAGTTAAGTCACTCAGTCATGTCCAACTCTTTGCGACCCCATGGACTGTAGCCCACCAGGCTCCTCTGTCCATGGGATTCTCCAGGCAAGAATACTGGAGTGGGTTGCCATTTCCTTCTCCAGGGGAATCTTCCCGACCCAGAGATCGAACCCAGGTCTCCTGTATTAGAGACAGACGCTTTAACTTCTGAGCCACCAGGGAAGCCACACAAATGCAGCATAACTCTGATACACAATTTCAACAGGCTCAGTTAGTATGGGAGAGTACAGAAATTACCACAGATTCCTCACATCCCTTTATTTATGCACAGCTGTACTATCACTTTGCCATCTGTCCCATCAAGAAGTAAAGTCTAATTTTCTACCCTTTGTATCTGGGCTTCACCATCTGCCTTACTTTCATCCAAATGGACATTAGCAAATGAGACCCAAGTAGAGGTTAGAAAATGTTTGTGCACTGGGTCTTGCTTTTCTCCTACTATTTGGAATCCTGTGTTTGCTCATGTAAAGAAAAGTCTAGGATTGCCTCTTGGAGAATTAGAAACCACATGGAACAGACACAAGCTCTCCTTTCTGAACTCTTCTAGACCAAACAGTCTGCCTGCAGTTATGCATAAGCAAGACCCTCTTGTATCATCAACCATATAGCAGCTGAGGAATAAGAAATATCTATAAATTGAAGAATTATAAGAAATAAAATAGCTTTAAGCAAATAATTTTCTTGATTTAACTCATTTCTGTCAAGAAATCTATAAATTCAATTGGTAAGCAGACAATCCAAGAATTAAGCAAAGCAGTACAATTGCTATTAATCAGTCTTATTTTGTTACTGGTTCACTTATGATATTGGAAGATATTATAGCATTCTCCAGTGGCATCAGGTTTTGTGCTAGATGTTAAATATTATTGTGATGTTCATTCTAAAAGAGAAATAGACATTTTATGCAGAGTGTTGCTGGTAACAAGATCTTTGATGAAGAATGATATTAGTCTTTTCACGTCTTTGAGAGTTCAGTCTTAACTTTTTAAATGCCTTTTTAAAAATGGTAGCCTAGATAAGGGTTGAGGAATGTTTATTTTTCTCATTTACCAAAGGCTTTTGCTTTTAGTATTATTTTTGCATTTTAGTATTATTCTAATTAAATGGAAATTCAAAATAAAGATAGTAATGCAAAGGCACTTAAATTTTTGCTGCACAGTAACCAAGTCCTGTGTTAATCAATTTATAAATCTGGCTAATTTAATAGTTACAGAAGCTATTAACTTCAAAATTTACACATGAAAATTAAGATTAAGTAATGCCATCATTGAGAGATGTAGCTAGGATTTGAATGTTGCCTGTTTATTTTAAAATTTGTGCTTTTAAATGTAATGATATGTCCTGGATTCTGTTTACAGTGGACTTGTTATTGAGTGAATTCTAAAAAATAAGCATATCTTCCTTTCCTGAAGATACAGAAAATATTTTTTTTTGTTCTGTTTTGGTCAGAGATATTTTAGGGACTGCAGCATGGTATATCACAGGGCCACATGTAGTCTAAAACTTGTCTGTGTTAACTCAAATGTCCTCAAATATCCCTTTTGGGAGAAGTTTTCAAAGATGATGCACTTAAAAGTCATACACACACCTAACAAAATTCCCCACACAAAGGACCATCTTGGTGCGCATCACTCCTATTTGATATCCTTTGTCTGGATTTCACTCATTACTATTTGGGGCTTCCCAGGTAGCTCAGTGGTAAAGGATCCGCCTGCCAATGTAAGAAATGCAGGTTCAATTCCTAGGTTGGGAAGAGGCCCTGGAGAAGAAAATGGCAACTCACTCCAATATTCTTGCCTGGAGAATCCCATGGACAGAGGAGGCTGGTGGGCTACAGTCCATGGGATCACAAAACAACAACAACATCCATTGCTATTTATATTGATAACAATAGTATTTAATATGTAGGAAATATATCAGTGTTATATTATTTTCAAAACTGTTTGGAAATTAACTAGAAAATAAGAAAACTAAAATATAGCTTAGAGAGTTGCCCAAGGTTACTCACAAGTAAATATTAGAGCTGAAACTTAAACCAATCTCTGTGACCAAATAAATTTTCTTCTGATTCTTTCTAGGAAAAAAAGTCTGTTTAACAAAGAGTTGTTGATGCGTGTGAGTTATCAAGCCATGTTTTGAAGTTTAATTCTTCTATTTATTTTTTGTGTTTATTAGCTGTTATGTGTTATGTTAAACTCTTTGATTATAGTTTCATACAAAATAAGACTTAAATAACTATCTTGCAACCTTAAAAGTGTATGTAGAAGAACATAAACTTCTGACACAATAGAGTCTTGTTAATGTTAATTGTAACTATCAATAAACCATGTTTGACAAATATACTCTTTCTTTGAACTTCTGAGAAATAAATAAGAGAGAATCCATCATTGGAAACAGTGACTAACTTTATTTTCTTGGGCTCCAAAATCACTGCAGATTGTGACTGCAGCCACAAAATTAAAAGATGTTTGCTCCTTGGAATAAAAGCTATGATAAACCTAGACAACATATTAAAAAGCAGAGACATTACTTTGCCAACAAAGGTCCATATAATCAAAGCTATGGTTTTTCCAGTAGTCACATATGGATATGAGAGTTGTACCATAAAGAAGGCTCAACACTGAAGAATTGATGCTTTTGAACTGTGATGTTGAAGAAGATTCTTGAGAGTCTCTTAGACTACAAGGGGATCAAACCAGTCAGTCGAAAAGGAAATCAATCCTGACTATTCATTAGAAGGGCTGAAACTGAAGCTCTAACACTTTGGCCAACTGATGCAAAGAGCCAATTCATTATAAAAGACTCTGATGCCATGAGAGATTGAAGGTAGGAAGAGAAGAGAATGACAGAGGATGAGATGATTGGTTGGCATCCCTGATTCAATGGACACGAGTATGAACAAGTTCTGGGAGATGGTGAAGGACAGGGAAGCCTGGCATGCGGGAGTCCATGGGATCACAAAGAGTCAGAAATGACTGATTGACTCAACAACAACAACAACAAATCCATCACTCTTTATTAAAAGAGCTGTTGTTCTTGTTTGCTTGTTCAGTCCTGTCTGACTCTTTGTGACCCCATGGACTCCAGCACCCCAGGCTTCCCTGTCTGCAGTTTGTTTTGATCTACTCTACACCGTCCAAGTTTTTGCATAGTCAATGAAGCAGAGGTAGATGTTTTTCTTGAATTCTCTTGCTTTTTCTATGATCCAGTGGATGTTGGCAATTTGATCTCTGGTTCCTCTGCCTTTTCAAAATCCAGCCTGTACATCTGAAGTTCCTAGTTCACATACTGTTGAAGCCTAGCTTGAAGTATTTTGAGGACTACTTTAGTGTGTGAAGTGAGTGCATTGTGTGGCAGTTTGAAAATAATTTGGCATTGTCTTTCTTTGGGATTGGAATGAAAACTGACCTTTTCCAGGCCTGTGGCCTCTGTTGAGTTTTCCAAATTTGTTGGCATATTGAGTGCAGCACTTTAGGACCAGGATTTGAAATAGCTCAGCTGGAATTCCATCACCTCTTCTAACTTTGTTCATAGTGATGCTTCCTAAGGTCCACTTGACTTTGCACTGCAGGATATCTGGCTCCAGGTGAGTGATAATACCATTGTGGTTATCTGGGTCATTAACATCTTTTGGTATAGCTCTTCTGTGTATTCTCACCACCTCTTCTTAATATTTTCTGCTTCTCTTAGGTCCACAGTGTTTCTGTCCTTAATTGTGCCTATCTTTCTGTGAAGTGTTCCCTTGCAATCTAATTTTCTTGAAGAATTCTCTAGTCTTTCCCATTCTATTGTTTTTCCCTCTTTCTTTGCTTTATGGAAAAACCATAAAGAAGAGAAGAAATAATTATTCTTGGAAATCTGTCTGCTCCTAGTATTAAATACTTTGGCCACTTGGTGTGAAGAGACAACTCACTGGACTAACAGGGAAACCTTGCATGCTGCAGTCAAGGGGTACAAAGAGTCAGACATGATTGTGTGATGAACAAAAACAGTATCTTGGGTACACAAGATATTGAATTTGTAATGAAAAGCTTTCATGTATCATATACAGGTTGAGAAAAGGTTATTCTTCAAGTTTAAGATTAACTGTCTTACATTGTTCAGGGGGCATGGTGATGCTTTTAAAGCTTATAGATTAAAATCCATTTTATAGTTAGTAGAAATATAGCCACTATGATCCAAATTAATTAAGTAGTGTTCATCACTGCCTTAGAGTGAAAGATAAGAATAGCAGTTGAAATATATTATTCACTCTTATAATGCTAATACAGTATTTAAATCTAATAATTTGTCTATCAGCCTACAAAATGCACACTCCAATATCCTTGCCTGGANATAATCAAAGCTATGGTTTTTCCAGTAGTCACATATGGATATGAGAGTTGTACCATAAAGAAGGCTCAACACTGAAGAATTGATGCTTTTG
This sequence comes from Neotragus moschatus, assembly GCA_006410615.1. Classification (NCBI taxonomy): domain Eukaryota; kingdom Metazoa; phylum Chordata; class Mammalia; order Artiodactyla; family Bovidae; genus Neotragus; species Neotragus moschatus. The sequence continues at coordinate 59,682 of SJYA01001186.1, forward strand.
AACTGTGATGTTGAAGAAGATTCTTGAGAGTCTCTTAGACTACAAGGGGATCAAACCAGTCAGTCGAAAAGGAAATCAATCCTGACTATTCATTAGAAGGGCTGAAACTGAAGCTCTAACACTTTGGCCAACTGATGCAAAGAGCCAATTCATTATAAAAGACTCTGATGCCATGAGAGATTGAAGGTAGGAAGAGAAGAGAATGACAGAGGATGAGATGATTGGTTGGCATCCCTGATTCAATGGACACGAGTATGAACAAGTTCTGGGAGATGGTGAAGGACAGGGAAGCCTGGCATGCGGGAGTCCATGGGATCACAAAGAGTCAGAAATGACTGATTGACTCAACAACAACAACAACAAATCCATCACTCTTTATTAAAAGAGCTGTTGTTCTTGTTTGCTTGTTCAGTCCTGTCTGACTCTTTGTGACCCCATGGACTCCAGCACCCCAGGCTTCCCTGTCTGCAGTTTGTTTTGATCTACTCTACACCGTCCAAGTTTTTGCATAGTCAATGAAGCAGAGGTAGATGTTTTTCTTGAATTCTCTTGCTTTTTCTATGATCCAGTGGATGTTGGCAATTTGATCTCTGGTTCCTCTGCCTTTTCAAAATCCAGCCTGTACATCTGAAGTTCCTAGTTCACATACTGTTGAAGCCTAGCTTGAAGTATTTTGAGGACTACTTTAGTGTGTGAAGTGAGTGCATTGTGTGGCAGTTTGAAAATAATTTGGCATTGTCTTTCTTTGGGATTGGAATGAAAACTGACCTTTTCCAGGCCTGTGGCCTCTGTTGAGTTTTCCAAATTTGTTGGCATATTGAGTGCAGCACTTTAGGACCAGGATTTGAAATAGCTCAGCTGGAATTCCATCACCTCTTCTAACTTTGTTCATAGTGATGCTTCCTAAGGTCCACTTGACTTTGCACTGCAGGATATCTGGCTCCAGGTGAGTGATAATACCATTGTGGTTATCTGGGTCATTAACATCTTTTGGTATAGCTCTTCTGTGTATTCTCACCACCTCTTCTTAATATTTTCTGCTTCTCTTAGGTCCACAGTGTTTCTGTCCTTAATTGTGCCTATCTTTCTGTGAAGTGTTCCCTTGCAATCTAATTTTCTTGAAGAATTCTCTAGTCTTTCCCATTCTATTGTTTTTCCCTCTTTCTTTGCTTTATGGAAAAACCATAAAGAAGAGAAGAAATAATTATTCTTGGAAATCTGTCTGCTCCTAGTATTAAATACTTTGGCCACTTGGTGTGAAGAGACAACTCACTGGACTAACAGGGAAACCTTGCATGCTGCAGTCAAGGGGTACAAAGAGTCAGACATGATTGTGTGATGAACAAAAACAGTATCTTGGGTACACAAGATATTGAATTTGTAATGAAAAGCTTTCATGTATCATATACAGGTTGAGAAAAGGTTATTCTTCAAGTTTAAGATTAACTGTCTTACATTGTTCAGGGGGCATGGTGATGCTTTTAAAGCTTATAGATTAAAATCCATTTTATAGTTAGTAGAAATATAGCCACTATGATCCAAATTAATTAAGTAGTGTTCATCACTGCCTTAGAGTGAAAGATAAGAATAGCAGTTGAAATATATTATTCACTCTTATAATGCTAATACAGTATTTAAATCTAATAATTTGTCTATCAGCCTACAAAATGCACACTCCAATATCCTTGCCTGGAAAATCAAATGCACAGAAGAGCCTGGCAAAATACTCCTCAAAACTTTTAAATACATTATCATAGCATCAAAAGATCCACTCTTTTTATGAGTGGATTTTTACCTGAATGACTGACTGACTTTTGGAATCACATGGATTGAATTTCAAACAAATCATTCATTTATTGAGAATTAGATCTTGTTGAAATAGTTTTTAAAGTCCAACGTTAAATATTCTACCTCACCTACTAACTTTACAGACAAGGGAATTCACTCATGTAAGTCTTGCACATATTTAATTATTTATACCAGGTCATACAGTATAAAAAGGGTATAGTTAGATGCACATATGTTCAGTTGTGTCCAACTCTTTGTGACCCCATGGACTGTAGACCACCAGGCTCCTCTGTCCATGGGATTTTCCAGTCAAGAATGCTGGAGTGGGTTGCCATTTTCTTCTCCAGGGAATATTCCTGGCCAAGGGATTAAGCCCGTGTTTCCTGTGTCTCCTGTATTGGCAGGTGGATTCTTTACCATTGAGCCATGTGAAAAGTCCATAGTTAGGATAAGAAAGTGTAAACTATCTTATATTTGAGAATTGACCAAACTGTTAAAATTTGTTATAAGAGAATATGAAATTCTATTAGAAATTTCTAGAATTCAAGATTAAGAATCCTATTTTTAAAATGTAAAAAATGTAACACTGAAGATGGTTATTGCAGCCATGAAATTAAAAGATGCTTACTCTTTGGAAGGAAAGTTATGACCAACCTAGACAGCATATTAAAAAGCAGAGAAATTACTTTGCCAACAAAGGTCCATCTAGTCAAGGTTATGGTTTTTCCAGTGGTCGTGTATGGAGGTGAGCTGGACTGTGAAGAAAGCTGAGCACCAAATTGATGCTTTTGAACTGTGGTGTTGGAGAAGACTCTTGAGAGTCCCTTGGACTGCAAGGAGATCCAACCAGTCCATTCTAAAGATCAGTCCTGCATGTTCTTTGGAAGAACTGATGCTAAAGCTGAAACTCCAATACTTTGGCCACCTCATGAGAAGAGTTGACTCATTGGAAAAGACTCTGATGCTGGGAGGGATTGGAGACAGGAGGA